>JAHHUM010000955.1:0-353954 GCA_036173005.1 Crenichthys baileyi
TCCGTGAGCCGAGCACAGTGACGGAAAAAGAGTCACACACTTAGACTGACAACAGAGCCACAGCACCTGGAAGAGAAGCTCAGCCAAATTCTAAGCAAGATTAATCACCTTTTTCAAAAACATTCCAAACATAATGTTTTTTTTTCCATAGATTTTGTTTTTGGGGCTACCTTTGTTTAAAGCTCTAGCAATGTTTTGTCTTGTTTTACTCCCCGCCTCAGCATGCTCAGTATTACAATGACTTTCTTTAGGAGGTGTCTAATTGAAAGTGTCTAATTCACATCCGAATCGAGAATAGGAACCACCAAGACATCCAGACACTGTATCAGAATGCAAATGCTGCATTACTGGAGTGACAGAAATTCAACCAAAACTGCTAAAAAATCTGTTTTCCCATCGGGTTTCAAAAAATAAAAACAGCCCTTAAGGGGAAAATCTAATCGGTTTATCCAGTTTTTTTTTGTGCTGGAAACTACGACCAAAATTCCTCTCTTGCATTCATACCACGCTTCTTTAAAGCTTTTACCTTGAGTCAGGTGAAAAAAAACTTCAATATCATCAAAAGGCTCATGATGAAGTTACTTTTGATCAGTTAATATTCTAAACAATCAGTTTCTTTAGATATTTTTCTTTACTGTCGTGTTTTATGTTTATTTATTTAGTTTCTTGTTTTTATTTGCGATTATTCAATTTAAATTAAAGTGTGAAATTGTCACTCTTAAATTGAATATATAAATCAATTATATAAAAATATAAAACCTCATAACTGCTCCTTTAAAAGATGTAATAAGACATCTTCTTTGCTCTCTCTCTCTCACACACACACACACACTGCTTAGCACATTTTTTTTAAAGTTACATTTTCAAAACCACTAAAATTTTCCATCATACCACTCCAATAGGTTAAAATTGCATCCATGAATGATTCATCCGAGTGAGAAAATTACATTTCAGATATCTTGAAGCTCATTCTTTCCAGGACAAATTAGGGATTTCCAGATACTGTATGTTAAATGTATTTTACCAGTACAATTATAATTCTAGATATCTTAACATTTCTATTACTAAAAATGGAATTGTTGACACTAATAAATCCACTGAGGATGCTTTAGCCACAGCCCTGCATGCCGCACTGTCCCATCTAAAGCAGCAAGGGAGCTACATGCAGTCGCTTTTTGTGGACTATAGTTCAGGATTCTACGCTAGGGTTGCACTGATTGCAGTTTTCTGGCCGATTCCGATTTTGGCTGACACCGATTTTTTTCATAACTGACGCCTTCAGGTGTCGCAATACACCTTCAATGTTTCAATCTTATCTTATTGAAAAACATGGAGCAATACCAATGGAACAATACAAACTTGTTTTAAATCCACATGAGGTAGTGTTTTCAAATATAAAAGGAATGTTTTGGGCATTGCTGTCTAAACTACTAAAATAACTAAAGTAAACTAAACTGAAAAAAAATCAGTTTCTTTACTCTTTCATTTTTCATATTTTCAGACCTTTGCAGAGTTAAGATGGGTGGATAAGATCAGCTTTACATGCACGTATCTGCCAACTGCGATCACACAAAATTAAGGAACTCTCCTGTTTCCACCAGAACTGTCCGTCCGGAGCTCCACAGGGTCAATATACACCCGGGGGTGCTATAGCCAACCCTTTGTCAAACTGCCAAAAGCCAAAATCGGTTTTCAATTGGGCAAGGGGCGCAAAACTTTGGGCTGTGGCAATGTGAAAAATGTATTGTTCTCTGATGAGTCCCCTTTTCTGTTTTCCCCAAATCCAGAGATTCGGTGTGGGGAAAGCCCAAAGAAGCGTCCACCCAACTGTTGCAGCCCAGAGTGAAGCATGGGGGTGGATCAGGATTTTTTGGGGCTGCCAGAAATCATGGCTTTCCCCTTGGCCCCCAATATTTGTGCTAGATGGATCGTCACTGCCAAGGACTCCCGAACCATTCTTGGGGACCATGTGCATCCAATGTTCAAATATTGTTCCTGGGCGGTCCCATGTATCGGGATGAAAATGCCCCATCCACACAAACTGGTGAAAGTTGGTTTGAGAACATAAGTGAAGTTAAAACATCTCCCATGGCCTGCACGGGTCCCCAATCTAAATATTATTACCATTTGGGGGTTTTTTTGGGGGAGCGAGTCGGAAAATTTTTTCCTCCATCTATCATGTAGTAACTGGGCCCTACCCGCAAGAAGAATGGTTTAAAAATCCCTCTGACCACTTTTGCAGGATTTGTATATGCTTTCCCCAAGACAAATTGACGCTGTACTGGCCCGGGGATAGGAGGCCCAACCATACAAATAAATTATTGGGGTCTAAAACCAGGTGTTTCAGTTTCATTGTCCAACCCCTGTACTTTTTGGGGCCCCAGCCTCACGGGGGCTCTCCCAGGTTTTTTTGAGTCCCCTCTCTACACCCTCTAAAAACTACAAAACATTTCAACACTGATCATTAGCGGGGACTGTGTGGAGAGAGAGGCCGACTTCTGCCTCGTGGGAGTCCACATCGAGAAGGACCTGACCTGGAGCATTCAACATCTCTGAGCAGCTGAAAAGGGCCCTGCAAAGACTGCCTATCCTGAGGGTTCCTAGGAAAAATAACATCACAAAATCCGGGTGTTTTTTTACTTTCTATAACAGCAACGCTAACTCAACATACCGTATTTTAAGGGCAGAGGAAATGGGAAGTGTGTAATCAGTATGAATGAGTGCACATGTTCTTATTTTATCTTGTTAACTGCTTCTATTTCTATGTTTTACATAAATTATTTTCTGCTTATGCAGAGACCAGACAGCTTTTACTCAATTTAGCCATACTTATGGCAATGACAATAAAAGATATTCTTATTTTAGCTTACATTTTTATTAATAATAAGTTATTTTGGCTTTGTCAACTTCTTCAAATGAATTCAGAGGATGTTTATTTCATGTTTTGCTTCAGTCTTTCACCACTGTAAAATAGAGGAAAGTGGTTTGAAACAACCTACTGTTTTAACTGACACTAACTTGAAGTTTTTTTAAACACTTTAGGCTGACATAGATTTTTAAACTATGTTTTTCTTAATGAAATTTATTAGTATGAAATATTTTAAGAGAGTAACTAAACAAATGAAATCAAGAAAACATTGTTATAACTTAATAATCCTGATGTTATATTATTTGAACTAAAGCGATGTAACACTCCAGATTTAAAGTAATCTTTTAATTTTACCGAGGTGTCAATATTAATGTTTCGAGCTGCTCGGCCAGAGTATCATTGGAAGGAGCTGTGAGGTTTACTTGATTACTGAGAAGGGTATAAATAATTTTATAAACCATTTTTTGATTATAATGTAATAACTGTAAGAAAAAAATGACAAACTTTGATATATTGATATGGTTTTAGTATCGTACGCATCATTACAATGTACATTTATATAGTTTACCATTGCTAACCAACACTACACACTACAGCGGGTAGATGTGCTTTCAAAACTTACTATGCACTACCTGTGAAACTGAGCGGTTCCTCCAGGGTTTCGGGTTTCCGTAACTCCAATGGGAACTGGAGTCAGTAAATACCCAAGAGAGCAAAGTCATTTGAGGTGAGCCTGGATGCTGATTAAAGCCAATTCCAAACAAACAAAATCAAATGTTAGCATGTGTGTAAGCTTGTTGTGTTGTGTGAAAGGAGTTGTTTAAGAGAGCTTGAAATGGTACAGTGGTTAGTGTTAAGTCTGTAGGCCACATGGACTACATCAGGATGTAGAAATGACAAACAAAGCAGGAAGGAACTCCATCTCCCTCTCTCCTACTCCCTTTATCCCCTCAAATGCCATGAGTCCGCTTCCTGAATGAGGGAGGTGAGGATGGAAAGCAGAACTGCTATTATTCTGCATTGCACGCACACCCACTTGCATGCATAAATGTGGTATTGAGAATAGCACTAATATAAATGTGCACCTGAAAGAAAACAAAAACTTAAAATCTCAAAGTTAACCAAAGGTAAATAACTTTTTACAAAGTGTCAGCCCCTTCAACTAACCAGAAAGGCTTCCTACAGCTTCTCTTTCGGGTAGGAAGTCCTGGTCAACGCCTTTTATAATACTTAGACAAATTAACACACATCCCGGATCAATCATTAGCAAAACTCAAACCTCAAGTTTGAAAGCAAACATGGCACTCTTTGACTTTCAAAGCTGCCTTTTTTAACCAACACATGACATATGGTACACCAGAAACAAACAGTTTCTATATGGAAAACAGTCTTATTTATGTGTAATCATACCAGGTCTCCTCTGTTTAGCCATACTGTATGAGAACAAATAAATTACACAACAAAACAATTAAATCTGTTGACCGAAGGTGTCACATCTCAACTCCTCTGAATGATGATTATCTATTTAAAGTATTTACAAGTTACTAAAAATAACTCCTTATCTAGACTCCAACCACATTCATGTGCAGAAACAAAACACACAAAAACTACTATCCAGCTGCACAAAGCAAACAAACAAAGATCAGGAGATCCATCTTAAAGTATACTGGTGTTGTTAAAATGAGCTTTGAATACTGATCTTTAAAACTGCTGCAAACTTGAAGACATGGTTCAGCTGGAAGGTTTGCAGACTGCTGAAGAGGAGGAGGAGGCTGCCTGAGCTACAGTTTGGCTGGGAAGAAGTTTTAATTTCTTTTTGGTTGTTTTTCTTATACATAAAAATAGCCCAAAAAATTGTGATTTTTGGGGATTTTACAGTTGGTTTTCACTACCTTTGCTGAATTAATAAGGTATCTGGTTCCCCGCTGAGATTAATCAAAAAAGAAAAAATAAATGAAATTAAGCTTTAACAGTATTAAAATACATATGACCCAACCCAACAAACCATACAAATGTCTGTCTGACACATCAGAAACACAATGACTACATATAACAATGCCTTGAAATTAGTATCAGCTTCAAGCCTACTGATAATGATTGGAAACTTTTTTTGAGACTTTGCTTGTCAGATTATTGACTTTCAGTGGAGGAAGGATTCAGACTTCAAGATGTCCGACTTCTATAAAAATGTGAGATATTTGCTTAATTATAATGGCTTACTTAAGATCTGATATAAACATTTAGTTTCTATCTTAGTTTTATATCATGTTTTTATTATTGTAAGAAAATAGATTCTAGCCATAAAACATGCAGTTCACTATAATTAGTTCCAAAATGTTACGATAATAGCAACTTAAAAGCATAATATAGGACTGAACTTTTAAAATAATATGTTTCTCATAGCCAACAAGAGACAAAAAAACAATGGATGCAAGAAAATGTTCAACAAATGGTTTTTGCATCCTCATAACTTTGTAATGGAACATAAGTAGGGAAAGTAAGCTTGTACATACAATTTAATAAAATTTCACCTTTTGTTTTTTGCATTTTACAATTAATCTTTAACCAAACAAATCATTGCAGTCCTCATTACCATGCACACCATAATTCTCTGCAGCATTTGAGAGTCTCCTGTCTGACATTATAGCTGATTACCTGGTAAAATGGAAGCAGAAGGCTAATCTACTTGGTCTCACTGGGTGACTGCAGGTACGGTGATATGAGCTGCTCAGTGGGATGGCAAGGAAAGAGGGGAACATTGGCTGTGTTTCCCTTATTACTAACATCATTATCGACCCATGTAAACATCCCCAAGGGTGTGAGGAGCAGCATGCGGGGAGCCACAGGTTGATTCACTGTCAGATACTCATACAAAGCTGAAAATGATAGTCACTTTGTTGCTGGGGAGTAACTTCTCACTTCTACTATCTCATGTAATTCCAAACGACTGAAGAGATAGGAGGGATGGAGTGAACACAGAGGAAATACAGCACAAACAGATTTAAATGTCACAGCTGGAGATTAAGAAGAGGGACTATCAAAGTCTTCAGTACCTGTCAGATCATGGCAAAGGCAGAATACTGACTCACTGAAATCCTTAGATTCAGTCTGGTTTACTTCCACTATTTCCATTTTTTAAAAACATAAAGCTGCGAACACTCAAAGTGCAAAGTTCATGAGTTTTCCAGAAGGACACTAAGTGAAAAAACTGCCATGTTTTACTTATTTTTTTTAATACTCGAAGGCCAGACACAGGAGACAACAGTAGATAACAATATGGATGTTGACAACAATGAAAAACCTACAGAGGTTAGCCGGGGTCAAAGAGCTAGCGTGCCGGCATGATCTAGTCAGCATTCTCCTTTTACTCTTCTGCTTTCCTGGTGCTGCCAGAAAAAACAGAAACTGCAGAAAAAAACCTCTTGCTTCAGATATTCCCCTTTTTTACTATATTTTGGGGAGTGATATGTCCCGAGAGACATTTCACTCCCCAAGCAGAGGCCCGACAAAGCCCAGGGGTCCGGGTCCCGGCAAGCAGCCACTGGGAGTGAGCCGCCACACACCCAAGCACCCAGCCCTGGACACCGAGAACCACAAGTACGCCAGCGTGCAGAGACACCAACCACCGGCAAGTAGTGTGGCGGGGAGGACATAGACCCCACATTTAATGGGGGCCTAAACTGATCCAGGAGAGAGAGCAGTCCAAGACCCAACCTGACACAAAAAATAGGCACACACAATCACACATTCCCACCCTCATGCGTACACATAAAAACACTTACACCTATGCATCCAACGTAAAGACAAACAACAGTGGACGTCGTACACCCCCTCCACTCCCCATACATACTTTATACTCCCCGGTCCAGGTGCCGATACCCCATAGGGGCAACCAGCCCCCGGACCTAGGAGGTGGTCTGCTTTACAGACAGGCAGACCGCACCAGCACCTGAACCTGGGCTGGGCTAGCCTGGGCTGGTGCCTGAACCGGGTGTGGTCACGGCCAGGACCCCGACCTCCCGCCCCCGCCCCCTCCCCCAGTCCCCAACGACCCCCATCCTCATCCAGAGAGCGGGCCATGTACCCCCCAATGAATCCCAACATGAATTTCCCCACAGAACCACTCCCAACCAGGACACAGATATCAAACACATGCCCCAGAACCCAAATGCCATGAATCGCCTCCCCACAGCTCAGGGGCACACCCCCACAGGTGACCTCCATCCTAGAAAAGCCGACAAAGCCACACCCACACAGCGCAAGTTCCACACACAGCCCCGCTCCAAGCACCCCTGCCCTATCCTGCCCCCCACCACACAGCGCACCGTGATGGCAATGCAAGGGCCCCGCGCAACGCTACCCCAGCCCCTGCCCACAGATGCAACAGGGCAGACACTACCGAGCACCGCGCCCACAACGGACCCCATGATCCCACAACAAAATGGGACAAACTCACCTGGGAAGAGGTCCTGGCCAGTGCCAAGCACCCGGGGCCGGCGTCCCCCATCATGCCCCCCGCAACCACACAAACAGACCACATCACCGCCACTGAAACGATAGCCCAGGGAGCCGATCCAAATGCCAGTGACCCCACATCCAAGAAGAGGACACAACCCCCCCACCCCACACGCTGCAGCCCCTCCATGCCACCCTCTAGTCCCCCACCCAAATGCCCCCCCGGACATGACAGCCAGCAGAGCAGCACACCACCAAGCCCGCCCAACCATCTGGCCAGTGCCAGTCAGTTCATGACCTTCCACATTTTTAATTTCTTCTACAGACACAGCAGGCAAGATGCTAAAAAAAGACAGTGTGGAAAACAATTCACTCTGACACAGATCATACCGAAATATTGGGACTCAGGATCCCACCAATATCCACACCTGTGCTACATGTAGTGTATATCTGACCGTAGAATATAATTCTGACACTTGATGTCTTCCTAAAAACAATACAACAAGGAAGGGTCTTATAGAAGCAATATTTAAAAGCATCAGAAGGTTTTCTATTGAGTTTTAAGAGGCCAAGATGAAGAACATACAGGGGTTGGACAATTAAACTGAAACACCTGGTTTTAGACCACAATAATTTATTAGTATGGTGTAGGGCCTCCTTTTGCGGTCAATACAGCGTCAATTCGTCTTGGGAATGACATGTACAAGTCCTGCACAGCGGTCAGAGGGATTTTAAGCCATTCTTCTTGCAGGATAGTGCCCAGGTCACTACGTGATACTGGTGGAGGAAAACGTTTCCCTGACTTGCCCCCAAAAAACACCCCAAAGGGCTCAATAATATTTAGATCTGGTGACTGGCAGGCCATGGGAAAAATGTTCAACTTCACTTTCATGTTCATCAAAACCCCAATCTTTTCACCAGTCTTGCTGTGTGTATTGGTGCTTGCCACCCTGATACACGGCCCCGCCTTCAGGATACAATTTTTGAACCTTTGGGAATGCCCATGGTCCCCCGAAAATGGTTTCGGTAGTCCTTGGCAGTGACGCGGCCATCTAGCACAAGTTTTTGGCCCCAAGGGAATTCCCATGATATGGCACCCAAAAACCATCACTGATCCACCCCCTGTTTTCATTTGGGGCATGCAACAGCCCTGGGTGGTACACTTTCTTTGGGCTTCTCCACACCGGAACTCCCCCCGAATTGGGGAAAACAGAAAAGGTGGACTCATCAGAGAAAAATACATGTTTCACTTTGTCCACAGCCCAAGATTTTTGGCTCCTTGCACCATTGAAACCGACGTTTGGGCATTGGCATGAGTGACCAAAGGTTTGGCTATAGCAACCTGGACGTGTATATTGACCCTGTGGACCCCCCCCGGGGACATTTCTGGGGAAACAGGAGAGTTGAGGGCACATTTAATTCCCGTGATTTGGGGCAGCCGGGGTTTAGTTTTTTGGGGATACAAATCCAGGTTAGCACCCGAACATCCCTTTCAGACAGCTTCCTCTTGCGTCCACAATTAATCCTTTGGGTTTGTTCGTCCTTTTTGGTGGTATGCTGACATTACCCTGGAAACAGGGGCTTTTGATACATCACAAAGACTTGCGTTTTGGCTCACAGATGCGCCAGCAAGACGTGCCCCAAAACAATTTGTCCTCTTTAAACTTGGTATGTACCCATAATGTTGTGTGCATTTCAATATTTTGAGAAAAAACTGTGCTCTTACCCTGCTAAATTTAACCTTCACACTCTGCTCTTACTGTGCAATTTTTTGCAATAAATGAAGACTGGCTACCAGGCTGGCAAAAATTTTGGCCATGAAACCTCCCACACTAAAATGACAGGTGTTTCAGTTTCATTGTCCAACCCCTGTATTATTACCATTGCTGGGACACAGGAGGAGTTCAGATATAGTTGTGTGACAGATACTGTATGTGCTGAGTTGCTTATAGGTACCACTGTGGATATGTAACAGAGACCGGTATGCTGTGTGTCATTTCCTGTAATGTTACTGCCTTATTGTGTCATTTCTAAGAAATATTTTGAGTTTTGAAGTTCATGCTATTTATGCCTTTATCAACTGAAGCATAAAAACATGCCTAATGTGTAATCTGCAAAAGAAACTTGACTCAACAGTTTTTATTTTAGAAGTCTAATCGATTAGAGTGAGGGGCTAAAGAAGTTTGCAAGTTTGCGTCAGCCACTTTTTCTCTTGGCAAAGTTCTTCTTTTTATCTGATTTGGTTAAACTATGTCAAAGTTTTCTGTGATTTAAATAAATAATAGACTAAAGCCTTCATGATGAAGGCAGACTGTGGTACTCTTGTTATTAGAGAGGACCTGCATGGCAAATTGCTGCACATAATGTAATGTGAGTAAAGTTGGATAACAAGCTTGCACAAGTTTGTGTGACTCCATCACCTGGAAATGTCTCTTTTTTGCTTTTGATCTGATGTGTGGCAATGCAATTTTTGTCCTTTTAATTGATAGAATAAACCTTTCATTGTGTTCAGAAGGTTAGATTGTCTTGTTATGAAGGAGCAGTACCATTTAGCAGCCTAAGCCTAAAGAGGCAGGATGCAGATAATGCGGTGAGCTTGAAAAAGGAGGCTGGGCCAGAGAGCTGCTAACCAAGCCTGCCTTGAAGCACATGAACAACTACACACATCGACTGTATGCGAGATGGGCATGCTAGCAGAGTTGGTTGCTAAGGTCCTTTTGCTGAGACAATGAAGCATTGGGGCTGCTGCATGACGAATTTTCAGCATTGAACTTTTTAAAGTTGCCTCCTTTACCATTTTATTGATATACTTTGTGGGTATGCAGATCCTTTTGGCATTTCTTTCCCCAAAAGCACATAGTGACTAATTTACCAACTTTTTCTGGTGTTTTTAAGACTTGAATGCAACCCCGCTCTGTCTCTCTAGGGAGTTTGCGTAAGCAATAATGCAAGGTTGGCGATGATATCTTTTAGCGACTTCTACTAAGTTTTAGGACAGCGAGTATATATTTCCTTACTGAGAAGTTGGCAACTCTGTCAAAATTTGGCTTAGCAAACAATCTGAGGTTTGTGCATAACCGGTCTTTTCTGTATAGTATAAGAATAAGTATTTTTGAAATCTGAGCTGAAAGATGATATTGATGGGATGAAAAAATGCTTTCCAAAGCACTGAACCAGGTTCCAAGCTCATCATATTTTTTACATATACATTAAATGTTCATAATTTTATACCTAATTTGTTTTGAAGCGAATAATGATATGGGGCGTCACCTTTGAAGGCCCAGACTGTAAAGAAATACCCTATTTTGCTGTTTCTGCAACAATTAAACTATAATAAGACTATGGTAAGTTCAGGCAACAGCACCTGTACTTTGAAAAGCTTCAATAATAAACATGATCTTTCCAAATCAATGAGTTATTAAAGTCAATAATAGGTATCCTTTATACTAAAACTGAGTTACATATTTTTCTTATTCTGACAGCTTCCTTTCTTTCCTGTCCTGGTTTAAACTCTCCCCTCTACAGCATGGGTTCTACTTTGCCCCAGCCCACTGCAGAACAGCAAAGCATGCACAGATCAGCATCACGCAAACACTCTTCTTGGCATGTTTAAACACGCATTTGACATGACTCAGCATAATCCACCAGTGGAAAACACACTCCTCTGAGACCGGAGGGTTGCGTGCGACAGGCCAAAAAAAAAAAGAAAAGGCAGAGCAACAAACATTCAGGCAAATATGGAGCAGAGGGCAGAGGGAGGAAAGGGTGCAAAAAAAAAACAACAAATTGCTGATGTAAAAGAGACAGAATGACACCAAGTGGAGTGATATGGGGACAACCAGCAGAATAAGAGCTAATGATTGTAATGATTTATTTTAAGAGACTCTACAGTGGGAGGGGTTAGAACTGAAATATCATGTTTTTGTAAGAAAAATAATCCGGAGATCACGATGACCCTTTCTATCTCAGCTCAACCTGCGGAAATACCAATTCTTTTTTGCCCCCGTCTCCCATCTCACTTGGCTCGGTCTTCATTGCCATGGCAATGATGTTATAGTGAGTCACCTCCACATCTCCCTCCTCCTCAACACCGTCAAGAAGGAACATGGGAGCGCGAGAGGGAGACAGCCAGAGAGACGTGGACAGAGAAGACGAGAGAGAGAGAGAGAGCTGGGGGCGCAGTTTCCGTGGAAACAGAGTGCGGGGGGTCTCTCCCCAAACCCCATTGGTTCCCTGCTAGTTGGAATCAGCTTGTTTTCTACAATATATGCAGCCACTAGAGTTACTGTTCCTAGGTCTCTGTCCACTCTCCTTGTTTCTGCAAATGCTTGTACATAGGAAAAAGAAATAGTCAAAATCTAGTTTTGTCTTTCATTTTGTGAGCTTCAAATTTCCAGCCATGGCTTTTTTATGCGGTGCCCTAATCAGATGACATTGTTCCCAAAATTAAATTTTTTTAGAAACCACTGTAGCTGCTTTTCAGAACAAAATTTGCAACAATGTAAGCATTATTTCCTGATAGATTACAATCAAAAAAGCAAAACCTCCGTGAGGCATTATAACCCCCCACCCCTGTTATAATACCTTTCTCTGTTGCTCAGTCTGCAGCACACTTCATGTCTGCTTATTCTCGGGTTCATCCGTCACTTTCTTTGTTCAGCTTCAATAGTTTAACATTGTACAGCACGTTGAACAGGGGACTTTCACTGTTGCTGTTTTTACAGCATTGAATAAGCATTTTTATACAAGTAAAGAATGACAGAAAAACTCAAAAGATGCACTCATCCAGTTTTAACTGGCAAATATTGACTTACTATTGTGTTAAGGTCTAACTTTCCCATTCTGGCCTATACAAACTTATTTATGTAAAATGTGTTTTAATTCAACAATTAAACTGAACAAACATTAACCATAAAAGAAAAAAGGTGCTGCTAGATCATGTGCACCTCAGTATTTGACAACCTGTCCATCTTATTTATTTGTTAAATAACTTTTAAAAACAAGTGGTTGAAGCCAGCTGAAGAAGCTTGCATTTATGCTTTTAGGATTGTTCTCAGAAATTATCTCAAGTTCACATTTCGATGAGAAAAACCTACACAATTAAATAACATGGTAAAACAACTCTACAGGTATTTCATTCACAGCAATCAGTTTTTCCAACCACCAGCTTCAGTTACAGAACTTTCTTATCTGGAGGCAACACAATGCGGCCGGTACGACTGTCAGATACTGATAATCTGCTGAAATCAGATTTAAGGTCTGTTTGTCAGTGGAACTTGTTTCAGAGTGACACTTTGCAAAGGCTTCACGTTTTTTAAACTCATTGGTCCTCTGACAATTTTTGTACCTCTCTGACCCTTCAGATTAAATGTATCTTGTGACAATCCTCTAATGATGGAAATTTACTCCAAGCACCTAACATAAGCACATCAATGCAATAAACACAATTTTAAATCAAGAACTCTTCTAAAGCAAATGGCTCTGAAGTTCTGCTAAAGGTCTTACAAAGCCAAAAACGTCTTGAAAGTTTCAAATCACACTTCAATTTATTATTGATGTTAATCCAACTGAATATGATGTCTTTAAGCTAGAGACAGCCTTGCAAAAGTCTTCATAACCCCTGAACTTTATCACATATTGTCACATAACCAACTAAATTTCTTCAGATAGAAATCTGAAAAGTGTGGTGAGCATATGTAGTTATCACTTTTTATTATCCTACTCTTAAATAAAATTCAGTCTAATTAATTGCCTTCAAAAGTCACCTGTTTAGTAAATAATTCACCAGTGTGTGATTTGAAGTCAGTATAAAGTATATACAGGTGTTGAAGGCCTCAGAGGCTTGTTAGACAATATTAGTAAGAAAAACAGCCTAATTAAGACAAAGGAACATAACAGATGGGTCAGAGCTGATGTTTTCAAGACATTTTCAGAAGAGTTAGGTCATAAAACAATACCCCTAACTTTGAACACATCACAAGCACTGTTTATTCCACCAACTGAAAATGAGTATGCAAGTCTGAAAAGATATGGCCGTCCACCTCCATTGACCAGCCAGACGACAAGAGTAGTATTCAAAGAACCACAAGTGGTAACAGTGGAGGAACTGCAAATATCCATTGCTCTGAGCAGAAATCTGTACACAGGACAAGTATTAGTTGTGCACTTCAAGAATCTGGCCTTTACAGAAGAGTTTCAAAAGTTAAGTCTTTGCTGAAAGAAAATCAGAAAAAGTCCAGCTTTAAGTTCATGACAAGCCACATAGTGGTCACAGCACAAAAACGTGTTCTAATCAGCTCAGAGCTGTTGGGAAGATGGACCTAATACAGAGCGACCTGTTAGAGGCTGCAAAAGACTTGAGACCACACCGAAGCTTCACCTTGTAGAGAGAAAAAAAACCCTAAAAACACAAACAGACCACCAGTGCAATTGTTTATATCAAAGCAAATACATTTATAAGAATGGACCAGTCAAAGTCCAGACCTAAATCCACATTAGAATCTCTGACAAGATTTAAAATTTGATGTTCACAGATGGTAACCAATCTTACTAAGGTCAAGTTATTTTGCAAAGAAGAATGGAGAAAAATGCCAAGTCTTTAGATGATGATTGCAACAAAATGTATACTTCTATAAATTTTGAATTTTGATGGCAATTAATTTCACAGGATTTCATTTAGGGAGCATCAGCGAACAAGGGACTGTGCACCGCAAAATGTTCAGATTTTTCTTTGTCAAAAAAATAAATAAAACCAAGTGTTCTTTTCCTTCACTTTACAACTATGCAGTACTCTGTGTTAGTCTACTACATGAAGTCCCTACACATTAAAGTTTGAGGTTCTAACCAGGATAGGGTTGAACATTTCTGCATGGACCTACATGTACAGACATCAAGCCAACACACAGGCATTTAGAGCCTGAAAATTAGCACAGCCTTGTGTCTCATTCTGTAGAGTCAGAGAGGATTTTGACTTTTGTCTCTAATAAGGCCATTTCCGGGCCAGGAATTTAAAAATAACTTGTTTTTATGACTACAGCGGGCAGGGCAAATGGAAGTTGCTCATTTAGTATTGAGAACACAATTTACAAAGCACTTAACCGAACTGTAAACGGCCTTTCTGATGCCTGTGTAGCCTTGTCCTAGGATGGAAATCAATAACATTCTTCCCCTTTTTTCTTTCATCTGACTTCTCTTTTCTGTTTCTTTTAACATTAGAATAATGTCCCAGAAGGCTGTAAACCTAGCTGTGAGAGCTGCATCTGCATTAGCCAATGTCACAGAAGTAAATAAAGATGAAAACCCAAATAAAACTCCTTGTCTAAACGAAACTCGCAAGGCCAATCACAGATGCGATAGACTGTTTAAAGTGGAATAAACCATGAAATGAAACTAAAGACTTTGTAACAGTGTCATCTGTTGTAAAATTTAAAGGGACAAAAGGATGATTCATATGAGCTTTGACATACCTTAAGCATTAATTAGGCCTTCATTCTTTAATTAATTTGATTACTTTTAAAATATCAGATAAAAATCTCCATCTGTTTCAGTGTTGATAGATTGCAGGCAAGCAGAATCTTTAAAAGCAAGGTTTGTTTCCAATTTCCTCCTAAAGTTCCACTGCAGTTGTCCACTCCTGGATTAACTGAGGGACAGATCTTTGGCGAGCCATCTAATTGAATGTGCAACGCAGTATTGAAACCGTTGACTAAATGTGACCTTGGTCTAATTACAATTGTACTAATTGTAATTTCCATGTAATGTCCTAACAGGAAACGTAAGAATAAGACACAACTGATGCCCTTTTCCATTGATTTTATGATACACTGAGTGATTTATTTTTAATTAAAGTGATTCTGATCAGAAAAGTAAAAAATTAGGGCAGTTGTTAGAATTTCTAGTACCATAAGATTTAATCAGTTGTTTTTGTTTGTTGTTGCCTTATTCTTATTAAATATCCCAATGTTCTTTTTCTTGGCTTTTTCCTCTCAAGGCGGTCTGTTTTAAAAGGGCTGAGGTTATCTGCCCTCCAACTTTCATTCCCTGAGCCAGAATGACATCATCACATCGCTGCCTCATTCAAGGAGTGCCTATTCATCACCCTGATCATCACCAGCATCAGCAGCTTCACCTGCATGCACACACTCATACGCAAGCACACACACCTCACTGGAAGCAGATAAAAGACAAGAGAGCCACTGCCAGAAGCAGAGAACTGCAAGCTGAAGAGAAATAAAAAGGGAATGAGGAACAAAGAGCGAGAAGATCCTGCTGGGGTAGGCAGAAACCCCCGACCTTTGCACTTCCAACAATATATCTCAATAAAACCTCCATGGACAAATGTGATGAGTCAGACTATAGACTGCAAAAAGAGAAGAACAACAACACACAAAGAAGGGAGAGAACCCCTGCATTCCATCTAACACAAACACAACTCTAACCTTCTGGAAAAAAGAGGCACAATTCCTCCCTCAAACATCCAGAACTTACAGAGAGTGCAGCATGGTTAAGTCAAAATTAGTATTTGTACTTTGATAGAGGTAGTATGTTTGAATGAAAGAAATGAAAGAACGGAAGAACTGCTTAAATATTCTCATTTATGCATCTCATTTACCTGATTTTCACTTGACTCAAAAATAGGTAATCAAAAATGGTGGGAGTTCTTAGTAGGGTATGGATGCATGTAATGAATAATAAACTCTTATGAATTAACTTTTATTGTATTTGTGTAGGAAAAATGTTACTGTTTACCAAGAACTTTGGTAAAATTATCATGAGCCAATAAAATACTTTTCAAATAAGTTTATTGAAACTGTAGAAAGGGTGTAATCACAGAGTTTGGGCTGAACTCTGCTGTGAGACTCAAATGAGTGTCTTCACACTGCAGCATCCCATACTGTAGCTATGTTGCTTGCAAAAGAAGAATCATCCACTAGTAACACAGAAAATGGTGATAAGATCTTTTCTTCAAGCTTTGATCTTTACTTTTAAGACAATTCATTACTTTGTCCTCTCTAAATGACCTCTCTGTTGGTTACACAGAAACCATAGAGGCTCCAATTTCTCCAAACATAAAAGAAGGACAACTCGTCATGTTGTCAGGAGCGCAGTTATACGAAAGAGGTTACACGACCAATGATTCTGATGATTCTGATCTCTGGCTGTTTGATTGTTCCATCTCTAGTTTTAATCACAACTGTTATCTATCTTATTCTGCTCAGTTAAACGTTCTTAAGAGGAGCACATACAAGTTGTGAAAGAAAAGCATCATCACTGCATAGTGCTGTTGCCACTGTTTCAAAGAGGACAATCTGTAGTGTTATTTTACCACCACAGATAGAGCTTTACACATAATCCACATGGCTTGTGTTAAACTAAAAACAGGACAACTTATGGCTCTCTTCTAACAAGAAATTCCTGCTCCTCTTCCATTAAGGTCAAACTGCTGGAGTGCACGACTAATAGCTGTCCAGATTCTTCCACCAAAGCTGTGGGTCTCCGCAGCTTCCCCAGAGTTACCATGGGGCTACTGGCTGATTTCTGTAAAGGTAAGTTTGTAAGACACTGTATATCTCACACAGGCCTAAAGAAGTGTTTACATGTTTTTTTTAAACTGAAATAGTGATGTCCCAGGTTAATGTGTGTTAAATAAAGAAAATCAGTCCATGAAATGAATATTTGCAAGGATAAGCTGCATGGAATCATTAGGTAGTTTGCTGCCCTGTTTAATCCCAAAGCTAAAAATAAAATTATTCTATGTACTTATGTATTAACCAGACAAGTTCATTCAAAAACCTATAATCTTATTTCATCATATCCCTCTTCATCAAATTGCTTTCATTAATCATAACAAGAGTCTGGCCTGGGAGGACATGAAATAGGCTAGACAGCATATGGAAGAACCGTATAAGTAGAAACACTTTACTTCTTAGATGTATCAGACTTGTTTCAATTAAAGTAGTGTATAAATGTTATTAGGATGCCCCATAATCCAAAAACATTGACCTCATATAATGTCCATTTCTTCTGTATAGTCAAAAATTTCTTTAAAAAAAATGCCAGATCTATTTGATAAACAGTAAACATCTTTTTTGTCTTTTAATGACAGTCTTTGGTGCACCTGAAGTGTCAGAAACAGCGAGAAGAGCAAAATCAGTTCAGACTCACATAGTCATGGAAGGCCTTGGCTTCACTGGAGTGTTCGCAAGTGTCTCTCCTCTCTGGAGCTGCACAGTAAAGGTCCCAGAAAACACTGTAAAACACAGTGATGCAGAATCAAATGATAATTATTAAGAGAAAAGGCCAACAAAGTATAAGGTAAAAAAAAACAAAAAACGTTTGGTTTGTGATATCAGCGAGGAAATAGGGATTATTAACAAGTTTATTTAAAGCTGTTAATTTTAAAGACAAACTTACCACCACCATGAATGGAGGAACCCTGGAGGTTCTCCTAACGTGATGTTCTTCTCCCATCGGATCTTGACAGACACACAGAAAGAAAGAGAGGTGCTTCAGAGACGTCCTGTGTATAAAACATGTCTGACATTTGAATGACATGCTCCAAAGGGTTAAAAAGGGTATAAGAAAATTTCTGTAAGATGTCGCATTAGGTAATTATGTTTTGATTCTCCTGGATTCATAAGTGGATAAGCGGGTCTATGTTGAGCATATCTTTACATAGATTTTGAACATGTATGTACACAAATGTGAGTGTATGAATGTGTGTTTCTGTCTCTTGAGTCAGAGGGTGTACAGAGCATGAGGTCAGAGACATGTACCAGCCTGAGGAATCCACTCAAATCTCTGAACAACCCACGCACCTTTCAGTCTGCTCCACACAGTGTCTTTAATTCGGCTTTCAGAGAATTTCAATGTTTATGCTTTTCCAAATTTATGACCTACTCCCAGCCTAGCTTTGTTTTTAAGTACTTCGTCCTCCAACTAAAATCCACCCCACACACACAAGTAACACATTTTCTAACTCAGGACTGATTCTATCCAAATGTACATCATATCTATTTTGAAATAGATTAAAAAACTCATCAAGCAAGTTTAAAAATGGGTAAGTTACTTTTAGTCATAATGAATCTTTTATTGATCTTTCTGGCAGGTAATGTGCGAAATGTGTTGAAAAACATTGGTGGAAGAATAAAGAACAATCAAACCTTTACAGTAACTGGGTTGGACTTAGGTTTCATTGACAATTAAATGTATTAAATATGATTTAATTAATGCAACTTTAGTAATGAATAAAGAATAGATTTAAAAAATAATTTGCAACAAATACATAAAAATAAAAGTGCATCTGCTGATATATTTTGTGAGAAAACCAATTTTCGAGCAGTATTAAACAAGACAACACCAAGGCCCTGTCTATCAGCCAAGTAACAAGAACCATTCTGTATAAACTGTCCTCATGATGACTTTATATTATGCTCATGTGTGTTCAGATGGAAGCTTCTGTCAACTCTTTTTTGCTCTTTGCTTTTTATTCATTTTACATTAAATACTTTAAACCAACCAAGCAGGATTTTCCCATCTTCTAGTTAGAACTGGGACCACTTGTAATTTAGATTAATTAATTGAAACCTGCATAACACTTGAACTAAAGGTGTTGTATTTACCCCTGTTCTCAGGTGCGTCAGGAGAGCAACTCGTTTTGGTGCCGTCCCTTTAGATGCTACTGAGGCACTTCACATCCTGCCCTCCACTTAAACCCGTTCGGCCATTTTTGTAGTTTGATAATAATTATCTAGTGCCACAGAAACAAGAGAAAAATGGCAAAAACAATGGAAAATTGTTTATGTAATAATAATATTGAAAACACGCAGTACGGTTATGTCCTCAAGGAGCTAAAAGCAGCACACAGCACTAACATAAGCAGAATACACGATGCTTAGCTATCAAAACAATGGTTTATATCAACACACAATAAATTCATGTCTAAAATAAAGTTTGTTTTTAGCATTATTTGCAGCTTACGCTCTGCTGTGTCCGTTGTTTCCATAGACAGACGGAACTGACCCCTTAATCAGATAAAGTCTTTGAGCAAATTCATCTCGATTCTGGTGGAGGTTGCTGAAGGCACTCGTCTCTGAAGTGGAGAAATAGGAATTTCCCCACTGATGTGGAAACATTTCCATGAAAAATAAAATTTAAGCAGGGACTTCGAAGAGATTCTGATCTGGGGGACGGTGTAATAAATTGTGTGGGTTAATACACCCAACAACCAAACCGAACTTATCCTCTTTCAGTGTAGGCATACTTGAGCTTGGACTACAAAATCACGGCGAGAAATAAATATGGCGGATGCGCGAAATTGATCAGCCGAAAGTCCATGATCTTATTTAGTTGTTCCGCAGCAAATACTGTGACGTAACAGTTAAAAAAAAAGTAATAGAGAGTGAAAACTGAACGGACAGAAAAATATGACCCACACAGAAAATAAATATATCTACGCAACACCTGGAGAGACTCAATTCAACTTTTCTGTACTCCTACTGACTCAAAGGGCAAAACAAAATGTATTTAAATGCTAAAAAAGTGGATTTTGCATATGTCCCCCTTAATATAGCTGTTACTCCAAAGAGAGAAAGAGAAAATGGACCTATTGTTTTGCTGGACCAGTGCAGCAGCATAGAAGAGATTTGGAGGGATGGGCGATTTAGTTAAACAACTTCAATTACAGATGCACAGAGAGGCTGGCTGGTGACGAGAGTCGCCTGATTTTATGCTTGACTGACCCTGACCTTTGAGTGGCTGGTCAGGAACTAAAGATCAAATATTAGGTTGCGCTGATAACTCTCTTCAGTGTGAAAGCTATTGCGGAGTGAAGAAGACTCAGTATGAAGAGACTGTTTAAAAATTTAGGTAAAAGCACAAAAGGTGTAAAAAGGAAGGAAAATATTTCCTACAGAGGCAGAAATGTTAGGAGTCCTTTAGAAATCCCATAGTTAAGGTCAAGGTCTACTAACTACAGGCAATGCATACACAGAATGCTGTTAGTAACGTTTGTCATAATAATTGTACTAATCTTGCTAACTGCTTATATAAACTGTTGAAGCCAGTTTACAATGTTAATGATGTCTGTAATTATTCTGTGTTTTGAAACAGTAGTGAAACTCTGTTTAACTACAGAGCTGTGCAACAGCTACTGCTCTCTGTTACACACACTGCGTGACGTCACCCCTGGCCCTAGTATAAAAACTAATGATTGAGCACAGAAACTCTTCTTTAATATCAAGTCAGCTGTCATTTACTTCAGAAATGATCTCTAGATAGAGATAATTCATGCTGGCACACAAAGACCACAAATCTGCATCTACAGAATAAAAATCCATACAACTATCAATAGCAGACTACTCCTATCAGACTGTGGCATTTATTTTGTCTGGGGCTGCCACTCAGATCTTCCCCTCCCTGAAATGTAATATATTATCAGGGTTAATGAATAAGACTATTGTACCACCTGCTCCACCAGCAGCATGAACAAGCATTAAAATAGCAGGAAAAACTGAATCACCACAGTTTCAATCAGACTGTCTTGACCTCAGCTCCAGATCAGATGAACGAATGCCATGCTTTGAAGTCATTTTCAGGGAGGGTCAGGAACTGCCTCCATTTGTTTGTGCCACATTCTTTCAGATCCAGCAAGCAGTTTCAGTAAGTCTAGGAGACAATTTTCATTTGTATCTTGAAAAATAGTTTTTTAAAAATATTTTACAACTGATTGGATAGCAAAAATAAATCTAATTGTATGAGCTTTATCTCAGTCAAAACAAGATTACAGGCAGTTCATGTCAGGACCTTTTCTATTATGCTGCCGTCATTTGGAGAACATTTAAAAGAAAGCACACAGAGTGCCCGCATATCCTCTCTTTTTGTGGTCTGCACTCTTTTGAGGTTCTTTCATTTACCTTCAACATCCCCCCTTCAGCTTGATTACTGTCAGATGTGGACAGGCGCTGCAGGGTTACGGTTTTCTGTTTACCTAAATTGAACTCTCTTACAGTTGAAGCTTACTTTATGATATGCCTGAGCTACCAGTTAAACTTGAGAGGCTAATCTAATTTCTCCCTTTCTGCTGCTCTGTTTGTTTGCTATATAGTGTAGCATATTAATTGCGGGTATGGGGGGTGGATTTGCAAATACCATTCTGGTGTCTTGTTTTGAGACCCTAAGGATACACTGTAAATGACAAAAATGATGAATGCACCATGCAATTTTAGCCACACGTTTTCTATTTGCCATTGACTACAAAGATTTTGAAGTGATTTCCAAGGTATTTTCTCAGTTTCAGATTCAGATTTAACCCTGAAAGGCTGTATTTGGATTCAGATTGTTTGGAAACACTTTTGCATACTTTTTTGGGTTGCATCCTATTCCCATGGAGGTCACCTAACGATCCATCTATCTCTATATGGCTGAAGGATGTCTTTCTTAGCTGTAGGAAAGATGCCTTGAGCAGTTAAAGGTTGTTTTACTAAATTAAATCAATGGAATTCCTTTATTAAATATTTAAAATCTTTATCAACTTAGTATATACACCAAACCTTTGAATATAATGCCCAAGAAGCTTATTAGTCTGAGCCCATACTTCTGAGTTCATATTTTATTCTCCCCTAACTCTCCTCATTTTTGCCACCAGCCACCTTCATTTGTAGCATTTTTAGACAGTAATATAGGTGGAGAGAGAAGGGGGGAAGATTTGCTGCAAAGTACTGATGTTGAGAGTTAAATCCCGAGTAACTGTGTAAAGAACTAATAGCCTAATTTGGGGAGGCCACGCCGCTGTGGTGTCAAGAACCCACTCTACCACTAAGCCAAGTGACACAATCCCAGCCCTCACTCTCTCTTTTTAATTGCACATTATTCTTCAGTTTTAAGGTTTCATTACTACTACTTTTAGTATTAATATTATTATTATTATGCACTTCTCTCTAAGGAAACAGACAGAGGTGTTCACAAGTAATTGTTTTAAGCCGAGGTAAAATGTCAAGTCTCCGTTGACTGAAATAAACATGTTCTGATCAAAAGCATGGCATCTAAACTGCATAGAACACTGCACTGGTTGGAGTCAGGAATTCTTTGTTCTTTGTTTGCTTCATGTCTTTCCCTTTTCTCTCCACCCTCGTTCCTGTCTGATTACTGTTCAATAAAGTTCATTAATGCCAAAAAATAATGGAAAAACAAAGTCAATAAAACTTGTTTACCCCCACTGAAAACAGAAATTTGCATTTATGTTCTATGAAACACTAAATTTAAAATGAACACTTTGTTGTCGTGTTTGTAATGACATAGTTAATGCTTGTTAATTCCTATGGTGATATTATCCAGTCATTCACTATATACTGAGCTACATATAGTTTGGAGGCTTTTTCTGAGTCAAATGATTTCTAATATTTTTGAGAAACATTGTTCTGAGTCTACATTTTAAACCTTTGTTGTCCTGTCTTCACAGTAAACATGTAGGATGATTGAAATAACTGATTGAAATCAAATTTCTGAAAGAAAAAAACAAGAAATGCTTCTATTTTGATGGGTCTTAACACATGGGATAATTACACAACTAGCTTCATAGTGAGAGAATAAGATGTTGGAGGAAAGTTTAGTTTATTATTTTCTGAAACAGCCTGTAGTAATTTAATACAGACATGCATGTGGTCATCAATATAAAGCTACAGACAACACAAACAACCTACAGGTTGCAAATGTACTTTGGTTAATCAGTCACAGAAAAATATAGGCCAGATATTGACAGAGCTGTTTCTGTAGCTTACATGCTGTAGCTTACATGCTTTCCCTCCTGATTAAAAAAGATAAAGATTGTTAAGGAAACTCGAGTCTCAGGCCACAAATCTAAGACAAGTCTCGAGTCTGTGAGTCTAAATTAAGACTGGAGTCTTTGTTTTTGCAGTTTAAGTGTGACTTGAGTCCAAATCTAAAACCTTTGTCAACATCAATGTATAAAGAGAGACTGTTATTTGTTTGATGTTTTGAAAAAAAAAAAAACGGATAAACTACATTGCCAAAAGTGTTTGTCAGTTTACATTTACACGACATGAACCTTGATGACATCCTATTCTTGATCTATAAAATCCAATTTGTTAATGGACCCACCGTTGCCAGCAATAGCAACCTAACTATTCTGTAAACATCTTCCACAATATTTAGGAGTGTGTTCATAGTTAGATGAGAGAACCAGAATTACACCCTCCAATCTAATTCTTCCTAAAGGTGTTCAAAAAGGTTGAGGTCAGGACTCTGTGGAGGTCAGTCCCGTTTGTCCACACCAAACTTTATACATGGTTGTGTGACCCAGTCCTTTTAGCAATATAGTGCAACTCCCTGTTGCACTATCAATGTGTCAATGTGTTTCTTCTCTTAAAAAACAAATAAAAAAAAAACAAACAGCCCTTTATCCTCTACTCCCATTATTTCTGATTTTCTAATATATCATTTTTGTAGATTCAGATGTTTTTAAAAAAAAACATATCAGCATCTATGTAGTCTCTGAAATTCAAATTAAAAGTGATAAAATACCTATTCTGCACTAGTTGGGATGACGATGATGACACCAATGATGTAAAACCTGAAAGCTGTGCCTGAATTAGGATTCAAGAGATTTTCACAAAACAATTGTTCATGTTTTATTTGACACAGATGTCATTCATTGTTTATACATTTCTTTCCTGTTAAGTGACAGGTTGAATTTCTTTCTGCTAAAACTTTGTTTAATTCATCTGAAGATGAGTAGAATTGTTTTAAATTAACTAAATAGTCTATAATATATTCAAAACTACTTTGATAACGCACCATAGCAAAAATAAACTGATTTGTTCCCTGAACTCACATGTTTATTTCTAATTGTAAAGATAAAAATATAATTTATAGTAACGAACATAACTTTTTGGCTGACATTTATTCCAACCTCAACTTTAATGGCAACTATTGTGGGTCACAGCTTTTTATAGGTTTCAATGTTAATTGAGGAACATAAATCACCAAAGGATTTGAACCTTTTAAAATGCTGTAACTGTCCTAATTTTTAACTGCTATATATGATTTGGAAATATATTTAACTGATTGTATTTAACTCATTGAAATGAAATCTTTTGACATACAACTCCTGTAAACTTTGTAAACATACCAACTAGCACATAGATGAATCATAAGCATTTATGAAGTGTTTTTTATCTCTACTTTGGAATATACTTTTCTTAGTATTCATTTCTGTCCACAAAAACTCAAGAGATAAAATATTGGTTTAAGAAAATATCAGCATTAGTTTGGACAGGGCCTAAAGGAGTCTAAGCAGTCTCTCACTTTTCAAGAAAGGGCTGCATTTTAGCTAAATGCTTACCCAGTGCATGTGCACTTGTAAGCATGTGAACTGTACATCAGCAGCTGTGTTTATACTCGTTGCATCAATAGCTAATGTGTTCCCACACTTGAATGTAACACCGCTTATGCTTTTCATCTTCTGCTTTTGCAAAACTGTGGACAATTGATATGACAGAGAGGAAAGAGTGTCAGTGTGTGCATGGGCACACACACTAAGTCAGACCAATGAGACTCAGTGCCAGCTGATGAGGTAACCTTTTCCACCCCCGTTCTTTCAGTTGCTCTTGTCCCTGTGGCTGATGTACAACAAGCCTCGAGCTGCTGTCTTCTGCATTGTAATTTGCCATAATTTACTCCGAAGCACAATAATCAAGTGGCCTCAGTTTCACCCTGTCCCCTCTTAACCCAGCAGAATTAAAGTGAAAATGAGATTGCATCTCAGGGCAGAGAGTAGAGCCATGAAAATAGAGAAAGGAGGGGGATAGAGCTGCTATGCCGACCAGACAGTAAAGTCCACCTAAAACATCAGCTATAGGCATCATAAAACTCCTTTCATGCTCCAGTTAAAGTCCAACTAAATGCAGCGTTAAAAAACCTCTCTACCACACGCAGCTGTTGGCACAGGCCCAGAGCTGGGCTGCTTCACTTAGACACTACACTAACTGGACATATCGTATGAAACACCCCAAAAAACGCTGAGTATGTGGCCTGTTGCCTGACGGACATAAATACAAAAAGCATCTTTTTGACCTACCTCTGAGAGAAAAGTCTGTGCTGACTTCTGTGCACCTACATGCAGTAGGTACTCATACACGTAAAGAGCCAACCTGTGTAACGAGAAACAGGAGAGGATGAGCTTCAAGTTGTTCATGAGGAGACAAAAGCTTAGTATGGTAATAGTAACATATAACTATTCATACAACTTGAATGCTTTCACATTTTGTCACATTACAACCCCAAACTTAAAAATATATTATTGGGATTTTAAGGTAGACTCCGTTGATTCGCCACCTTAATGTGGTAGAGGGTTTGTGTATCCCTACAATCCTGAGGCCTACTGAACAGCTGCATTTGCAGCAAAATGAGGTTATATAAAGTATTGACTTACAGAGCTGAATAAAAATGCAGGCCAAACATTTTATTATTTCCTTTTTTATGAATACAGTGTACACTTAACAATTATGCACTACTCTGTGTTGGCCTAGCACATATAAATCCTAAAGAAATGCACTGTAGAGTATTTAATGTGACAAAACATATTGATAAAAAAATGCC
This sequence comes from Crenichthys baileyi, assembly GCA_036173005.1. Lineage (NCBI taxonomy): Eukaryota > Metazoa > Chordata > Actinopteri > Cyprinodontiformes > Goodeidae > Crenichthys > Crenichthys baileyi. Next base: position 25,940 of record JAHHUM010000955.1, read on the forward strand.
AAACATCGTCGGAATACAATATGAGGTGATGTGTTAAAACATTACTGTCAGCTACAAAACCCAAAAGTTCACACCACCCTCAGCACACTAATCAATGTAAAATCATAAGGGCAGGCTCTTTAGGTCCTTAGTGTAAAACCAACACATTAGAAAAACTAAATAAAGAGTGCCGTGACGACACTGAAGAGCTCATCTGTGGGTCCATTTCTCTATATGAACGCCCTCCCATGGGTTTGATCAGAGTGAGTATTGATGTAAACACTATATAGAAACTGTATTATATGATCCAGAGCAGGTTCTACTCAACCCTGCCTAGATCTACATGGTACTTAGAATTAATAATGTAAGATGTAATCATGGCATAAATTAAATGACATCATGCCATGTATTTTGGCTTAGTGAAAAACACACTACATAGCTCTAAACATCAGATAATGAAGCAAATGTTTTGAAACATCAAATCCTGTCACACCTTTAAACATTTCTCTTGCTTTTATCTGTCCCTGTTTTGTATAAAGCATACATTGTCTACAATTTACAGTGTTCAACTGCATCAGGACAGAGTGAATCCCTTTTGCCATGACTTCACTGTCTTGTTTTGTTGCTTGTTACCTTATTTAGGGATCAGGTAAAGGCAGGTGATGCTTGAGCGATATTTACACCAGTCACATTCCAAGAGCATAGATACACAAGGCAGAGAAATAATGGTGAGATTGGTTTATTTATAAAGTATGCTTGGCGCCACCGGAGAGATCTGCAAATTTGTGTCCTTCGAGGTGTTGTTATATTGCCGGCAAAAAAGTTCTGTCCGTTTAATTAGCTCAGAAATTGGTTTACTTGTGAAATTTGAAATCTTAACAGCATTTTTCACATTTAAGCTTGTAATATATTTATTGGCTTTATTAAGATTTCATCATAAAAAATAAATGTATAACAGCCAAAACCCTGATGCTTAAGAATTTTCACAGAACAGGCTATAATCTGGGGTATTTTATGGTGGTACCGATAGTCATGAGAGATGTTCACACTAGGACGACATCTGTCCGAACCCCCCCCCCCCAAAAAAAAAAGGGTACTACCAGTTTGGCAACCCTGATTCAGCCTCTTGCCTTGAGGTAAAAATAAACTCGGATCAAAGCCTGAACACTATGCTGCTTCTCTCACAGGTGCAATACGCCTTTGTCAATCTCTCTCCATCCCACTTTTCCTTATCAAATCTCTCTCCTCCGCTCTCCTTCAATCTGATGTGTTCCTGTTTTGGACGTTCCTTTACTCTTATGCATATTTTTTTTTAAAGATACCATGTTTGTTTAAGAATAATAAAATAGAGCCTCTATTCATTTCTGTCTTTTCCACTGTGGCCTGATGTTTAACCAAAGAAACAGTAACAGAACGTTTTACAGGGACAAGGTTAACGGAAAAATGAGAGGATTGAAAAAAGCTCTTGACACATTGTCAACTGAGCATGAATAAAAGATGTGCTCTTTTTTGTGAAGACACTGTACAGCTCAATGTTTTCAGGAACAAACGTTTTCTGTCTCTGCCATGCACATCGTTTTCCTGTGAACCCATCAAATACTGTCCCCTCTTTTGAACCGCAGTGCCAACAACAGAAGCATTAGTGTAGAACAATTTAACATCACTGATAGGGGCCACATATCTGCTGTGGATACTTTGTTATCAATGGTAATGATGTTGACAGGTTGCATAAATGAATTCAGTTCCTCAATGGGAAAAATTTGAAAACAAAAGCAGGCCCTTAGAGTGCATTGGGCTGCATCGAGTGAAATGTACTGTACTTCCACATAAAAACACATCCGGCTGCCTTGGAGGCAGACTAAGGTTTAACCTATAACGGATTTCACAGATTCTCTAAGATGTGACCTATGCAAGTATGATGGGAGAGGGAAGATGGATGTGAAGAAAGTCAAAACATGTGAGGCCAGAGGTAGGATCATTCTGACACTGTCAAACAAATCAAAACACTGGTAATGCAAGTTTAAAGAAAAATTTTAAAATAGGAAATAATAAAAATAACAATCATGATATGAGTGAAGGAAAGAAGAATATATAATATGTGAGTTTGCAGAACTCAGTCTCATCCAAAAGACACTAAAGAGTTTAACTGTAAGAGCTTAGCCACCGTAAAACAACCTACACCCAAGTCGCTGTCAGGTGTTCTACACATCCTTACTGTGTACATTTAACAGCGTAACGGAGTGTGAGTATGACACACTGCTGTAGAGCTCATAGTTTAGAATACCCCACAGTGGGAACAACTACCTTAAGTAAAAAAAACAAAAAACATGTTACAAAGAAAACCCACCCACCAAAAGTATGTTCTACCCTATGTTCCTCTGATCATAAAATAGCAACCGATGACAGAACGTCCTTTTTAATCAGTCAGTCATTTTCTATACCTTTTCCATAATGAGTCGCGGGGAAGCTGGTGCCTATCTCCAGCAGTCTACGAGCGAGAGGTGGGATACACCCTGGACAGGACGCCAATCCATCCCAGGGCAACAAAGAGACATATAGGACAAACAACCATGCACACACCCATTCACACCTAAGAGCAATTTAGAGAGACCAATTAACCTAACAGGCATGTCTTTGGACTGTAGGAGAAAGCTGGAGTATCCGGTGAGAACCTACACATGCACGGGGAGAACATGCAAACTCCATGCAGAAAGACCCCCAGCTGGGAGTGTTATTGTCCTGTTATTTATTCCCTCTTTGAGCTTGTAAGATATTATACTTTTTCATTGCAACATTTTTGTATAATTCCACAAGTTTCCCACAATACTTTGGTGGAAGTTTGCCAATTGTATGTCCAAAACATTGATTTTGTTCTCCTTAAGCCACTTGTAGGAGAATGACACTCTCTATTGAGCTTCAGCCCGCATCTTCACAGGGTCTTTTGTTTTTGTTCTGAGGTTTATTTGTATATAGTTGCATTTAACTGTTTCATCAAATGATCAAGAATCTGGAAATTATAAACAAGGATGAAGCAGACCTGTGGAGGTCTAAAACTGTCTTCCTGATAACAAGGCTGATTTCTTTTGATTTTCCCATGATGTCACATAAGGAAGAAGTGTGTTAGAGGTATTGCCTTAAAATGCATACACAGGTGTGCGTCTATTTATCTGATAAGTTCGGAATTTAGATATCATAGGCTTACAAATACATGCCATCCATGCCTACATAAACTTAATCTTTTATAGAACATGATAAAAACAATTCTCCAAACAAAATCCCCAGTAATTATTTTGGTGTTCTAAATGTCCAAAATTTCTAATGCATTATTGGATAAGTGCAGGACCTGGGTTAGGAAAGGAGAGGTGTTCAGTGTTAATAAATTGTAATATTCGGATTACAATGTGTACAAATATTTGCAATTTTTGGACACATTCTCTCAACTTAAACAAAGAGTCAACCAAATACTCTTAGCAAACAACAGTGCTCAAATTAAACAACGTTTGTCTTTAACCTGTATTTAGAGCAAGCACTAAAGGGCTCTATATGTTTTCCTTTTTCTTGTGGAAGTACACCAACAAACTGAAGGGCCATTTTATTATTACCTGTTCACTCAGGCAGTTTGTGATGGATTTTTCTCTCAAATTGAAGTAGTCAGGTTTTTAAGGAAAATCATCTACCCAGTCCTTAGCTGTAAATCTGACAAGACAGCTGCAGTGAGCTAAAGCAGTCAGAGTTGATCTTAGTTTAATGCACATAGCTTGCAAAAACACTGACTTGCTTCTGTGCTGGTATTTTTGGGGGCCTTTGTTTTTACTGAGAGGTTGTGCAAAGAGATTTTGAAGCTCAACAACAGCGTCAGCTTAAAGCAAATACATGAACGTCTTTTCCCAGGATCAGCATTTAAGGAGACCAGTAGATCACTGCTAATCAATTTACAAGTGAGGCGATCAAAGTCTGGCAGCACTTCAAATCACAACGGGCATTTGCTTCAGTGATTGGATTCGCCTATTATAGATTAGGCCCGGATTTTTTCACCCTTGTTAGAGATGAAATGGAAAAGCGATTATCTGAATCGACATGTTAAGAAACATATTTACAGGACCTGCCACTATGCTGACACAGGAAAATGTAATTAAATGTTTATTGTTAAGTAAAAAATTAAATCCTGAGTATTTTTTTTTTTATAAATGCAACAAAAATACCTCCTCAGCAGTTTCAAATCTTATCAAACATTAGAGTTGAAGTAGACATCTACCACATATTCTTAGGATAGTAAAACTGGTAGGACCTTATTTAGTCATTCACACCAAGTAACTGCCACCAAAACAACTGATGTAGCAGGGATGGATGCTTTGTCTTTCATTTTCAGTGTGCTATGTGCATTTATTTGATAGATGAAGAGAAAGACGAGAATAATTGTGAATTAGAAGAAAAAAATAAAATTTTTTATACAAATAAAATATGAAAACTGGCATGGAGTTGCATTTAGCCCTCAGATTAATACTTTGTCAATCGTCCATTGTGACAAAGTGGGTGAGAACACCATTTGCCCAGAGAGTTTAATTTATTATTTTCACCTAACATTGTTGTTTGCTTGATTTAGCCAAACCTCATCCTGTAGTCTACAAACATTTACTATCCCGGGCTTGTTTATGTTTTGCATCTTTACAGAACATCTTGATTTGAATTAATTCTAACAAGTTTTGTTAAGTCTACCTTTTATTTATTTAGAGCAGTTAATTTGCGCCTTTATTTTAGGTTATGAACTTACCTGACTTACCTGCGGTTACAGGAGCAAATGGAGAAAATGACGCCTCACTTCCTGCATGTATAGCTTCCTGTAGAAAGCTGATTTCACAGGAAGGGACCAAGTGAAGAGGGGGGGCGAGAAGCTGTACAATTTTGCTAAAGTCAAACTTAGGCTTCTGTTTGCCTTAGCTTTGTAATATTTTGTTGTTGATTTAATGGTTACAGTAAATTGTGTTTGTTTGTCACTAGTGTGAAGTAGCACCATTAAGTAAATGATTGTGATGTTTAGTTATACCTGGTTATTGGAATATTCTGTTAGAGACCTTTCTTGACTTGCCTAAGACTATTTCAACAGAAGATTTTAGCTGCTCAGGAGGACCAGGTCAGTGTAGCCAAGTGACATTAATGCAGTTGACTGCAATTAAGTTCAGTTTTGTTAATTTTTGCCATGTTAATTTTTTTAATCAACATTCTTAGGGGGATTTTTGTATATATTTTCTTGGTCACAACTTTTTTGTAAATAAACCACTTGCTACATTGGACAACATCTGCCCCATTTGGCCAGGCTATCTCTACATCCATAAAAGGCCAGATTTGTGGAGTGACAGACAAATAGTTGTCCTGACACCAGATTCTCTCACCTGAGCGGCGAATCTGCAACACCTCCAGGGTTACCATGGGCCTCCTGTCGGCTTTGCTTATTAATGCTCTCCTTGCCTGGTCTGTCAAAGAAGGTGGTGGCCTGACCTGTGTGCTGGGTTCCTTGCTCTTCATGATGCTGTTTCTTCTAATGTTCTGTAACAAACCTCTGAGGCCTTCACAGAACTGCTCTGTTTATACTGACAATGAAATGCACAAATGAGGACACTATTTAATAATACATAATAATAATAATAATGAGAACAAATACCCTTTTTGTCTCACCTAATTGTCTTTGTTTTGGTTCTATTACATGGCATCCTTATAAACAACACTAAAAGTTCTGGGTGCAACATGAAGTGTAGCAATGGGGTACGACAACTTCGACAAGGCTTTGTGCAAAGCTGTGGCAAGAATACAGTACAATCTTTTTATAGGGTTTTATGTAAACTTGTTTGACAACCGAATCTGGTTATTACAAGATGTAAAAAAAGGGTAAAAAATAATTATATATGAACAACAGCACGTAACATGTTACACCACAGAGGACAGTTGTAGACGAAAACTGCAGAGACAGTCAGTAAGAAAAATAAGGCCCATTCTCGGATCCAATTGCTTGGTGAATCATCTTTAGCAAGAGTTACGTAAAGCAACCATCTTTGTATGAACATATGAGCACAGGGGTTTGTGGTGTAATTGTGTTCCACTTAACTTCTCTGTTTTGCTTCCATTTAATAATGCTTGTAGCCAATTTTTATGCACAGTTCTAAAAAAGCTTATAGTAGGCATAGGATGATTTGTATCAACTATGTAACAATAAGCAGGGGGGATGTTTCATACCAGGCTTAAAAACGGACAATTTTAAGTAGTTTTCTACAATCTTCTTATAGTCTACTGAAAAGAAATGTGGGTTCATGACTAATACAATTATTTATGAGCAGGGGGTCACTCATAATTAATTTAATTAATTAGTTATTAGTTATTTTCATAAGAGACAACGTGACCAAAAGGGGATTAGAACCAAAACAGGGTAATAATAGGGTACAATAGGGTACAACATGGAATCTTTAGATTAAAAAATACAATGAAATTGTATGCTGCTTGTCTCGACAATTCGTGAAAATGTTTACCTATTAGACAAATAATCTGACATACAATGGTTTAAGTACAAGCAAGGGTTTGTTAACATGTATGAAATGAAAATAAGAATGAAAGAAAAAGCAACAGATTGATCCAAAATGAAGGCATGAATTGGCGAAAGAATATTGGCACTTTTGCCAAAAATGTCCAAAAGACATTTTGCCTGTATTATTGAGGCTTTTTCAGGTGATGCTTTACAAATAACTCTGCTTTCTTTTTTTTTTGTTTAACCGTATCCTGTCCGGCAGAGTAGTGCTCAGAATTGTTGTCTGAGTACCAAGAAATTGCCCAACAGATTTACTTTCACAAGCGGAGCATCACAGCTAATGCTTTAAAGCTCTGCTTGATATTTATAAAAGAAACTTTATTATAAACTTCTTTGGGAATATTTCAATTGTTACGGACACGGAAACTGAAATGAAAAGGAAAAAAGAGGCTCGAAAAAGAGAGAGATGGGGCAAAAGGGAAAAAGGGGAGAAAAGGAGGAAAGAGTGGAGGAGAGAAAGAAGGATGAAGAGAATACAAGATTACACCCTGCTTGCTTATACACCTGCAGCTGTTTTTTTTTTAACAAAATAGTACACGGTACTTATGAATGTAAAATGTACTTAGTGAGAGGTGCAGCCCAAAATAGAACATCTGTGTATCTGTCAACACCTGAAGCTTAACACCTGTGAGTATGAGTGTGGACGCGCTTTTGTATACCATGTTTCTCCTCAAAAATATGCAATAGCGAGTGCGAGGATCCACAGACCTGCCCCATGGTCCCTGGATGGACACTGAGGAGATCTGAGCCACAGACATCCAAAGGCCCCCCAAAGCACAGGAACCCCAGGAGAAACACCGCCGGGACTACTGCAACCCCCCCAGAGAAGAGCAGTGGAGAGTCCCAGGGGAACCACCCAGCAGCGACAGTGCAGAAGCCCCAGGGAGCCGCAGCGACGAGCCCACAGGCCCCGCCGGCAGCCGTCCACGCCCGAGCAGATCCAGCCAAGGACCCAGAGACCCAAGACCCCGGGACACACCACCCCCCAGGCAGAGGCCCGACAGAGCCCAGGACACAAGAACACCAGTGGGCAGAGACTCCAACCACTGGCAGGTAGTGTGGCGGGGACGAAGTAGGCCCCCCATTATATGGGGGGGGCCTAAGCTGATCCAGGAGAGGGAGCAGTCCAAGACCCACACAGTCACAAACACCCACTCCCACCCTCATGCATACACATAAAATCACTCGCACCCAACGTAAAGACAAACAACAATGGACGTCATACACTCACTCACACTCCCCATGCATACTCTATACTCCCAGGTCCAGGCGCCGGTACCCCCTAGGGGCAACCAGCCCCCGGACCCAGGAGGTGGTCCCCTTCCCTCCTGGGGCAGAGACAGGCAGACAGCGCCGGCACCGGCCAGACCCGGGTGACCCCGACCCGGCCTCCGCCCCAAAACCAGTCCCCAACAACCCCCATCCACCTCCGGAGAGGGGGCTATGTACAAAAGAGGGGTCCACATGGCTCAAACCAGCCCGCCAACTAGAGCCGCCACAGGACGGAGCAGTCCCGACCCCCCAATGAGCTCCGATCCCAACCCCATGAGTCTCCACAGGGCCACCCCCAACAAGGCCACCAATATCGAACACATGCCCCCGAACCCAAACGCCACGAATCCCCTCTTCCACAGGGGCACACCCCCACAGGTGAACTCCATAGCCGAGAAGCCGATGAAGCCACACCCACACAGCGCAAGCTCCAGACACAGCCCCGCTCTAGGTCCCCCACCGCACCCCGCTCCCCCACCACACAGCACGCCGCAACGGCAAGGCAAGGGCTCCCCGCGCAACGTCAACCCCGCCCACTGGTGCAACAGGGCAGACCCCACCGAGCACCGCACCCACAACAGGACCCCCGACCCCACACCATGACGGGACAAACTCACCCACCAAGAGGGCTCCGGCCAGCGGCAGGCACCCAGGGCCAGTGTCCCCCACCACGCCCCCCTCAGCCACAAAAAACAAAAAACACTACATCACTGCCACTGCCCAGGGAGAGACACTATCCAGCAAGCTCCACCATCGCCGCCCAGCCGATCCAAACGCCGGTGACCCCACATCCCAGAAGTGGACACAACCCCTCCACCCCACAGGCTGCAGCCCCTCCACGCTTCCCCCAGCCCACCGCCCCGATCCCCCACCCCGGACACGACAGCCAGCAGAGCAGCACACTGCCAAGCCCGCCCAACCCCCCAGACAGCGCCAGCAGCCCCAGCCCACCATTCCACGAGACTGCTTTCTTTTAAGGGAGATGAGACTTCCTGCTTGCCACTATTTAAAAACAAGCCATAGTTGATGACTCTTTGTCTATTTATACACTTATGTACTTTAAAATTTAAACAGTGGACGAATGTGAAGTGTAGGATGCAGGCTTCAATTTGTTTTATTGTAAATTTCTGTGTGTAGTCTTGGGCTGGACTTACTTCTATGTCCACTCCTGGAAGACTGGTATCTGTCTGTAATGTTTTAATTTGTGAATTGATAGACTTAAAACAGTTTGCAAATGGCCTTATAAACATTCCCATTCAGATTAACAGCAACAGCTGCTTCACAGCACGCATTTTAATAGTTTGGTTCATTAAACTACCAACTTTGGTGCTTTCAAAGTGGTGTTCACACGTGCTGAATTTTAGAACATCAGGTTTTTTATATAAGTAGTAACTAGCTACTGGTCAATTCCTTTGGGATCTGAGAGGGTGGATTTTCTTTCTCATTCAAACATTCAACATCGTAGCTTATTTTTGCTCTGTAACAGCCCTGTGGACTGTACCTCGTGTTGTTAACTCAACTGAGGTAGTATTTCAGAGCTGGCAATTATATTGTGCACTAAAAACAACCTACAACTTTAAAAATGTTGCAGTCTCAACCATAGGCTTTTATACCATTGGCTAGCAGAGGCTAAAATTATAGTTTATATTTAGCTATGATTATTTGTTGTAGCTCTTTTTATGGTTTCTACATACCTTAGGGAAATATCAGGATCTTTTGTAGTCTCTTTGACATTAGTTTGCTAATTACATGCTACATCTGTCAGATGTTTATTGATGGAAAACCGGTACAACACTGCTCTGCCATTCCTTAGTAATGCCATAAGCTTGTTTTGGAATCATCCCAAATTTTCCTGGTATTTCCACTCAGCTGATTCCCCACATCAATTTATCCATCTGTTGCTGGAAGAGCTCCCTAAATTCATACGGTCTTGGTTTCACTAGGGCATTTTTTCTGCCTGCACTAAACAGCTTGTTTTTTTTATTTCCTGTGTCTAGTTTTATCAAGGAATACTTTCTGTTTTAGATTTAACTCCTTTCTTATGGTCAAATAAAACATTTTTCATACCACTGATACAAATACTCCCTCCAGTGAGTTCTGGTGCTGCCCCAGAGTCTCCTATCAGTTGGACGTGCGTAGGAAACCTTCAGTGGGAGGTGTGATGGAGGCATCATGACCCGATACCAGAATCACCAACGACTCCTGTCGATGCTGAGGAACAGAGGCTTTACTTCAAGCTCCACCCAGATTACGGAGCTCCTTACCTTATCTCTAAGCACAGCCACACTAAGCAGTAAGCTTATTCCAGCTGCTTAGAAGAGGATCTCATTTTGATCCACATCTCATGACCACTGATGATTGCTGCAACATAGGCAGACCAGTAAATCAAGAGCTTTGCTTTTTGGCTCAGCTATTTCTTCACCACAACAGACCAGAGCACCGCCTGCATTTCTGCAGATGTGACCCCAATCCATTTATCCATCCCCCCCTGTATCCATTATAAGTCGAGTCCAAGATACCAAAACACTAGAACTGATCCCCAACCTGGAGGAAGCTAACCACCTTTTTTCTGTTAACCACCTTTTTTCTAAGGATGAGCCGAACCTCATCCTGGCCTCTTCACACAATCAATTAATCAAATTTGTTGTTCAATACTGATTTTGTTTCAAAACAATCACAAAAACAACCAACAAAATTTTAAATATAATTTAAATAAGCACATTCTTCTCTACAATTATTTACTTATTTCGTAAAATCCTTATAATGTGGCTGAACACCCCTGCTTAGTGAGGCCGTGTTTTGGAAAGTCACTGGGAGTAAACATGGCAGAAAGAGGAAAGGAGAGCAACAGCAGCTTCACCCTGACAGCTATGAATTGAGGCATAGTGAGTACAAAACACAGTAAATGGCACCATTTTATACCAAAAAATGAGGGCCAAACAACAACAGCCAAAATGCAGAGGAATGAAAGGCAGCTGTAGCATCAGCATTTTCGCAAACAAAAAACTTTCTCTGTTCTGTGGGAACACTTTGAATTTATAAACACACCCGTTAGATAATGTGCAAAATTTGTTAGTCTGTGTTTTCTGCATAACTCAGCAACACAACAAATCTGTTTAACTACTTAAAATTCAAACATCCAGTTATCTTAGAGTAACTAATGCAGAAAATGCTATATCATTTGCTTAAATCTTTCTTCCTAAGATCTTTCAACAGTTTAGTGCACCAATTTGTGAGCAAGTTTGTTTAGTGAAAATAAGCTGCTATTTATTGTCTGTAATGAAAATGATCAATTTTCTTCTTTTATGATTTGTAATTTTTAAAATGTAGGTTTTGTTTTCATGCTTTTCTTTATTTTCAGTTTACTATTTTTCAGAGACTTTTAAATAACACAAAATAAATTATTCATTGTATATTTTTATACATAACATCCTAGATTTTGGATGAATACTTTGTCAGAGATTTTAAGGGAAGATTCATTAAGATTAAATAAAACATGCTCAGAACATTCAGCTTTTTTCCAAGTCGTTTTTTCCAAACTAAGTGAATAATTATTTAAATAATGGTGATTTTATTATTGATCTAAATATTCTTGATCATATTTTCCATTATTGAGCGCTCAATATCAAACAGCTCTGTGTACACTGAAGGTCATGACCTGAAGATGCAAACAGCACCACATCATCTGCAAAAAAAGCAAACTTGGAACCCTAAAACACCTCCTTATCCTGTCCATGAACAGCACAATAGGATCGGTGAAACAGACCAGACTTAGTGTTTCATACAGTATAGAGACATAAAAAACAAAAACAAAAACTAAATTCAATGACTTGTTGAACTGCTACTTCTTCCACTTTCAGTTATGTTCGCTAGCTAAATACAGCATGTGACTGGTAAGAAAACAATAAGAAATCCACTGGTATCTATTTCAGCTCTAGTTCATATTTCTATATAGAGAAAAACACTATATTACCAGAAATATTGGGTCACAGCACCAAATCAATGAATTCCGATGTTAGAATCACTTCCATGGCTGCAGGTGTTTAAAGTTTGGTGTGGAGAAACTGATCTCAAACTTCTTTACACCTTTGGACACCAAATTGGACCCTTTAGATTAAGAATAGAATCATCAAAGTTCATGTACATGTAAAAGTAAAAAAATACCTTTGACTGTGTAGTGTATTTGTCTGAATTCAGAAATTACAGGTTAGAATCTCTGGATTGTATCAGGCAGAGATTAACCTGCAATGCCTCTACAAATAGGTCAAGCACAAGGTAATCTCACATTCATTCGAGTGCAAGTAAAACATCCCTTTTACTGCACTATTTTTTTTACATAAACTTAGTTCTTATATTTGGCAAAATATGTCAAGTCATGACTTATAATCATGGGCTACTGATTAAGAGAAAGAAACGGCCAAAGACTGACCCACACCGTTCTCTCTGGGTCCATCACAGAGTCAAATTATAGAGAAATTTGACAGAAACAAGAATACTAGAGACTGAGAAAAAAGGATGTGAGGCAGATGAGCTGGGATTAGAGAGAGAAAGAAAAATAAGACGGGTTGAAGGTTATGAGTGATATTGGGTGAATCCCAAGAGGAATACTCTTAATCTATAAACCTTTACATTCTAATGTCGAGTATTCTCACTGAGCTGCCTCTCAGTTAGCCCCGCATCCCTGCTGTGACCTCCTTCGGTAAATTAACGCAAAGCCCCGTGCTGCGAATACTCAGACTGAATCAGACAGCTTTTCTAATGTTCTCAAAAAGGAAGAGAAAAACATTTGCTTGTCACATATACAAATGAAGTACTGGAAGTTATCAGTATTGCAAGCCATATGCACCGAACCTGCTCATATTTTCCTACATAAATGTTATGGACTGCTCTGTAAGACGGGATCATAATTGCAAAATATCCAAAATACAGTGAAGGAATACATAATGTAATTATCTCCAGCATATTCTTCTCAAAATACTGCTTTGAATCCTTTCACAACAAAGACGAATGTTGATAGAATTACATTGTAAAGTATCTGCTGCAATGCTTTCTAAGCATTTTGTTCGCAGTCAACAAACTAAGAAAACAAGTCATAGAGAAAATCCAAAGTGAATTATTAACCCCCCCATAGCAACAATTCTCAAACAGTGGTACTAATACCACTATTGGTACTTGGGCTGACCTTTAGTGGAAGTAAAGCCTCTTACTTCTTCTGGACAGCTTCGATCATTTCTCCAACTTGAGGAAATACGGAAAGCAAAATAAAGCCACATCCTTCAGCCGTAAATGTCTGTTTTTGACATAAAACTACAAACTGAAACGGTCTCAATCTTGTTGTACTACTGTAAAGCACAGAAAGATATGCTGCCTCCAGAATCGCCTTCCCATACATCTATTAATATTGATACCATAATTTAATCTCTTTTATCTTTTTAATTTGCAGTATCTACTGAGGTGTAGGGCTGCAAAACTATAGGAAATCATGACACTGCAATATCATTCAGAACTCACTGGAGGGACAATATTGTTGACGATTTCACTCACTAGTTTCTATCATGGCAATATCTCCACAACTCTTCCAGAGTCTCTTTAGGATCTTGATCAGCAAAATCTATTTCAGCTGTGGACTTAAAGGTGAATGTCACTTAATAAATTATTGGCAAGCAGAGTTTAAATGCACAGCCTATGAAAAATTCCATCTAAACTGTCTTTTACAATTGCAATATTGCAGACGCTGATATATGTAATATATTGTGCAGCTCTACCGAGGGGGTAGTTGTTAAAAACCAGTACTGGTATTAATCATGGTATATCTACAAATCCACCATCATTGACTCTAAATTAGTTACTATGGATATATGGTTTGCAGTTCTCCAATTTGTTGGGAAATGCCAGGATTTTTTTTACTTCGTTCTTTGCTTTGTTACATACGTTTGCAGCATATTTGACTGATGCAATACAGACAGTGACAGCAGTAACTGCAAGTACAAAGGCAGGAAACTTTTACCAAACTAGGGCAAAGATAAACAAGGGAAATATATGCATCAGCTTTATCACTCCAAAACTGCCAATAAAATGTAACCTGACTTTAAGAGAAGATTCTGATACATTTTTGGGAATCACAGAGGAAATATCATTTTTTTTTTTGTAAAGAGCTAAATTACAGACTTCAAGGCAGGATTACTATAGTTATTATACCACATCCACCAAACTCTAAGGCTAAAGTGTAAGCAGGTCAGGCTCCTGACGGCTTTGGAGAGAACAGAGAGGGGACCCCAACATTAAAATAGAAACGTGCAGCAAGTGAGCTGCTGATCCTGCACAGGACAGCCCTGTGTGTGTGTATGAGAGCCAAACACTCTCTCTGATTAATCAAGCCCAGCAGCAGGGTTTTATGTGCCAAATAAGAGTCCTGCTAAATGACTTCACTTCATTCATTCATGTGGAGCATCCTCTGTGGGTGAAGAGGCCCCTACTTGCCAAACAGACAGAAAAACAGAAATGTGAAAGCTAGAAGAGGCGCTGGCAGGGCAGCAATGATGGTGGTGGGGGCACTGAGGCAACATAAACAACAACAAATATAGACCCATTACGTTGTTGAATAATTCATCTTATATACGCAGGGCTTCAGGAAAACAACGGAGGAAACGAACAGGAGCCCAAACAACCTTGGGGATTATGGGGCCTTTATACTGAAGTGCAGATTCAATACAAGACCGTTTATGCACACACCTTCTCTGGAAAAGGTACACTAACCCCATCAAAGGTGTATCATGTTTTATAAATATCAGGTTAAAGTAGACAAATCTCCAGAGCTTTTTAAGTAGGCAAAACTGTAGCTTTACTGAATGTAGAGAACAGTTAAGACAAATGTAAGTGGAAGTGATGCACATAAATAGCTTTTTATGACCAACTCTATCATAATTTACAACAACTGTATTTATTCCTGCTGCATGTATCACTTTTTCTATGGCACTTTCTCTGTCCACTCAACTGTCTAATAAATGTTTTTGAATACAGCACTCAGTGAACAGCCAGCTTATTTAGCAATGACCTTTAGAGGCTTTTCTCTCTTATGGTGGGTGTCAATATCTGCTGTTAAGTCAGCAGTCCTTCCCATGATTGTGTAGGCTATAATATAACATGTCATAACAAATCATTTTTTATTATTAGTCATATTAAATATTATATCTTTATAATTAAAAACATCAAAGTTAACTTAAATAAATGCTCTAAATCTATCAGTCTGTATGTAATAGATATGAGGTTTCCTTTTTGAATGGAATTACTCAGATAAATTAACTTTCAATGATTCTAATTCACTGAGAGGCACCTGTAGTTCTCACAAAAACAGAAGAGGAGAAAGCGCTACAAGAGAGAAGTAAAGTGAAAGAGAGATGATTGATGATATTAGCTGTGGGAGGAGGGAAAGGGATGGTGCTGCAGCATCTGAGCAGAACCAGAAAGAACAATGTAAACAGCTTGCTGCTGATAGTAACGCCAGGTTTGCAAGACCAGAACAGAAGTCAAGGAATGACACACTCTTTTATAGGTTGGTCTTCATACCTTTGTTTTGTAATTTGACAAGCTTGTAGGAATAAGTATCCAATATAAAAATATACAAAGCTTTTACATAATTTTTTGTGCATTGTCTAAAAGTAAAGCAGTCAAGAACATGCTTAAAATTAATCACCTCCTGGCAGTGCTTTGCATCTATATTACTGGCTACCCCCACTGATGCTTTTCTAATTGGTATTTTTGCTGATGGTCGTAAGTTAAATCTATATTCTCCATTACCCTTCCATAGTATCCCCCGGGATCCCTCTAATGGCTCATTCTGAAGACAGAGCACTTGAATGAGAGTTATTCATATAAAAGTAAACTCCTATCTCTGATGCTGACTTTTCTCTGACTTCAGCTGCTCCTCTGGTGCATACTGAGAGTTGGGAGAAGTGAAAAGTTCACTGCAGCTTTGAAGATTAACAAAGCACGTGTCATAATCTTGTAATAAAAAAAAAACAGCCTAAGGAGAGACACTCGTCGTCAAACAAACTGTTTTATCTGCTTGTGTTCGATGCTTTGTCAGTGCTAAAATGATCCCACAAGCTTCTTTGCTCTGTAAATGTTTGCCATAGCAGTTATTCCTCTTCCACAACTCATGAAGTGATAAACGCTCACAGAAACACAATGGCATCATACAAACATACCTATATAAATCTATCTACACATTTTCACCTGATGTATACGTTCCACGTATCTAAACACATGGCTCATGCATGAAATTTCCACTTTTAACAGAATTAAATGTTGAATGCTTAAAAATCTACCTAAAGAGAGTATTAAAAATATCTCTTGACTTGAATTAAAACTTCACAGTTTACTTCAGGCATAATATAGTGAACAGAACCACTGTCTTAAATAAACTGAGGTCACACTCCTGCTAACAACGTAGAAAGGTTTGCTGAAGTGCCAGGCTAACGCTAGGAGTCTCCCTTTCTATTTTTATATGACATGTTAAGACTTTGGCTAATGACATTACTGTTTCTTTGCAGACAAAACATAGAGGAAGGACTTGTTCTTCAGTTTCATCAATGGTTTGAATGTCACCATTTTTAGCGACTAGTGTTTCAGCTGCTTTCTGCTGTGTGATTGCATATTTCTCACATAAACAATTGCGGCTAAGCACAGACACACACAGGAAGAGCTGCAGCACCTCACACAGTCATACTTTAACTACTGAACATAAATGTAAATACAGTTTTGCAATAATGCAATAATAGGCAATGTTTTTTTTAAAGTTGGACACACTGTCTAACACTGTGCTAAGAATGTCATGAAAGTGATTACTGTGAAATAATTCATCCAGTAGGAAGAATTCACCAAAGGTGAAAAGTCATGTAAAAGTCAAAAGAATGAAGCTCATATCCTGACAGGGAGGGAGAGCATTCCTTGGATCACCTCACTGCAGACCTTGTGTTTACCTTTCATTAACTAGAAATCCCACAAGTATCTCCTCATCCCTTTGCCCTCAGGACAGTCTAGGACAAGGTGAAAATAAATGCTTTGAGAATTTCTTTAGAAGCAAATATTATCATAGCAAGGTTTGAGTTGTAAGCTCTTTTAGAGATGCCCCTACAGTCAGGTGTTTGAATATTTGGAAAGTGACAACGTTTTCTAATTTTTTTTTTCTGTACATTAGCACAATCAGTTTTAAATGAAAGAACTCAGAAGCAGATGAAGTACAGACTAGCTTTAATTCAGTGGGTTAAACATAAAGATTGCATAAACGTGTGAAATTAAAGCATTTTAACACAATCCTTTCATTTCAGGGGCTCAAAAGTAATTGGACATTTTAAATAACTGGAAATAAAATGTTAATTTCTAATACTTGGTTGAAAACCCTTTGCTGGCAATGACAGCCTGAAGTATTGAACTCAAGGAAATCACCAGATGCTGGATTTCCTTCTTTTTTAATGCTCTGCCAGGCCTCTAATGCAGGGGCTTTCCGTTGCTGTTTGTTTGTGGCCTTTCTGTCTGAGGTTTAGTCTTTAACAAGTAAAATAGATGCTCAATCCTGTTAAGATCAGGTGACTGACTTGGCCATTCAAGAATATTCCACTATGTTGTTTTAATAAACTGCTGGGTTGCTTTGGCTGTATGTTTTGGATCACTGTCCATCTGTATAATGAAATGCCGGATAATCAATTTGCCTGCATTTAGCTGGATTTGAACAGACAGTATGTCTCTGAACACCTCAGAACTCTTTCGACTGCTTCTGTCATGTGTCACATCATCAATAAACACTTGTGTCCCAATGCCACTGGCATCACACTACCTCCGCAGTATTTTACAGATGATGTGGTATGCTGTGGATCAGCTGTTCCATGCCTTCTCCGTACTTTTTTCTTGCCAACATCTTGGTTTCATCTGCCCAAAGACTCTTCTGACTTTCTTAGACATTTTTGAGTCCAGTTGAGCTTTTCTGTTCTTGAGGCCTGTTGAGTGGCTTGCACATTGCAGATATTGTCTGTATTTAGATTCACCAGTGAGGTCACCAATGCTTGCTTTCTTTTTTTCTTCCTCCGAGCAATTTCTCAGATGGGTCTTTTCTGTTTCTTGCACCTTACAGGCAGAGCTCCTTTGATCTCATGTTTTCTGTTCACATAAAAATCTTCCAAAAACAAGAACCACACTTCAAATCAAGTTCAGATCATTAATCTGCTTAATTGATAATGACATAACAAAGGAATTGCCCACAACTGCCACTGAAATAGCATTTGAGTGAATTGTCCGATGACTTCTGGTCCCTTTAAGAGGGTGCCACATGATGAGGAGCTAAAACTCTTAGACCCTTCATCCAATTTGAATGTGGATACCCTTAGAAAGTCTCCACATTATGTCTATGTCCATTATATAACCATAACTGGAATATGTTTTAGTAAACAGGTTAAAAACAAAACATGTGTTAGTGTCAAAATATGTATGAACCTCACTGTAATTGCAAAAATGACTAAAGACAGACAAAAGACAAATTGGCAGCATTCATTATAACTGAGCTTCTGAGAATGAACATTTACAGATAGCAGCCAACTTATCAAGCTACGCTGACCACAAGTCTAACTGCACTGCAAAATCTCCACCCTGTTCTGTAAACCAGGCTGCATCTTCAGACCCAGTAATCAAATTCGTAGTGTATGTAAAGTAGCTGGCAGCCAGAAACCACGCCTAAAAAACATGACCTAATAATTTTATTATATTAAACTTCCAATGTTTCCAGTTTTTTTTTAATTCAACTCACATTCTTCATTTTTACCCTAGTTGATTCTACCTTTATTTTTGGTTACAAGTTCCCTTCAGCAAAACAGTTATTACTATAATTTTGTCTACTCAGAATTCAATTTAAACTGATTAGTTTGTTTGTTTGCGTGGCAGTTCAAATACAGGTGAAATTAAGCAGGTACTACTTCCATATTGAGTACAACAAATCAGAGCAGATGCAATTAAAAACCCGAACAGGCAATACGTAAAAAATGAAGCATCTCCCCCTCCTGCCTGATGCAGACCCAATCAGACAAAGTGAAACAGCTTTAGTTCAGTCAGCAGAGCACAGACTCTACTGTCTCACAGAGCAGACAACAATGGCCAGGGCTGAGATAACAGGAAATGCCTGCTTATCCAAGGGAGGGAGAGGCAGAGAGATGATGAGAGGGTGTGATGAGTATGCTCGCTGTTTACCAACAGACTGAACAAAAAAAAGTGTCCTGTCTGAGAAAATCTGTCATTTATTATGTTCTTCTACAACTGTAGTATTTTTCCAGAACATGTAAAGTGGTTGAATCAAATGAATGCACAGGAAAAATTCATCATTTTCTTAATTTGAGTTCCATTTCATTGGCTTTGATTTGTTTAGATTGAGTCACCTCTCATGGGAAGTTTGTTTAATTTCACAGTTGAAAGACCGCCAATGATTTTTAGGAGTGTTTTCTTTGTTCAACTTTCTCTACAAGCTATTACAGTAAATCTCCAATGCAATCCAGCCATAAAGTCCAGAAAATTAGGCGCATGTTTACAGACAGAACTTAAATGGCAACACCGATTGATCATGCAAGGTTAATGACGCTGTTATTTAACATTTAGTTTTATGCTATTTACTTTCAGAGGCACATTGAGCTGATTAAAACACACTGATAAAAATATATAATAGTCAAAGCAAAAACCTCAAATGGGACATTTAACCTGCCTCCAGTGGCTTTACAACCAAACAGAGGTGTAATGGAGGGGAGCGCGCTGGTTTGTTTCGTTGCTTCACTATTTAGTTGCCGACTGAGAAAATTTAACAGCTTTGAAACAGTAACCTTTTAAAACCTTGCATTCATTTTTGAAGCTTTTATGTGTACTACTATGGTTACAATGAGATGAGGTCCCAGACTCATACCAGATCTTTACACAATTGTTCAGCTCGTCAACAATACAAAATCTACAAAAAGAGGGAGACGAGATGACTGTAAAAACAGCACCAGACTAATGTCTACTTGGCTTTAATACGTTTCTGCTCTTTTGAAAAAGAAAGGGGAGAGATCCGAAAAACAAACTGATACAGATTAAAGCAGTCTAAGACAATTTTGTAAAGAATGCAAAGTGACGGAGACCTAAACGGAAGTGTAGTGTAAGTCGGTGAACAAAAAGAAATATTTTTGTACAAGAAGTTGGAAAAATTTACAGTAAAATTCTTCTGCAGAGATGATTCAAATGTTTTTTTTATTAATAATCCTACAAAGACGCAATCCTTTAGGCCATAAAGTCAAGTACTCAATGTCAGCAATGTAAATACTCAGAAAGAGAACATACTAGTTCAGGTTCATTGCACAGAAAATGTGATTGTGGAGTTTAGAGGGCTTAGAAGTTAGATAATATGTCGTTTGAGACAAGTAAATTCAATCAATTTATTCCTTTGCCTGACTTCCCAAACAGGAAGGGGTTGCGCAATACACAAAGTAATTGAGGTACGATGAAGGCAAAGGGAAATGATCTGCGTTTTTAGAGGGTAAAAAATTGAGAGAGGCATACAGAGAGGGAGATTGTCTGAAGGAGTTGCTAAGCCTGGGCGTCACGAATGCTTAGCCTTGCGCCAGCATCTGTGCGATGCGTCTTGCATGTCAATGACAGAGGAATATCAGCAGAGAGGGTTCCAATCAACCTCCAGTGTACTTGCAGGGGGTGGATGTGGGGTCACAGCAGGATGTGCAGTTACGTTCATGTATTTAAAATGACAATGCAAGTTACACTGATGCAACATCGAGCAGTACATATCACTAACAGAGATGCCCCACAAATCAGAAACTCTTTGAAAAAAACAGCAAACAGTGCTTTGCATCAGTATTCATGTACTTTGTACGTTTGTTTTGTCACATTACGACAAACTTTAATATATTTTATTTGGATTTTATGTGATAGACCAAGACAACGGAGATACATAGGATTTTGCATTTAAGCCAGAAACTTTAATTTTTCCACAATTTTCCACATGTTTGCTATGTCCCATACATGGTTTGTGGCAAATTATAAATGAGACTTTTTAAGGATTTTTTTCAACACCAGCTTTCTTCTGGCAACTCTTTCATATAATCCACCGGCATTGTGGTGTGCACGACTGAAAACTGTCCTGTTAACGGCTCATGTGTCCTGGCACATGAGCTGTGAATCTATGCAGCTCCTCCAGAGTTACTATAGAATTATGGGATGATTCTCCGATAGATGTTTGCCTGTCAGTTTAGGTTGAGAGCTATGTCTTGGTAGGTTTGCAGTTGTGCCATACTCTTTCCATCTTAAGAGGATAGATCGAACAGCGTTATGTCAGGTGTTCAAAGCCTTGGATATTGGCTTATAACTCAAGTATTCTTTACTGGCTCTCATGAAGATCTTTAGGGCTACGTGGTGGCTCAGTGGTTAACACTGTTGCCTTGCAGCAAGAAGGTTTACGGTGTGAATCCTGGCATGGAGTTGCATGCTCTCCCCAAGTATGTAAGGGCTCTTTCCAGGAACGCATGCTACCTACCAGCCCAAAAGGATGACTCTCGAGAGACAACTGTGGCTCAGTGGGAAGAGGAGCCGTCATGCAATCTGAAAGTTGTGGGTTTGATTTCATCTTCCTTCTGCTACATGTCGATGTAGCAGGAGGAAGCCAGTGTATCGTGTATAAATGTGTGCATGTTTGTTTGAGTGTGATTGGGTGTGGTACAAGCAGTTGAGTACAGCACCTTGACTTGTTGGTATGCCCCATGATGGACTGGGGCAGACCAGGAGGTGAAAAGCAAGCAGAAGTCGAAGTACACAGACTAGCTGCAATAATACCTATTTTAAATAGACTTTATTAACTAAATAGGCAACCTGTAAAGGAAATTAGTTGCCTTGGATTTCATTAAGGGGTACCAGATTAACATACCTTTGAAAATAATGCATCATTTTCCTTCACTACTTACACATAAAACTCCAATAAAATACATTGTGTTGTTTTGGGTTTTAATGCTGCAAAATGTGAAAAAAGTGAAAGGGCTTTGAATAATTTTGCAACACTGTATTGCTGGGCAGAGGATTAAATAAACAAGGGTCTAAGGCAATGGCCCTCAAATGGCGGCCTGCGGTCCACATCCGGCCCGCGAGCCATATATATCTGAACTCCAAGTCGTGGACTTCAATTTGCTGTCTGCAGCCTGCGGTCAGTCCGGATCCTAATAAGGGAAAACACGTATGTCTTGAATCCCAATGCTGGATGTTGATCCGGTCCGGATTTTCTGGGTCTGAAAACAGTCACTGTGCTAAAGACGCAACAGCAATGCATTGATAGGCTGTTACTGGGTCACAAAGAGTTCACTGCTGCAGCGAGAATGGTATTTAGGTCCGCTATGTTTGAGTAAACATGGCATGTTCACCAGTAAAAAAAAGGTGGACAGGGAAAATCGGCGGAGGAATGGACTGAACATTTATGTTTATTCTCCCTCCAACCAGCACAAAACCAATGTGCTTAATTAAAATTTTTTGCATGGGTTCCTTTTTCAAAGACTAAAATGTATTTTTTTCAGTATGCATGTATGTTTGTTTTTTTGAATGAAATTAATATTTTGTTTTCATTATTAGGAGTATTCAGGCTTGTGGCGTGACCAATTATAATAAATGGACCTTTGACTATTTCAAAAGTGTCGTTGGGGACCTTCAGGATTTATTTCTGAGTACCCCTGGTCTAAGGCAAGCTTTTTTATTACCAGAGAAATTATTTGGCCTCACCGGACAAACAGAACAGTTTAACTGAGCCTGCATGTTCACCGGCAGCTTTCTGTTTTGCGGAAATCTACTCAGGTTACAGGAAGTCTCCGTCAGCAAGAGCATCCCTTACTGTGCTGTGGTCTTTGGGCATAGCTTAACATGTTTGAAGTTGCCATGGGCAACAAGAAAAACTTCCTGACTAAACCACAAGAGCAACCACTAACAAGAACAAAGTCTGGTGGCACGGATAGCGGTTTTCAGTCACGGTGAGCAGAGCCTCAGCCTCATGCATGGCACGACGCTCTGAATCCTTCACTTTCCAAATGTCAGTATCTTTATCCCACTGCTAAACTTGATACACTCACCTTTACTTTAAAGAAAGTAAGAGAAAGAGCAGAGGAGACGAATAATATGAAAAGGAGGTGATTGTATTTCTAATTAAAACAGGAGCTTTCAGGGACAACGATGGGGTCCTGAGGGAGCAGCACGGTGTGATAAAGTCACTCATCCATAAAGCTATCGTTTTTTTTTTTAAGGGTCGTGATGACACACTCCCAGGATGCTGAGCTATTTGATTTAAACAGAAGACTTCTGCCGCATCATTTCCGCCACACACTCTACGAGAATGTTTTAGACAAGGTCCTGTGTTGACTGACATCCCATTTTTCTGCCTGCGTCGATCACAGACTGTTTCTGTAAGAGGGCCCCTGCGTTGATAGCACTTCTGTGGAAAGTTACATCTCTGGCAGTGGGGATAAGAGGTAGACAGAGGGATGCTCGAGCATAAAAGAGGTTTTTAACAGCGTCTATACGTTCAGAAAGCTGTTTTCTATCAGTCATTACTTTAAAAAGAAAGAATATGAGAACATGCTTTCTTCTAGGCTTTTCTTGTAATCTCCGACAAATGATGATCTGAGACCCTTCAGCAGCAGTTTGAAATTCGTACTCTCTTACAAAACATCAGAGCTAGTGAAAGACAACAACAGAGTGATGTCAGTCCTCTGTGTTCTCGGCACTGTTCACGAGCATCCCATGAGAGCTGGAGAGGCTATTAGCTGCGTAATAATTGCTGGATGTTGTAGTTTGCAATCACACAGAGGCAGTGTGACAGGCAGACAGACAGATGGAGGTTGATTTTGAGGGCCCAAACATATGGGTAGAGTGCTATGAGCAGACGGCTCAGATGGGATTACAGATTTACACCAACAGTATGCTCTCCATTAAAAGTCATAACAGACCTCCATTGTTGTATGTGGACTTTAACTGACAGGATGTTTGTTTCAATATAAAGCCTGGCACGTGGTTCTTCTGTATGGGATGCAAGAATATTAGATGACCCAACTGTATAGAATAGAACAGACTGTACTGTCATTGTACAGCTGGGTACAACGAAACTGTGGGTACAAAAAACTATATGTGAAACATTAAAGTCTTAATAAAAATACAACAATATTACCCTACACAAAAATGCACACAATAATACAAAAATATACACAAAGTTAAACATCTAGTGTACACAATCAACAGAGCAAGGAAGATTTTTGTGCTCAGTTGCGGTTCTTGATCACAGCCTTTTTAAATGATCGGTATCCAAATCTCTGACTCTCGATACCTGTTGATGTGTTTTCTATAATTTTGTCAGCTGCACCGCTAGCGAGGCCAGCAGCTGTGTGTTGCACAGCCAGTTTTTAGTAATTAGGGTCTATTTTCATGTGCACATCTGGCAAAACTGTATTTTAGGCTGTGCCTATTATTTTGTTGATGTAACAAATCTGTGGTTTTCCTTAACAATCTAAGTGTTTTCCATCCATTAAAGGAGAGTCTGTCTTGACTACTGCGACTTCCTGTCTGTGTCAAGTGACTTGCTCTGCAAACTGTGCTCAGACAGCTTTTGTTGTGGGGAGGAGCAGCTGAAACAATAGTCTCAGGATGCAGCAATTAATTTTTACTATATATATATATATATATATCTCGTGTATTAATATAGATGGGTTATTAATTCTACAGAATTAGCACAGCTCTGTGTGCAGAGTTGTCAGTCAGTCAAGTTCAATGGCAGTTGTTGGTCGTCTCTGTCCAAACTGTCCTTTAAAAACAATTAAGACTGACAGTGTTTGGATAAGTGTTTATTAAAGTTTTCAAATAATGAAGGGTCTAAAGTATGCCAGTATCTCAAGTGTAGTGATGGTAAATGGATAGTTTGGATGCACTGCAACGTTTATTGGTTTAACACAGAAAGAAATAGCACCATGAGCATCAGATGCCAGTGCTGAGCACACAGACATTTTCTTAAGCTGCTGAATGCGCTCATTGCCTGTCAAGTACATTTTTCACTGTATTAATGTTTGAGGAAACGTTTAGACATGAATCTGGGTCTCTCTCTGTGCCTATCAGTGTTATTTTGCAAACCTTATGTGGCATATCCCTTTTATTTTATGAATGCTTAAACCACATTAAGCGGTATGGCTGTTGACATAGTGCAAATATTTAAAAAATAAACTGATATGAAAAATAATGCAGTTTATATAATTTATATGTATGCTACATGGAAATTTTACAATTCTCATTCTTAAATTTCAATTAAAGGATTAAAAAAACATATTTGATGGACTCATAACTAAAACAAGGCATGTTTTGTTCATTTTCAGTACAACTTCATCATACTTGACAATATGCTGCTAGGCTTGTTATTTTGGCCACTCTGTAGACTATTTTTTAACAATAGCTATAAACCCTCTTTATAGTGCATCAGTTACATTCTGTTTATTGGAACTATGTCATACAATGTGGTCGCTATTAAAAAAAAAAACATTATATTCTATTGTATTTTATTAAGCATTTGGAAATGTCAACTAATCAAAAATATCAGTCAATAGATTAATTTGTAAAGGTAATAGTTGTTAGTGACACCATTACACGAATCATACAATTTTACAAAGTTCAAAACAAAGGGCTAACTCTCTGTATTTTTAGAAACGAAAGATAAAGCAATGCTTGTTTTAGGTGATATGTTGCAAGAACTCTACAGTACTCCTCTTAGCAGAATGAAGCCAAACTGGAGTAGCAAATTAAAGGTAACCAGGAGCAACAGCAGTTTAGATAAACGATCAGTTGCTGTCAGGAAAAACTGAGACTACGGCATCATGACAGTCATTAGTGGGTGACTGTACTTAAGTACAATGGGATTGAAACTTAGTATCAACAAATGCCTAAACTCAAATAACTCAGATTAGTATCAAGGACAAAAAAAATCCTGAATAGGAAAAAACACCAGCTCCATATTGTTTTTCCAGAAACATATTTATCCTGGGGGCAAAATATTTTGTTTATGCCACAAATTGTGTTCCTGTCTGTTCTAATGAGTACACCTCTGACAGTTTTCAATAACCATGAACAGTATAACAGTTTGCGTGTGTGCCGATTTGTTTTTATTGTAGAACTCGTGTAATGCGATGCACAGCGAAAGCCGGAGAGGCAACCTGAATTGCTTCTGTCAGATAAACGCTCCCAGCATGCCTCAGTCTGCGCAGTGCTGCATTGGCAGCCTCCTGGAAGGATCATGAGGTGTTTCTGAAGTAGATGTGTGTGTAAGTGTGCGTGCAGAATAATAATCCTTACAGAAACCAAACATCCATCATCTCCATCAGATTGATGGGCACCAGATGAACTACAACCCTAGCAAAATGACACATATCTCAGTAGTACTAAAACTACAAGTTGGCCATTTCACAGTTTCACCATATTGACTCTGAAAAACAAAGTTAAGAGTTATATTTTGGTGTAATTCCATGGAACAAGATGTGCTCTAAGATAAAGTGAGAAATAAAGACCCTCAGAGTATTTTAATGCCTCACAGGCAAAGTTTGCTCCTTATTGTATGACACACACAGAAAGGAAGGATATAGGAATCTGCACTATGTGCTGCAATGCTGCTCAGTCAGAACCACAAACCCAGTTATGTGGACTGTGTCCTCTGACAGCCAGTGACTGAAACCTACACTCGCTGAACAACTGCAGTACACAGTCAGTGGTCGTGTACTGTCACTCCTAATCAAAATCAAATGCAGACCATAACACAGGTAGAGACAGATAGAGGCGGGAGGGGAGGGATCGAGCAGTGGTGCCATCTGGGAGCTGCGGAAGGTGTTCTCTGGATACACAGGTGCAAAGACTGTCACATACTCTGTCATAAACGGACACAAACACATGTAGACTGTTTAAAGTCGGAAATTAAAGTTTTATAAAATATTAAGGGTATTTTTAAAACAGGAGAGTAGGGATATTGTTACTTGCATTTTGTGAATGAAACTACAGTAAAAGGAAATACAAATATCAAGGCAACCTTTGCTTAATTTGAGCATCTTAAAAATTGTCTGACTGTCATGGTAGCTAAAGCTTTCTGATTACAGAGTTCTGCTACCGACATAAATAATGTGAAGTGAGAAACTACTGAATGCAATTTGTGCCCCCAGGTAGTAAAGACAGCAACAATTCTTATAAACAGATATGCACCAATGAGACAGAGATTGGAATCAGCCATTTTTTCCTTTACAAAAACAATTGAGATTTGTCAAAATCGGAATCACCAGGTCAGAAAACAAAGAAAAGTGGATATCGAAATAGGCCAGATCAGAGCATTATAAGCCTTTTTTATTTACTTGCTTCACAGTGATTACCTCCTGCAGTACCAATAGACCCCTCCATGTCTCCTAAAAACATCTTTTTTTTCCCCCCACCACGTTCTGTTTCAAAATGTGTATAATCATCTGTCTTATTGCTCTTCCTCTTTTCTATCATTAACTGATGGAAAAATATTGCCGGTTTATGTTTTTTTTTACTAAAGTTTAAAGTGGACACATGTTTTTAAATCCTTCCTGTTCACACTTAAATCATTCAGTTGTGGTCTATATAAAGTGGAACTGCAATGCTTTGGTCTGAACTCCTTGTTATTGGAGCTCCACAGGCTCCTCTTTTACCCCTGTTCTGAGGTGCATCTGGGAGCAACTCATTTTGGTGCCGTCTCTTTAAATGCTGTTGAGGCGCTTAACACCCCGCCCCCAACATGTCAAGGTGCGCTCCACTTTAACCCGTTCAGCCATTTTTGTAGTTTGATAACAATTATCTAGCACCGCAGAAACATGACAAAAACGGCAAAAACAATGCGAAACAGTTGATATAATTATACTACTCAAAAAACAGTACGGGTTCTGTCCTCAAGGAGCTAAAAGCAGCACACAGCTGGAGAGACTAAATTAAACTTTTCTGCACTCCTACAGACTCCACGTACACAACAAAATGTATTTAAAGGCTAAAAAAAGTGGATTTTGCATAATATGTCCCCTTTAAAGTACCGGTCCAGGTGAAATGTCCTGCAGAGCAGCATTTCACTAAGCAGGTAACTCCCAAATATGGGGAGAACTTAACCGTCATCCTTAATTTATGATTAATACCAAATTTATCTTGTTGAAGGATGCACCTTGTCTGGCCAGTCCATCAACAGCCAGATAACATGCTTAAGTATTTATTTTTAAATTTCTGCTCAAAATAATTACAAAAAAAAAAACTTTCCATAGCCACATACATCCTCTCGCATTAAGAGTAAGTCTATCTGGTTGATTTTACATTTACATTTGGGAAACTTATTAATTTAATCCTGAAAAAAATATTTATTTATTTATTTATTATCTCTGGTTGAGATATTATATAGAAAAAAAGCAACATTAGCAGAGCTCCACATAAAATTTACAACAACCTTTCAGGTTAATCATACAGATGAGAAAGTGTTATGTTGTCACATATTAATATAAGTAGCGTAACATTTGTATAGCCAGGAAGGAGAAATATGTGGTCATGTTTTGATCCAAAGTTTAATGTATCCAAGCAAGTTCTTGTGAGGAAAAATCTAGCTTTTTAGGGAGCCTTCTGAAGATTGTTCCCATTGAAAATGTTTTACTGTTTTACACTATATAATATTTATAATGGTGTTAATATAACACTTCAAAACCATATGGGGAATACTTAAAAGACTAGTGGGAAGTATACTATCTAAACACACGTGTCAGGACACACCTTATTTTATTTTTAGCCTCTCACACAAAAAACAGTGAACAGAGATGCATAAAAGCCAGTTGCTTCCAGAGCCCTACATCTACTTGGGCTCGACACCAGAGCCCCTTGTCTACAGGGGTCCATTCTAAGGTCAACACAACAACACTGTAGACTAATGATCCAGCAAATTCCCTCAGTCCCACTCTCTCTCCTCCTCCTTCGTTTTCCTCAATCTATTGCTACCCTTCATCTCTCCCGCTCTCTGATCCCCTGCTGTGCTGCAGAAATGAGAAGCAACTGAAAGCTCAGCAGTGGCGGGCCTACTCTGCTTCTCTGATACAGACCACTGATAAACAAGCCTGCTTGTTATCAGACAACAAAACTTTCCCTCTCTTGATTTTTTTTTTTTCCTTTTTCATGGAGTATCTCCTTGCTACCCACCCTTCTGCTCTGTGGCTTTGGCACTAAAAGCCAATGAACCTTGACTTGTACAGAGAAATGTAAACAAGGATAATGAGTCGCCTAGCAGCAACATTATCTGAATAAAAAACTGGAAAATTTCTAAATTGTTTTGTACTTTTTTCCTTTTTTGTGATAATCAAGATGGTATGAATATTTACTTGTGTATATACATATACACGAATACACACAAACACATCGAAGTTGGTGGGAAGGAATGGTATTGCCGAACATTATTTATAAAATAAGATAATTGGACTGTGATTCATCTTCATATATTGAAATATCAAATAAAATATTTTGATTAAAATAAAAGAAAATATCCAGAACCAAAATAAATAAGGTGAAACTGAATTTAAGAAGCTTTTTGAACACTGTGTGATGAACCTTCGCACATTCATATCTGTAAATATCTTACGCTTAAGACAGGGTGTCTCTGACCATTCATTTTTAGGTCTTACCACATATTCTCAACTGGATTTAGGTCTGAACTTTTGCACACTTCAGCACATGAATATGATTTGACCTAAACCTAAATCATAGCTCAGGCTGTATGGGGTCATTGCCCTGCTGGAAGGTGAATCCAAATCTAAAGTGTTTCACAACCTCTGACAGGTTTTCTTCCTGTATTTAGCTCTCTCCATCTTCCCAACAAATCTGATCACTAACAGGTGTGGATCTCTGCAGCTCTTCCAGAGTTACCATGGGCCTCTTGTGGCTGCTTTTTTGAATAATATTCTCCTTGCCCGTCTTGTCAGTTTAGGTGGATAGCCATGTATTAGTGGGTTTGCAGTTGTACCATAATATTTCTGTTTTTCAATGATAGATTCAACAATGTTCCATTAGATTTCCAAAGCTTGTCATAATGTTTTAAACATAACTCTGCCCTAAACCTCTTCACAACTTTTGCGCTGACCTACCTGGTGTGTTCTTTTGTCCCTTTTTTAAGGGGAACTGAGAGAAAGGTGCTAAATACAAAGGCAATTTTGTATGCTTTTTAGTTGTAAAATATTTTCAAAATCATGAATTGTTTTCCTTCCATTTGACTTGCACTACTTAGTGGTGAAACGTATCACAAGCGAATGAAAAGTGCAACCAACATTTGCCTTTTTTGATTATAATTTCCTTATTACTGATGAAAAGCACAATTTTGTAAGTTGTCGTCAATGTCAAGGCCACAGTTTTCCTTAAAACGCTTTAAGGATATTAATTGTTACAAATCCAAAGATGTTAAGGCATCCCAGAACAGACTGTCAGAATGTCTCTCGGACAACTTCTACAGAATAAACATCGTGTCTTTCCAGCAGAGATGCAGTCTGTTCACGGGAAGTGTCTTTCTGGCATGCAGCAACCTCTCCATCACTGCCTCAGTCAGTACATGCAATAAGCCAATGACAGAGCAAAACCCCACTGTTTAATCCTTTTCATATCGATCCAGAATAAAGAACTAGGCTATAGGTCTGAGATGAACACTCACACTGTTGACAAACTGGATTCAAAAGATACAATAAATGATTATCTGTCCTTGAATGTACATTAGCTTAGGCACAGACACATTTTTAGCATATATATCAGTGTAGGTTAAAAAACAACACACTGCAGCTAGATATTTGACTTCCTCACAAACCTACCTAGTTTTCACAACTCCGCCAGTTCAGTCCTCTATAACCCAGTCCAAGACAATTGAGCACTCAGCCCTAACATGAAAATATCACAGAAACATAAAGAGAAGGTGCTATTTCAGCAGTTATTTGTTGCCACGTTTTTACAAAAGGCAAATAGCATAACACATCAAAAATGAGTGTGTTCATAAGTGGACTATCAAGTTAAAAGTGCTGTTTTTTCGTACTGGTTAAACTTCAACTACAAAACAAAAGATTTTATGTGCCAAACCTTTCATTCTCAAAAATGTTCTTTTCTGACAGCTAAAGAACAAAAATCTTTAAATGAGAGCTGCATTTTCAGAATTTACCTATAATAAAATAAAGTTCTGAGAGAAAAGAATATAACTTAATAGCAAGTTCAGGTTGTAACTATCTATTTATTAAGTGTCTCCATTGTCCAATGACATAATTGAGATACCAAATGAATATCTTTTTTTTTTTTAAAACATATGATTAGTTTCACTAACGTGATTGTGAATTAAGTGTGAACTGGATGTAGAACTAGTTCATTTTAAGGGTAAACTGTCACAACACTGATGATGTAATCCGCCTAGTCAAATGGACCCAGTATCTAAGTTTATGAAGCTGTTGCTTTTAGTAATATTGTTTTAACAATGTTTTTTTTTTGATTATCTTTGTATGTTGTATGGGTGATTGTTTTGCTGGATGTCAAAGACAGATCTCCATCTCAAAAAGGTGATGGACAATTAAGCTATCTTATCTTATTATCTTATCTTATTTACTGGTCTTACATACCATCTACCCAGTCAGGTATACCTTTTTTCTGCCTTAATCTTTTATCAACAACCTCTCCAATGTTGTCAGGTTCACTCTATCCTTCCTTTCAACAGTACATAAGCTAGTGTATTTTTTTCATCTTCTTAAGAGGTATAGAACAACTATAGCAATCTTATTTTCGGGCAAACACCAATAAACACTAAAATAACAGTGATGTCTCTGCCAACTTAAACAAGAAAATATAGTTTTTCTACAGCATAAAGAGAAAGGTTCAGCAGGAAAAAAATGCACAGACTTTCATCAGCTGATAGCTATACGGGATTAAACATCTGCACTATCCAGGTGTATGTCAGTGCAGAAATAAAGGACACAAAAAAATTAAAACCCACCACTGCCTTAGAATGGTCAACTTTCTGCTGATACACCATAAGATTTTTGGCTTCAAGTTCGGAGGCTTAAACAATAATACATCACTGTATGTGAGGTATTCTGAAATAAACTTTCTTTTTTATGAGCAACAGAAAGGACTACATTATAAATAGCTGGTTGACCTACCAAAACCAAAGGTTTTATGATGTTGTCGATAGCAGGTAGGGGGCAGAGCTGGGAGGGAGTGATGTTTATTTAAAGGAATCAAGAACAAAAAATAGACATTAAAATAAACAATTATATGAAAAACTAACTACATAAGTAGCCTAGTAAAATTAGAGACGGTTTTCGGTGGATATTTTACAACATTTTAAATTAAAAAAATAACTGAATAATTTTTTTTAGGTTTCATTCCCATAATCTAATGTTTTAATGGTTAGGGTCGCCTTTGTAACTCTACTAACTGAAGCTACAATAAAAGCTCCTGTCTCATGGGCATCCTGGATCAAACTCAATTTGAAGCCTCGATCAAACACAGCTCATCCCTAACAAGCACCAGTTCAGCTGTTTTCAGGTGAGCCTAACATGGGGGCAGGATCACGGTCTGCTGTCCCACATTTCACCCACGGCTGCAGGTGAGCGAAGCGACCCCTAAAGAGCCACAGAGCGGCTTCGGAACAGACAAATGCTCGGACTTTCTCTTTGCAGCTTTCGGCTTTGAACGTGCGGAGTTTCGCTCCGCATGCTTAAAAATAAACAGTTTATGCTCCATCAAATCCAAGCGAGTGTCGCAATGCAAAAATACATGTTGAAAATACAAAATTTGGAATAAAACATGCTGAGAAAAGCAAAGGCATCACAAAAGAAGGATGCTGCTGGATTTAGATTAAACACGTCTCAGAATAAATACAAAAAAACCTGAAGATAAAACGGAAAAGACCTTCCGACCATACTAACACCTTAACCTTCTGACAAAATGTCTACATTTCCTTAAATAAAGGAAGCAGTGAACTTTCCAGGGCTTGCAGAGCGCCGAGCACAGAGCTCCGTGCCGCTAAGTGAGTCTACTTGCGCCCTCCCCTGCCGCAGCTCAGCGTGTGACTGCCCCCCGGCCGCTCATGAACTTCCCTCACAGCCGCTGTTTCCTCCCCCATAAATAAAACTTACTTTTCTCTGGCTTGGCTGTCGGACGGCACGTTGCTGCTCTTGCCTTTGGCGTACATGCTTGCAGAGAGCCTCCGATTGTCACGCACCTGTCAACCCATCACAACCTCCTTGGGCACAGCCCCGTCACCATGGCGACACGAGCAGCGTCGTCTCCCATTGGATGTCCCGCTGTGCAGGACCGCCCTCTCTCCAAACGCCCAGCACTGATTGACAGTTTCGAGCCACGCCCACTTTAAATGAACCCCACCTCTTATTCTCTCTCTCTCTTTCTGTCCTCTCCTTCCTTCAACTTACCCTGTAGATCTGTCTTTTTCTATCTGCCTGTCAGCATCTCTGTCATTCCTTCAGTGATTGGAAAGGTATTCCTAACATATAGAGTCCGGCACACATATACTCCCAGAATACATGCTCACATACACATATCTGCAGTACCTCCCTCATATATTCTTCTCTGAGCGGAGTGGGGGATTTGAAACCGTCCAACTAGGATTTTACACAACTGGCTTTGGCTGTTCCCTTTATAGTCAATCACACCCTCTGCTGACACACTCACAGCAAAAACAACACAACTATAGTTCCATTACTGTTTTACACACAAGTGTAAGGTCATCCATTAAGGTGGGGAGCATGTTAGGAACCAGCCACCAAAAGCATAGTTTATATATTGCCACTTCACCTCTGGCAGGAAGTGTTTGGGATATCCAGTGCAATGTGAACATCATTGGGTCAGTCAACCCCCTCTTTGCCAATTTGTACCCATATTTTGTTCCCACATTTCTGTCCCTCATAGTTTGCTGTTCAATCCAAACTGTGATGGACCTCCTGCTGTTAGATATTATTTACTGGAGTCATGTAAGCATATTTTCTTGTGTTAGACTATGCGTAGAATATAGAAAATTACTTTAAATTCTCAGTTGTCAAAGCAGGTAGGAAATGTCCCCCAGGTGGGTAGTAACTGCCACATGTTCTTCCCAGTCTGGGTCAGGTATGACAAAAACCATGGTTCTCTGTCATCGGGATCTTTAAATTGCTCTTAGCCTGTTGACTGCTCCGTCCGGGTCGGGAGTCAGTCTCTGCCTTTAACAGAGGAGTGCAAGTGAAAATATGATGGAGTGGGAGATAGATAGATTGATTGGGACCTTGTCTGCAGTGAAGCGGCTGGTGCCCTGGTCTTTTAATGTGAAGAAAGAGCTGAGCCAAATAGCAAAGCTCTCACTTTATGCAACAACATCCTCACCTGTGGTTATGAAATGTGGGTCATGACCCAAAGAACAAAAACCTAGCTACAAGCAGATTAAATGAGCTTTCTCCATAAGCTGATCAGGCCTTAAACATGGGGTGAGGGGCTTCATCATCTGGGTGGACTCACACTACAGCAGCTGCTCCCCCACATCAACAGGTCTCAGTTGAGGTGTTTCAGGTATCTAATCAGAATATTTCCTGGATGCCTCACTTTGGAGGTTTTCTGGGCATGTGTACTGGGTGCAGACCCTGGGGGAGAGCCAAAACAAATTGGAGGGACAATATTTTGATTGTGGCCTGGGAGAACCTAGGATTCCCCCAGAATGAGTTGGAGACTGACACTGGGGAGTGTAATGTTGGAGTCTTACTCCCTGACCTGTTACCCCCACATCCCAATCTCGCAAAAGGGGCAGACAATAGATAGATCATGCAGCAATTATGCTTTACAGAATTCCAGCATCTGCAGAACCAGTGGTGTGGCTGTGTCTTTTGATATGCAGTATAAAGTGCTATGTCATGCTGCTGTCCAGTTTGGCAGTTGACAGACAAGACAGTTCAATCTGCTGCCGCAGTGTACTTATCAGAATTCATCCAAGAGAAAGGAGACAAGAGAGAAAGATGAAGTGCAAAAACTCTGTTTGGTGCCATTCAACAGTTATAGGCTACACAGACTATCATACAAGGTGGCTGATTCCCAAACACATGTAAGTTCTGGAAAGACACAGATTGTTTCAGTGTGATTGTGTGAGCATGTGTGCGCTAAGGGCACAGCACAGGGGCAGCAGTATTTATGCTTACGCAATGCTCCTGCGATGTGACCTAGTTGGAATGGATGTATGCTGCCTCATTCCCTCCTGTTTTCTCTCTCTGTGCCTATCTCTCCCCCTTTCCCTGAATGTCTCATCCTTTTTTCCTTGACTGAAACATATCATGTTCTCTTTCTTTCGCCCTCTTTCCTTCCACCTCCTCCCACATGCCAAAGGAACCCCCCTTCCCCCAATGAAAAAAGGCAAAATGTTCTATTTCAGACTACCAAAACTTTCGGTTTTGGGATCAGTCCCCAAGGGTCGATCACCATGACAACCAATCAGAGGCGATAAGCATGTGTTTCAGAGGATGGAGAAGGAGGAAGGAAGAGGGACAGCACAGGGCAAAATGAACTGAAAGCAGGAAATATAGATGGAAAATATAAAGGTTATTTGGTAGATTTTAGGAAAATATGTCATAACAATATTAGTCAGATGGATGGATTTATCCATCTTCTATGCATGATGGATCTATTATGCATAGATCCATTATGCATGATGGATAGATAGATATTTCACATTTCTAATCCTGAATTCTCAGCAATTGAAGTGGTTTTGCTGATCAAGACTTGTTGTAGCACTGTATAAATGGCCTCATTAAGACAACAGGAGGCTTCATTCTGATCATAATTATTGACCAACAATTACAGCACACTGATTACAAAAAGTATGTTTCACTGGAATTTAGATGTTGACATTTCTGAATTTCATTCATTCATCTTCTACACCGCTTATTGCATAGTGGGTCACGGGGAAGCTTGTGCTTATCTCCAGCAGTCTACAGGCGAGAGGCAGCGTACACCCTGGACAGGTTGCCAATCCACTGCAGGGCAACCATGCACACACACATTCACACCTAAGGGCAATTTAAATTTATCTGTCATGTTTTTGGACTGTGGGAGGAATCCGTTGTACCCGGTAAGAACCCACGCATTCACGGGGAGAACATGCAAACTCCATGCAGAATGACCCCAGGGAGTCGAATCCAGGGGGTTGGAAGTTGGAATGCTGACTTAAAGAGTTTAAGCCTGCTCACAAAAGCTTCGTCATGCATAAAAAATGGTGAAAGCTGCAGTAAAAAAGTTGTAACTGGCACTTCTGGAAGCTTGTATCTACTGCATTAGTCACACAAACAGGGCTCTGTCTCTTCCACGGGATGAAACAAGAAATTGTAAGATGATTAAATTATGCTCCATAATAATATTAATCTGTTATGTTAATTAATTCCGTTCACACTAGAGTACAGCTTTGTTCACTTAAGATAATATTAGCCTTTTCATAAATAATGTCCACCACCAGGAGGTCACTTGGGTTTCTTTGGTTTGATCTGGGTTTTTTAATGTGATTATGTCACATGCATATTATGTTGTGATTATTAATCTGTCATTATTTAATATTTAATATTAACATTTTATCAAATAATATTATTTTCTGAATACCAGCCCAGTTAGGCGATGGTATTAGGACAAAGTTGAAAGGTGTGAGCCAAGCTCTGACATTATTGAACAGCATAACTCTGTACATACATGGAATGAATTCACACAATTTCTTAAAATACAAGAATTTATTAACAAAAATAAGTCAACTCAAAGTCAAACATATTTCAATCAACAAACTCTTTACTATGCTAAAACAATCCAACTAAACTACCAAGCAGAATTAAAGAATAATAAAGACTAATGGGCTATGTACAATATAAACAAGTTGATTAAAGATGATTGAAAATCATGACCAAAAGAGTGATGCAACATTACCATGCAATGTTATTTATGTCTGAGAACCAAGGATTATTTTGAAGAATATGGAAATGAAGTTAAGTTAGTCTTGGAACCAACTTAGACAATATTTAGACAACCATTCACAATGCAAGATCAGATAAAATATTATTTTAATAAAATAATGTTTTAAAGAATGATCTGCTGGATAAAACCAACCTTCTGGATGAATAATTTCTCAATGGTGTCTAATTAGTTGCCTTTATTTATTAAAATAATATTTGAAGAAATATTAAGGGAATATTTGGAAAAGAGCCAAATCTTTCTGGAGAAATGGGGCTTAATGGTGTTTACTTAGTTATCAGATTTAGTAGAATAATGTTTTGAGACTATTATTAACTAACTTGAAAAATATTTAACCGTTCTGTTAAATATTCTGTATTAAGCACGTGTTCTAAAGCTGTTAGCAGTTAAGCTAACAAAGGAGGCCGATAGCTTAGCTTAGCACCAGAACCAAACACATACCTTTAAAATACCAGGGTCAATAAAAGGGTTAAAATGCATAAGCGCGGACGGCGCGTTATAAGCAACCTTCTGTGTTTAAAATCACCCTTTAAAATAAAGTTTTAAAGGTCAACCGGCTTGGAGAGATCGGGCCATTGGAAAGGGGGTGCTTTTATACAGCCAGTGGCATCATGGGAAGTCTGCTGCTACCCCCCTTTTCCCCTTCTGAAGTTGTGCTGAAAGTCTTTTAAATGCAATTTATTTTGACAACTCCAGAAAAGTGTATACCGGAGTTTTAATGTTGAAATCCATGGTCCCAACAATTATAACTAGATTTAAATATCATTCGTGACTGCACAGTGGAACAGTTGTTAGCACTCTTACTTTGTATAACAATTATTTAACTGAATTCCTGCCTGAGCCTGTCTCTGTGGAGTTTGCATGTTGTCTCTGCACATACATAGGTTTTCTCCAGGTACTCTGTCTTCCCCCCAACATCCAAAACAGGCATGTTTTGTTTAATTGGCTGCTCTAAATTCCCATTAGGTTAACGTGTGAGTGGATGGCTGCGTTTTCCTGTGTGTTGCGTTATCATGTTGCCCTTTAATGGTTAGGCAGACTCGCCGGGGTTTATACCACCTCTTTCCCATTGAGTTTGGAGTTAAGC
This sequence comes from Crenichthys baileyi, assembly GCA_036173005.1. Taxonomy (NCBI): domain Eukaryota; kingdom Metazoa; phylum Chordata; class Actinopteri; order Cyprinodontiformes; family Goodeidae; genus Crenichthys; species Crenichthys baileyi. The sequence continues at coordinate 63,904 of JAHHUM010000955.1, forward strand.
ATTAACTTCCCATTATTCAGCAGGGATAAAGTCACTATAAAAAATGGGTGAAAGGACGGACATGTTCTCCACTCCCAAAAATTTGGTTATTTTTCACCCAGCAGTGTTTATAGTGATTGGAAGAGTTAAAAAAAACACTGTACCATCACATAAAGGCACATTACTGTTAAATTCAGAGAAATATATTTACCTAAAAGGAACTGTATGAAACAGAACCCCAGATTTCTTCCTCGTTCTTTACCAGCACATTTTTTGTTTCAGCTTTATTGCCACATAATAACACACACCCTCCTCATATTTTCAACTACTGCTTTGGACTTTTAGCAAACAGCCTTTGTTAAATGAGCCTGTCGATTGGCTATGTAATCGTATATTTCCACTGAGAGTGTCAGTTAGTGCGGATGCTAATTAGCAAACGATTAAGCCTTCACATTAAAGAGCTTCTTGAGATTAATTGGTCTGGAAGTTTACAAAAACATGTGACTCAGTCAATACATTTTTTTTTCCATTGATGACACCTTATCACCTTGTAATTTTTGGCTATGGTTCTGACAGGGAGTAACTGAAGGTGTCAGGTGTATACTTGTGGTTTTCCTCTGCACTCACTTTAAATCAAGGCATCATATAACTTAATTTTGCATTAAGAAGTGGTTGACCTACTCCTCCAAATGCAAATATTATAAGCTGCATTTTGTGATCAAGATCTGCAACTCTTTCCCTTCAGAAAACCCACTGCTAGAATACTCACTACACCGACGGGTTACACTGTAACACGCTACTGATTGTCATGTCTGACTCATAGAACCAAGTATGTACAGATGCAGTGACTACAAGTGCAAGCACAAATACAGAAAGGACAGAAGGAGAGAAAACAGACCTCCTTGGTCATAGCCTCCTCTGGTCATGGGGCATCTTGAAACTGCCTCCTCCAAACAACATTAGCTGTTCCCTCCACCCTCTTCTGTCTGCTGATAAAACACTAGACCCTGCCAGGGCTTTCTGTTAATGACGGAAAAACTTACAAATCCCTTACATCTGCCTGCAAAAACTAAAATTGGATGTTATGAAAAGTGGAAACTTCCAATAGTGTCTGCATTACCAGCATGCCTCTATAGGCGTTTGCTGTTTAGGGTAAACAGAGTCAACTTATAAAGTAATTTCATAGTTTATCGAACAGGAGTGACAGTGCACAGCAGGCACTGAAAAAAAACACAGCATTCAGGAAAAAGAGATGTTTTCTCTCAAGGTCTGATGCAATGGGAAAGCAAGGGATGAAAACACCCTAATGTATGATTCCAAACTTCGCTGGTGACATGATATCAAAAAGTTGACCGGTCTTCTGTTCCCTGCTGTGCTGACCCCTCTGTTCTTATGCAAGTTCACTCAGGAGATGAACACTCGTTAGTTCTTTGCAGGGAGTCAGTCGGCTAAGATGTGTTTAACTTCTCATCCGACTGGCATTTTTCACACATGCAGTAGCGCATATTGTACATGTTTACTTCAGTACCGGTTTGATTTTAACACAAAATCACAGAAACACTTTTACAAAGAAAAAACAGAGTAGTTCTGAAAGCTGAGCAAAAGCATTCTCTGTTCACATGGCTCTCACACAGTCAGCCACATCTGTTTCTGATTTCAGATGAGAGATGAAGCTGAGTGATTTGCTGCTCACATGCAGGTGTTAAGGTGCTCTGGCTAACAGAAACGTAAGAAACAGAGGATCATGATGAGTGATAGGAGCATAAACTTAATCTTTTTGTCTATTCAACACATAATGATTTATACAGAAACAAGCTGGCTGGTATACACGCTTTAACTCAAAGAAGCTCTGTCATTTATATTCACTCAACTGATGTCAGCGCACTTAGTTGCAGCTTCTGCTCCTCTGGATTGTGGTGAAGAATTTGTATTTATGAAGCGCCATGATCCAGAGAGAATGGCGTCTCATCTGTATGTACTAATAAACTGAACTGAACTGAAAGCGTTTATAACCGTCTTCTCATTTCTGTATGACCGGCACTCTTATCAGAATCAGAATAATCAGAATAACTTTATTGGGTCCCCATAGGGAAATTTGTCTTGCAGCCTGGTGGAAAACATAGAAAACATAACAGACACAGTCACTCTACAACATTGCAAGTAACAATCCAGCTTGGAATGACACAATCAATCACTTTTGCAAACTCTTTGAAGCAGTTCTCTAACAGTGAGCTCTGACCCTCCTTTAGGTATGGAGGAAAGAGATGGTTATAGAAAAAGGTTGATTTTGTGTTGATTTGGACAAATCTTTTAGTTTATTTCCTCGCTGAAATTCTGACTAGGAGAGGTCACCCACTGCATAGCAGATCCTCCGCCATAGTTAACAATGGGCATCACATGCTTTTTCATATGTTCATCCTTTCACAAAAACTCAACTTCTTGTTTTTGTTCCCCGAAAAGTTCAGTTTTTGTCTCAAGTCCGAGTAGAGTTTAATCAACTCCACAAGTGTATGTTTGTGATAGTAGGAAAGAAAAGGCAATTTTCTGGCATCACTCCCAAACAACTGCTATGCATGACCCCAAGAAGGGACTCTTAGCTGTAGTTCATGGTGAGCTTTGGAGAGTCCCTTATCTTTAGAGGTGGAGAAGAAGGGTGACGGTGGAGACAGTGGCAAGGGCTCATCCTGTAACCCGTGGGTTGCCGGTTTGAAAGCCCCGCTCTGTCTGTCTCAGTTGTTGTGTCCTTTGGCAAGACACCTTGCCTGCTGATGGTGGTAGGGGGGCTAGGTAGCGCCGATTGTATGGCAGCCTCACTACTGTCAGTCTGCCCCAGGACAGCTGTGGCTACCATGTAGCTTACCACTGTCAGTGTGTGAATGAATGGGTGGATGACTGATTGTAGTATAAAGCGCTTTGGGGTCTCTGGGGACTTGATAAAGCACTATACAAGTGTAGGCCATTTATCATTTACCTCCTTTCCCATCCTGCTCACTGTGCATAGTGGTAAGATAAATGTGGGAGCTCGTCCAGCCTAGTGACCAGTCGCTAAAGAAAATATGCCTCTGTGTAACATCATGTTTATACCTCAAGGAAACAAAAACTGATGAGTTTCTGATTACAAGTACCCAAGAAGATTCAAAAAATACAAAGAAAAGCTATTATTCAAGGTTCTGTTAAGGACATTTTTACTTCGGCTTTTTTTCTTTACCAGCTATTGTGCCTCTAGTAATTTTATTTAAAAGTAAACTAATTATTGTGTAAGATGTTTTGTTTTTCTCCAGTGTAAATATCAGTTGGCTTATTCTGAAAGCCTGAGATTATTTTAAAGTTTTTAACACATCTTTAATGGAGATGCCAACAAATGTGTGTGTTACAAAAAGAAGAATTATAAAAGCTATGATGCAGATTAATATTGCCCATGTACTCATTGTAATCATCACAACATGATTACAGTGAGGAGTCATACAGTCACAATTTGTCATTGTGATTTAAATATACTGCATGTATTCAAGTAAAATCCATTCGCTGTTGTTTCAATATGCAAAACAGACTTTTCCCTCAGTTGTTGGAGATTTAATGTCTTCAGTTAATTACACTGCTGACATGAAAAGGCATTTCATCTTGGGAATAAGTTGAGAAAAAGAGCAGTTGAGCCAAGGTGGAAAACTCCATCACAATTAGATGCATGCAGAGCCCTGTTCAGAATTCTGAGCAGGCTTTCCATCCGTGAAACTACTGATGATCTGAGCTGAGGAGAGCGTGTGCTGGGTGCTGATGTGACTGACAGAATAGCAGTGGAGCGCTGGTCGGGCTGCCGCAGAGGACTCTGGGTAATTAGGCTGCAGATGAGTGTGACCCAAAAAACAATGCAGGAGAGGGGAAAATGGATGAGGGCATGTGTGTGTGTGTGTGTGTGTGTGCACAAAGAAGGCACTTCTGAGGCTGCCGGTCTAAAGTCCATTTTTAGATCAGCAGCACAAAAAGGACATGTGGAAATTTATTTTGGATGCATTCTTCAGGTGGTGTATGTCTTTGTGAAAATACTGACATTCACAACTCGGTGTTCAGTTCAAATCCTTAATCAAACCTAAACACACATAGAACTAACTCTAATGAAGGCATATGAGGATTTTTTTGCTTTGAAAAGGAAAGCAAGACCCACAATACTATTTTCCCATGAGTAAACAATATAAAAATATAGCTTTGCCTTAACTCTTGTTTGTCAGGTACTTTACATGACTAAAGACTGAGTTCTATCGTTTATTTAGTAAATTGGTTATCAAATTGTTTTAGAAAAATAAAAAGATAATTACTTTCAGCTCCTTAAAACTTTTCCATATATTTCTGTTCCTTTAACATTCTGACTCCCAGCTCTGATAAGTGTTGTTTGTAGAGCAGGAAGCAGAGGTTGTTTAGTTTACAAGCTCTACATATCAGCTGTACACTGCAAGAAGAGCCATCGCTTGAGTGATGGTTGTCACTGGGTATTTCCTTAAGTAGCAGTAAGGGTGTGCGATATATATTGTTTAAATACCATTGAAGTACTACTTTTAAACAAAACGGCAGCAAGCATTATCAAGTGTTTCCCTCACTTATAGACAACACAAATAAATCAACAATTTATGGATTAAGAGTTGCCCCATTTCTGAACTGTGGCAATGATAGACAATGAGATGAGCTAAAATATTTTAGCTTTTGCTGGTCACAATCACAAATCCGGATGAGTAAATAGAGGAATTATCAAGATGAAAACGATCTGGCTGCCATAAAAGAATGGGGGGACATCACCAGGCCATTGCTTGGGCTAGATCTACGTCTAAGCCTCCTGATAACACTTCTACAGTTGTGAACTGGCCATCTATTTTAAGAACTTTAACTGCCTAAAAATATTCTTAGACTGAGCACATTAATTTGCGAAGAAAACACATTTCTTACCCCATTAGATGAAAACTAATTGTAGTATAAACTGACAGCACCAAGTAGTTCTCCAAATTGCTTGTCATCCAAGATGAGCAAATTTCTGTTTTACTGCACCATTTCAACCCCCTTACTAGCTGGCAGTATGCTATTCATTCAGTGTAAGTTGAAGCAAAAGTCTGAAATATATTGTATATATACAGTAAAATCTTCTATCTTTGATGCTAAGCAATCCGCTCTGGACCACATATGCTGCTACGGGCATAAAGGAAGTCCTAATATTTTGCCAAAAGCTTGAGTTACAGCCAGCAGAAAAAGGATAGGGGCTCGGCTTTGCCTGCCGAGCAGCAGTGTCTTCATGCTCCACTGGCTGCTTTAAAAGAAAGTGTTGCTCTGTTCCTTGCCGAGGTCTTTGGAAGGTGAACGGTAATTGCTAAGGCAGGATTTAGAATGACGATGGAACAAAGCACCTCCTTTGTCTTACAGTCCTAACTCTCATGATTTAAGACGGAGCACTGCTTCAGACACAATCTACAGTCACGTGAAGCTCTTCTTTGTGTTACTGTGTCAGGGAGTGTGTATGTTGACCAGAGGTGGACAGAGACTGATTTGTGGACTACATGGTATTGTTTCTGACTCATTAGCTGCTGTGCTGGCGCTGTGGTACATGACATCATGGTGGCATTAGCTTTTAAAGTCTGACCACAGAGCGTGATGCCCTGTTAGGAATGGATTCTTTCACTTTGACTTCATCATGTAAATCTCGCTGGAAGCCCCAAACAGGTCTCCTAGATTGTCTGCCTTGTGCAAAATAAAGTTATTTGAAGGACAAACTGTTTCTGAAACACCCAACAGACTGACTTAAACAGATGAAATGAAATATTAGACAGATCTTGTGGTTTGTAGGCATCTTCGAAAAACAAACACAAAGAAAACAGTTTGACATGTAATGTCCTGCAAATAAAAAAAGGAAAGAAGCAGACAGGGGACAGAAACAACAGAGGATATGAAAGACGGGCAAGACTGTGAATGCAATCTTTTCCTGATCCTAAATGAGCCTGTCTGCGTGTTAATCAGCCAAAAGCTGACAAAGGGCTTGGTTCTGCCTGGTTGTTGGATCTTTCAGCACCCTTCAGGATCCTCCTCAGTCCCAACCAGCATTGTTTGGGAAGAAGAAAGCTATCAGAGGATCTGCACAAGATTAGGGCTGCCAACTGCTCCTTCTGTGGCTTCCTGTTTTGCCACAGGAATTCTTTCAGCGGGTGCAAAAAAAAAGCAACATAAGTGAACAAATCCAACAAATTTAACCCTTTCCTAGCTCCAACAAGGCTTTAAAAATGCATATTTGAAAAAAAAAACAAATCCTCTAGGTTAACAAAGCCTACGGAATAAACTGAATGTCTTCTTATGTTGATATTCGTGGCTTTTTAGTTTCTTCTCAAAATATATAAGATAGAAATTTCTTTGAAAAGTTTTACAAAATCTTGAATTGTAAGGAAAAGTAAACGTTTTACAAATAAAAATTTGCATTTGTACATTTCTTTTCAGAAGTGTAATTTGCTGGATTTCGAACCTCTAATTAGCTGGATTTTATTTAGTGTTAGGAAAATAAAGGGGACTGAAGAGAACCATGTTTCAAGTTTGTTTGTTGTAACACAATGTATCTTTCTTGTACTTCATATGCATGTGTTACTTTGTAGTGGACTATCACATTTAAAATCCCAGTAAAAAATGTTTGTAATTGTTACTAGACAAAAAGTGGGAAAGACCAAGCAGTATGAACACTTTTGCCAGGCACTCAAAATTACTTCCTGTAAATTCAGACAAATTGCTCTTTATTATTATAGTTTCAAAGTTTGTGAGATTTTTTACCATCAAACCTCCAAAGTTAGGTCTGTTATTCATCCTACATCACTCAGTTTCACTGACTCCATCTATTTTTCACTCTACCAAGTCTATTTTCTTGCAGTGGATCAACCTTACTGCCTCATTCTGCTCCATTCTCTTTTCCTTTCAGTCTACCGCTGCTCACCGTTAGACATCATGATTTTCCTCTGGTTTTATCCCACCCCCCCTGCTCTCCGCCTTCTCTTCCATCTAAATTGCAAATAGCAGCAGTGCTGACTGCCAGAAGAGCTCCTCAATGTCATTAGAGCTGACCCTGTGGATTAACCAGCGGAGAGAGGTGCTGTGCAGAAAGTACAGATCAATAAAATGCTTATCCTCTGGGTTATTTTACTTCACTCTGGATTGTCAAATGTTAACTCTAGTCTTTAAAAAAACAAGCAACCAAGGTTATAAATGGCTGATGCAGTTACAATATTAATTAGAAGCACAAAGTATGGGGAGTGATGAAACGAGGGATCTCTGGCATGATTTGACTACATGACTTTACTTTGTAATGATGAGTGAAACATGTTGCATTGACCAGCTGGATTGATCCAAATAGCTGTCACTGTCATCTGGATTAACTAAATATTTCTTGAGAACATTTAAAGATGGGAAATGTTAATTAATTAATTACTCTTGTGTGTTTGGTCGATGGAAAATGCTTGGCAGACCTATGCAGCATTATCAGAGACTAATGAAGTTATACGCAACAATGTATTCAACCACTTTCTTCCTCTTTGAATAAACCAGACATTTTTTATTTATGCTGTAATATTGAATTGATCAGTGTTTCTAGGAACTACCAATCAATAACTTTGTGTTTCCCTCTATGTAAAAAAGACTGATTTCTTTTGACAAGAGGATGGTCCAGCTTATTTTGCTACCAGTCACAATGAGCAGGATGGTAAGAAAGGTAGAAGAAAATCTCCAAAGCTCACTAATAGAGAAGTGAAACAAAGATAGACAACTTAGTGCAACCACCAACAATTCTCTCCTACCGTCACAAATGTAAATGTGCAGAGTTTTCTGGTGCCAGACTTTAACTGATGCCATGTACCTTGGTTTGATGAGACTTAGTTTGAGCTTTTTTTAACAAATGCTCTATATGTGAATTTGGTGTGAAAGAAAATATGCATATTTGGCAAGCCCCTAATGCCAACCATTAAGTACGCTGGAGGATCTGTAATGCTATGAAGCCACCTTGTTAGACTGTATGGAATGATAAATAAAAAAAAATGGGATCCTTTCCAAAAAGCTAAAAGTAGTTGCTTGCTGAGTCATGATTAAAAAGAATTTGACCAAATCTACACAGAAATGGTTCATCAGACACAAAATCAAACAGTATTCATTGTCATTGCGGTCCCGAGAGATAAATCCTTTAGAAAAGCTGTGGGATGGGTTAAAGAGTGGAGAGCACAAGAGTGAACTCGGGTCTGGATGCTTTAGTGAGACTGAGTAAACATAGGAATGGTCAAAAATCCCCTTTCCTGTAAGCTCCAACCTTGTGAAATGTTACAGGAAAAAACTAACTAGCAGGGGTGAAAATAATTGTGACCCAAATGACTGTGTTAAAAACTACATAAAATTATTGTTAAAGTGGGTTTGGGTCCCTACTCAATAAATGTACTTTGGCCAAATGTTGGATTTTTCTTAACTTCACATCTCTAGGTAGCAGATGTGTGGTGCCAAAGCAGTCAATATTTTTGTTTTAGTCTCATCTAGAAAGATATTTAGTTTGACAGCTCAATAAAGAACAAAGAAAATCCTTAATCAAAGGTTTGTTTTTCTGACAGCTTTGTTTTTGGAAAAGAGCAGCTAATAGACTATAAGTATAAAGAACTTTATGTCTAGATAGGTAAATAATAATTTTATAGTTTGTAATGTCTAATGACACTATAAAAATATTGTGATACATAGTCTATCTTTACAAGTTCTCTAGTAATACTTTGACAAACAGTATATCGAGTATCTAAGTAAAGTATTTAGTGCCATCTAGTGGTGGAAAAACTACTGATTTAAGAAGAGTTAAGCTAGTACAGTTTTATTGTAATATTATTATTATTACCACACATGCTAAATGAACAGAACATACAAGGTACAGTCCCTGATAAAATGTCTCTATTCATAATGGATATATGTATGTATATACAGTACAGACCAAAAGTTTGGACACACCGTCTCATTCAAAGAGTTGTCTTTATTTTCATGACTATGAATATTGTAGCTTCACACTGAAGGCATCAAAACTATGAATTAACACATGTGGAAAAATTTTTAAATATACAAACAAAAGTGTGAAACAACTGAAAATATGTTTATATTCTAGGTTCTTCAAAGTAGCCACCTTTTGCTTTGGATTACTGCTCCGCAGGAGGAGTTCCCAGAGTTCCCAGAGATGCTTAGCACTTGTTGGCCCTTTTGCCTTCCCCCTCCTTTCTGGGTCCAGCCCCCCCCAAACCATCTCGATTGGGTTCAGGTCCGGGGATGTGGGGCCAGGTAAAATTGGCGCAGCACCCCCATTCACTCTCCTTTTGGTCAAATAGCCCTTAACCAGCCTGAGGGGTGTTTTGGGCATTGTCCTTGTGAAAAATAAATGACCGTCCAACTAAACGCAAACCGGATGGAATAGCATGCCGCTGCCCCAAGATGCTGTGGTAGCCATGCGGTGGGTCAGTATACCTTCAATTTTAAAAAATCCCCAACTGTGTCACCAGCCCCAAAGCACCCCCCACAAAACCATCACACCCTCCTCCTCCAATGCTTCACAGTGGGAAAACCAGGCATGTAGAGGTCCATCCGTTCCCCCTCTTCTGCGTGGCACAAAGACCGGGGTTGGGACCAAAAATCTCAAACCTTGGAAAACTCATCAGACCAAAGCACAGATTTTCCACTGATCTAATGTCCATTCCTTGTGTTCTTTAGCCCAAACAAGTCTCTTCTGTTTTTTGCCTGTCCTCAGCAGTGGTTTCCAGCAGTTATTTTTTCCATGAAGGCTGATTCACACAGTCTCCTTTTAATAGTTGTTCTAGAGATGTGTCTGCTGCTAGAACTCTGTGTGGCATTGACCTGTTCTTTTAATCTGAGCTGCTGTTAACCTGCGATTTCTGAGGCTGGGTGACCGGGATGAACTTATCATCCGCAGCAGAGGTGACTCTTGGTCTTCCTTTCCCGGGGGCGGTCCCTCTGGGGCCAGTTTCTTTGTAGCGCTTGATGGGTTTTTGCGACTGCCACTTGGGCCCCCCTTTCAAATTTTCCCAATTGTTCGCACTGACCCCCTTCATTTCTTAAAAAAATGATGGCCCCTCGTTTCTTCTTACTTAGCTGCATTTTTCTTGCCATAATACAAAATTCTAAAAAATTATTCAGTAGGACTATCAGCTGTGTACTGTATCCCCCCCCTTGCCAAAAAAACTGATGGTCCCAACCCCATTTATAAGGCTTGAAATCCCACTTTTTTGAACCTGAACGGGCACACCCCCCTGTGAAGTGAAAACCATTTCAGGTGACTACCTCTTGGACGCTCATCAAACCCAGAATGCCAAAGATGTTTCGGGTAGCAGTAATCAAAGCAAAAGGTGGCTACTTTTGAAGAACCTAGAATATAAGACATATTTTCAGTTGTTTCACACCTTTTTTGTTAAATATATAATCCACATGTGTTAATTCAATGTTTTGATGCCTTCAGTGTAAGCTACCACATTCATAGTCATGAAAATAAAGACAACTCTTTTGAATGGGGAAAGTGGGTCCAAACCTTTGGGTTTTGGATTTATATTTTATATTAAATTTTATATATATAATAATTTATATAAATAGTTATATATAAAAAAATTAAATAAATAATTGTTTGTTGGAACTGTGACATTTACAAATGGATAAAAAATATGGTTAAAAAAAATAAAATTTTTGAAATAGGAACTCCCATTGTTTTCTCTTATGACAGGCTATATAACTCAAATATTGCTGTCAATTTTTAACTGCGTAACCTTACAAATGGCACCCCATCATCATGAGATGACGCAAATATGATTCTTCCAAAATAGAGGAGAGGTACGGCTTTGGGGTGTTTGTTAGGTGTTCCTTTGGTTAACCAAAAAAATATTGAAAAATGTAAACTAATTTAGCTGGCTCAAGTTTCTAATGTTGTTGTATTTAAGAGATGAAACTAGAACATCACATTCAACAAAACCAAAACTGTCCTGCCAGCCACTTTATAACAGGACACTCTGCACAGGTCTGAATCAAATCCAGTTATATTAATTTTTCAATTCAGTTCAATTCGGTTTTATTTATATAGCGCCAAGTCCTTCATTCGAATCATACAGATTTCAAGTCGGGTACAAACATTTCAATTAATCCTAACTAACTATCAAACAGTGCAGTCGGATTCAGTTTATTATTCAAACTGGTTAATTAGTTTTCTATCTAAGGAAACCCAGCAGATTGCATCCAGTCAGTGACTTGCAGCATTCACTCCTCCTGGATGAGCATGTACCGACAGTGGAAAGTCGCTTGCATTGACTTTGCAGCAGTCCCTCATACTAAGCATGCATGTAGCAAAAGTGGAAAGGAAAACTCCCTTTTAACAGGAAGAAACCTCAATCAGAACCAAAACCAGGCTCAGTGTGAGCAGCCATCTGTCATGAGCGATTGTGGGTTTGAGAGAACTGAGCAGAGACACACAAACGGACCGACGTTAAGAACAATGCTCGTGAGTAACATGGTGAGTTGCAGATCTTTTTAGTTATAATAATAATAATAAAACCAAAAAAGGACTTACACAGACTGTTACAGAATGGGTAACAGACATGGAGCAGGTAAAGGTCAGGGTAGAATAGACCAATGAACCAAGGGAAATAATTAGGGGGGAATCAGAAGCAGCTGAGGAGAGGGAGAGAGTAAGACAACTGAAATAGGGAAGCTAATTAACACAGGTGAGCAGGGATTCCAGGGGAATAACAAAACATCTGAGTAAACAAAAATAAACAGGGAGGAACCCGAGCTGTAAGGACATATAAAATAACTAATCTAACACAGGAATCCAAAGGAGCAAACCAAACACAAGTATGAAATTATGAACCTAAACATGAACTGAAATAACAAAAACTGAAGGACATAAGAAAAAACTGACTAGGAATTCAAACTCAAAACCTAACACAGCCAGATCATGACAAGGTGCCACAGCTAAACACAGAGTCAGACCAGTGCAGCTTCTAGCAAGAGAAAAACCGAGAGAACACAAAAGTTCAAAGCTGAAATAATGGCCTTTTCTTTTTCAAAGATTCCGGTCCAAAGGCAACAACTTCTGTCTTCAAGACATGCCGGTAGTCCATCTAACTGGATGGGCTTATCAGGATTTATGGATAAGTAAAGCAGAGTATCATCAGCATAACACTGGAAATTTGTCCCACGCTGCCTGATAATTCTACCTACTGGAAGCATATATAGTAAAGAGTATTGGCCCAAGCACTGAACCCTGTGGTACTACACAGGTAACCCTGAAGAGTGAAGAGGACTTATCATTTACATAAACAACCTGGAATCTGTCAGATAAATAAGATTTAAACCAGTCTAGCGCTGTTTCCCTGATCCCTACAGCATCTTCCAGCCTTTCCAAGAGAATATTCTGATCGAATGTATCAAATGCAGACAGACACAAGTCATAGGAACGGAAGATTGGATATAGGTCTGTAATTTATTAAGTCATCTTGATCAAGTGAAAGTTTTTTAAGTAAATGTTTAATTATAGCTACCTTAAAAGATTGTGGTACATATCCATCTACTAAGGATAAATTAATATCCAAAATGAGGGTGGTGATCAGAGAGAACACTTCCTTAGATAATTTAGTTGGGATTGGGTCTAACATACAAGTTGAAGGTTTAGATGAAGCTAATATTTTTGATAACTCAGGTAGCTCCACAGGATCAAAACAGTCCAAACACAGATCAGGTTCCACAGTTACCTCCAAATGCTGTCTCACTTACTGAGGATGAAGGAATCATGTTTAGGAGTATGTTTTTGGATATTCTGAGTTTTGGTGGATTATTCTGTCATGGAGCAACCATCTAGGAAGCGTTCCTAAGTGTGGGAATATTTCGATTTGGTGCCACCTAATAAGGTAATGTACATTCAAAGTGTTTATTAGAAAGCCTATAGCCTATACTATGCACTAGTGTTATAGTCGTGGTTTCATGTTATGCAAGAGGTGCAGAAAGGTTATCTTGGTTTTACAGGTGCAGTGTTTGCTTTGCCAGCAGCTGCTGACGTATAATAATAATACGTCATCAATGCTGAGGCATTACAGAGCCAAAAATGAGAACACAGCCTTGTGCCACCAATCAAGGTCAGCATAACATAGATATACATGCAGAATTAGAAAGATTGACAGTTAAATGTTTGTAAGTTAAATTGAAGTTACTTTTCTTTATTATATTCTTTTTTTATTTTATTTATTTATTTAAAATGGGACAGCGGCATTTCATAAAACATATGACAATTCAAGTTAAAGAAGCCAGAATTGGCCTAATGGCTATTTTTCCATCTGTAATCCCTTACAGTTCACATTGTTTTTAAATTATTTTTTTATGGGTTAATTACTCAGAATCTTTAATGGGTTACTAAAAACACAAATGTACAACAGGCATATATACATACATAAGTGCTATTATTTACACAAGAGGTGCATCACATTCGCAGGGCTTCATTTGGTGCAACAATTGCTACTGCCAGTAGATGTCACCCAAGGGAATTGAATGAAGCTTCGGGTAGTGAACCACTTTATGACACAAAGGTTCAAAATGATTCTATGCTTCAAAAAGCCTCATGTTGACATCACTAGGAGGAGATAACTGGAGACTTGAATCCTTATCCAGAAGCCAGGGAACACTCTTTAAGAAGAGTCTGGAAACAAGCTTGAATCTCACCCAGGTCTGGAAACAACCTGGGGAGGAGGACACACTTGAGTTAATCAGAGTACTTGAAGAAACAAGAAGCCAAGCGCTAGAGCTTGCCAAAAGTTTGTTACCACTGGTGGCTAATACGCAGGCATCGAAGTGCTGGCAGCTTCCAGTCTAAATACACCTCCAGGTAATTTAGCCAATGTGAAACACGTCACCTCTGCACCTGTGAGCTCCAACACCATCTAGTGACCAAGCAGAGTAAACAGCAGGCAAACACAAACACACAGCAAACTCACAGACCCCTTCGAAAGGTTTTCCTTTCATTAAATCAAACATCGAAATTTCAACATCTATTTGTGAATGTTGCTTAATTCTCAGAAATAAATATTTTTGCACTGCTAATTGCATGGACCCTAGTCAATAAGTAAACCTCTCTGGTTTTTCAACTTGTAGTTAGAAAGGTGTGTGCAATATCATTTCTAGATCTTAGTTTCAACTGCTGTGGTAATCAGAATGCAGAATAACAGTTATGACCTTAACTCCAAATGGAAACATTTTCAACTTTTACTGTCCGGTTTTGGTGAGATTGTTCAAATTATAAACTCAGTTTCATGTTCTTAGGTGACAGCAGTGGCACCCAGTTGAGTCTTTTGCTTCATGGCGTGATGTCTGTGTCTTGCACCAGCAAGCATGACCCATTTAACATCAATTCAATTCCCATTGTTTCTGATTCTACAGCTTGGTTTGAACTTCTGCAAACTTCTGTAAACTTCCTCATCATATCTAGATACCTAAATATATAGAGTTGCTGTCATGTGATTGGGTGATTTGTTCTTTTTGTTAACAAGCAATGGGTTACTCTTTTAGTGAAAGCAGACAATACTATGCTTAAAAAAGCCACCACTCCAGGATCCAAAAAATTGCATTCTCTTTAGGTTGAAGTCTCATGGCCCTTATTTAAAAGTAGGTAGGATGTGAATTTATCCCATTGAAGAGTAAGAATAAAAAAGAAAGCATTTTTTAATTTTTTTGTTACAAGAGTGAGGTTTACCAGCCTGCCTTTAAATACACAACAATGGTGTTTCTGCATCTGAACGCTCATTCTTTCCAGCAATTGTCAGACACACGTGACGTCTTAAATTAGACATTACATGTGTAAATGTCTAAAACACACCCCACCGTGAAAGGCCATTTGTAGCATGCAGCAACACGCCCTGCCAGCCATGCAGCTAACACAGCATGAAGGGGCATGTTCAGTGACTTGCACTGAAAATTAGATTTAATTTAGGCACAGCCTTTTTTTTTGCTCAAAATAACACATTGTATTCCAAAATTTCTTTTTGTTTAATTCTCAGTACCCTGTTTCATCCAGGAGCTCTTGCATAATTTATGAAGGTCATGTGGTTCAGTTATTTCTGAGGTGTGTGTATCTTTATTCTCTGACCTCAGATCATAAAACCCCTGCCTTAATTACCTTGCCTTGTATGCTTTTTCTTTACAGTGTTCCACATTGTGTCATGTGCTAATCTAGAGGTACCTTTAACCTATTATCAGTACAGTTGTTTGTATGAAATAGCTTTTCCTGCTGTATTTATAGATAAACAGTCGCTAAAATAATAATACTTTCACAATAGTTTTATTTTGAGTGACAATAAAACAATTGTGACAGATATATCATGTGTAGTTATTTGCTCAAGGAGCGTTTTATAGTCTGAAGATAAGATAACATCTGAGACGTGATGGAAAGACTAATATATGATGAATATGTTCCAGATTTGGCATTTAAGCACACAAAGCTCTTTTCATTAGATTGGGATTATCAATTGCAAGCTTTATAAAATGGAAAAGGTAGTACATTTGCATCATTTTTTAATACATCCCTTTTTCTTTAATATGAGATCATAATTAAACTTTAAATTTTAACTTAATCATTTGCAGTAAACATTGGCAAATGCTTTAAACTGAAGTCTCTTTTTAAAATCCAACTTTTGATACTAGGTACTACAATGTAAACCAGTGGACACATAATATAATCTGTTGTATATATTTTGTACACTCAACTTTAAATCAGTCAGATTTATGTGATTGTTTCTTGGTGAACACTATAGATAAAATGAAAACAACCAAATGATTTTTAGGCATGTACTCGGCACACAATGAGCTTTAATCAGTGGTCTTCAGTCTGTGGCTCTGGCGCCACATTTCTCTTTTACCAATCCAGTGTGTCTTTGCAACTTTGACATGAAATAACATAAAATTAAGTATTCATTAAAATGACAAAGGAAATTGCAAGATAAGCTCGTAAAGCATATCTTACATTGCCTAATTAGTCATGCCTCTTATAGATAGAAGATAGATAGATAGATAGATAGATAGATAGATAGATTAGATAGATAGATCTGTTCGCAGTTCCTTTAACCCATTTTAAACACTGATCTGTGCTTAATGTTTAATGTTTAACACACACCAACTCTGCTGTCATTTTAAAGCTTGTTCATGTGATCAAGCTTTATAGACAGATAACAGTTACAGCTCTTAACACTGGCATGTTAACGTTTTAGTTTTACACTTCTACAGTAGTGGTGACAGGTTAAAATTAAAAAAAAAAAAAAAGCCCATGTGCACATGTAATAAAAACTTTAAATAAATACTGATATATTTGTGAGGACTGACTTAATTCCCTGCTGTAAAAACAATGAAATTGTGCAATCTGGAAACAAAGATAAAGAACTTGCACAATAACTGCACCAACTGGTAACTGCATAACTCTCACCAGCTGTTCTTTTTGTGAATGAAATGTGTACGTTAAATCAGACAGTGTGGACCCAGGGTATAATTACTGCCTCCCAGTCTTAACATTTACTTTTATAGAATCAAATAACAGTTGCCGTAATGGGAGGAGACAGTGCAAGACAGCTATAAATACAGCCAGCACAGACACGCCCTCCGGCTGCAAAACGAGGGTAGACATTAATTTTTGTGTTTGGTTTCCACATCTTACATTTCCTTTGGAGTTTTGTTAAAATCCTAAATCATCATGTCGTCGACGATAAAGAAGCTCGGAATTACGTATAACTCGTTCAATACCAGCAACACCTTTACGAACGGAGACGTAATTTCTGGTCACGTAACGGTGGAAGTGGCCAAGGACTGCCAGATCGACTCCTTTTACATCAAGTTCAAGGGGAAAGCTGAGGTCAGATGGTGTGAGAGCCACGGTCAGACCACTCAGGTGTACCACTCCAAAGACAAGTACTTCAGCGTGCGGCAATACTTCATCCGAGACAAAACGAGCAAGGGTAAGCTTTATTTCTGTGTTTCATTGCATAAAGAGGTCTGAAAAGTGTGTGGAGCGGAAATTAAATGATACGTGCATATTTTGATCTTTGGATTTTCTTTAAAAAAGGCACCCCCCACCCCTCCACCCCCTACCGAAAAAAAACCCAACAAGCAACAACAACAAAAAACGTAGTAATTTACTTTTGTTATGAAATATGAAATTGCAAAAAGTATGTCTCTCTTTTTGTTGTCCAAAACGGATTGGAAGAAATATTTGTTTTCTTGCTTATTTAAAATGCTACGAATATGATATATCCGGCTCGGAGAAACAACAAAAACTGTTTTCGTATTATGCATGATCATTCCTGTCATAATTTAGAATAAATACATAAATAAATAAATGAATCTTAAAATAATTACTGGGCCAAAAAGTAGCTAGACATGTAAATTAGAGTGGCATTAAATGTAACAAAATGATAAAAAGAAGATATTTATTTAATAATTGATTAATTTATCAGATATAAATAAATAGTTTTATGTTAATCTTTAACTGTTGTAATTTTTCTCTTTGCTATTATGCGTATTTTTTATTTAAACCACTAACTTGCAATCATACTTTTTTCTTGAAGTCTATATGTTTTAGGCCTGCAGTTATTGATTATTTTAGTAATCGAATAATCTAGCGAATCTTTTTTCAATTAATCGATTAATCTAACAAGAGATAGTCTGAATAAATTAACATACTTTAATAAACAAGTGTTTTGAACTTAAAAAAAACCAAAACATTTATTGGGCACTTTAAATGCACTGTAAAAAAAAAACCTCTGTTGTAGAAAAATTTGTTTTTACCAAGACCGAGACCGATGATTGTCACTCAGAATCAGCTTTATTATAATCTTGCAAGAGAGAAGTATTTTTTACAGCATTGGAGATGCGCTCAGTAGTGCTGCCAAATCGTTCTGCCTAGACAAAGCAAAGGTTCTCCTTATAAGCTACAACAGTTTTCAAGGTAACTCTCATGAGACCCAGAGAGACGAGGTCCCAGACATAATCTTAACAGTGTGGCATACATATTATCTCACACAGGTGCAAACAGAAGGCTGAGAAACCATTACTCTAAGACTATATAAGAGAAGAATGAAACAACACTGAGGGGTTCTAATACTTTTGTCAGTTCCCGTAGAGTATCATAGAGGAAATCAAGCAAGGCACTAAAATTTCCATAACAACTCAAAGCAATGCTCAGAACATAGCATTTTAATAATAAAGTCTTTAAATAAAAAAAAGCGACAAACCATTTTGTTTTGTTTGTTCATGTTGCAAGGTGCAATTTTACAAAGTATTTGTAAAAACATGAACAATGCTCAGGTAAGGCTTAAACTTTGTCACTTGAACAGTTCTGGATATTTACAAACAAATACGTTTTTTCATCTAAAATGGAAAAATATATATATTTTTTGTACAGTACTACAACTATTACTGCTCTGAGTGGGTTGTTCTTTTAGCAAAAGGCATGTTTCAGAGTCTGTATAATCCAGTTAACGATTCGATTTGATTACTAAATTAGTTGATTATTTCAATAATTCATTAATCATGATTAATCCGATTAATTGTTTCAGGCCTAACAGTTTTCCTTTGTTTATTTAATACAGGTTAATTTCTTGCTGTTTTCTTTTTCCCACCCCATTTATTTCTTTCATATTTATTACCACCCAAAAATATTTGTAACAAGTTTGTTTCTTTTTCACATTCCTTGGTTGCTGTATTGTCTTTTCCTTCTCATCTGCAACAGTGTCACCCCCGCAGATTTCTCTTATTGACTGAGGTCAAGCCTCTAGGAAGTAAGTGCTGAGTCTCATTATGGCTGCCTGGTTCTGACAAGGAGCTGCTAACAGCGGCCAACTTCTGTTGTGTTGTTGCTAAAGAAGTCAGGAGTGTTGCGGATTTGTTGGTAGATAGCACTGTTAGTCTGGATAGTTTATCCTGTTGACTCTAACTGAGAGAAATTCTTCTTTTTATTATTTTGTTATCTTTAATGGCACTCTAATTTATATGTTGAGCTATTTTTTGGCCCAGTAATTCTTTTATTGAGTCATTTGTTTCCGTATTTACTCTTAATTATAGCATTATTGGTCCTCCTTATAAATGGCCATGAGAATTTGTGATCATTAGCAGCCTACTTAAATACATGCTTCGCATGTAAGTAGTGATCAGCTATAGCCAAAAATAGGAAGGAATCAAAGCAACCCGCTCTCTGTCATTTAAATATCTCATCCTTTCTCCTTGTTCTACTTTGTTTTATCATCACTGTCTCACGGCAAACTGGTTTGTCACCTGGTCCATCAATTAGTCAATGGTGTCAAGATTGTGTGTGATTGAATTTGCAATGTTTTAGTCTATATGGTTCTTTAATAAATGGAAATAAAATGATGTGCACCGAGCTGTTCAGTGATAACCTGATTCATTCTAGAATTATTACACTGACCAATGCTGTGCTATGGTCAGTGTAATAATGTTTATGCTATGTTTATCCCTTTCAAGAAACCTAGCACTTTTCATTATGTGTTGCGCATCTTTGAGTGTGACCCCATGTGTAGAGAAAAAAACAGCGCCTCCTAGTTGCTGCAGATGGTGGTCACACAGTTAGGCTCTTACCTAATCAGAATCAGAATCAGCTTTATTGCCAAGTTTGTACATACAAACAAGGAATTTGACTTTTGGGGTCTGCAGAGATTTTTGCAGCTCTTTTCCTGACCTGTATAAGTCCTGGATAGAGGGAAGGTCAGCCCTGATGATTCTCTCTGCAGTCCTGATTATTCGTTGCAGTCTGGACCTGTCCTGTTTTGTGGATGAACCAAACCACACTGAGATGGAGATGGCTGAAGACAGGACAGACTGAATGATGGCAGTGTAGAAGATGACCAGCAGCTCCTGTGGAAGGTTGTACTTCTTGAGTTGCCTCAGGAAGTACAGTCTCTGCTGGGCCTTCTTTCGAAAGTGTCTATGTGTGAAGACCATCTCAGGTCCTCAGAGATGGTGGTTCCTAGGAATCTGAAGTGGTCCACAGCCGACACGGTGTTGTTGAGGATGGTGAGGGGGTGTTTGGGGGTGGTGTTTTTCGAAAGTCCACCACCATTTCCACAGTCTTGAGTGGGTTTAATTCCAGGCAGTTCTGACAACACCAGTGTATCAGGCGATCCACCTCCTGTCTGTATGCAGACTCATCACCATCCTGGATCAGTCCAATGACAGTGGTGTCGTCTGCAAACTTCAGGAGTTTCACGGACGAGTCCACTGAGGTGCAGTCATTTGTGTACAGGGAGAAGAGGAGTGGGGATAGAACACACCCCTGGGGGCACCAGTACTTATTGATCTGGTTTTTGGGAAAAGATGCTCCCCATCTCACCTGCTGCTGTCGGTCCGTCAGGAAGCTGTTGATCCACTGACAGGTGGAGGCTGGGACGTTGAGCTGGGTGAGCTTCTGGTGGAGGATGTCTGGTATGATGGTGTTGAAGGCCGAGCTGAAGTCTACAAACAGCATCCTGGCGTAGGTCCCTGGGCGGTCGAGGTGTTGCAGGATGAAGTGTAGACCTAAGTTGACAGCATCATCTGCCGACCTGTTTGCTCGGTAAGCAAACTGCAGGGCATCCAGTAGAGGGCCTGTGATGTCTTTCAGGTGCTTCAACACCAGCCGCTCAAAGGATTTCATGACCACAGATGTCAGGGCTACAGGCCTGTAGTCATTTAAACCTAGGATGGTGGGTTTCTTGGGCACCGGGATGATGGTGGATCGTTTGAAGCAGGAGGGGACCTCACACTTCTCCAGTGACTTGTTGAGGATCCGGGTGAAGATCGGAGCGATTTGCACAGGCTTTCAGGCATGATGGGGAGACGTTGTCAGGTCCTCCAGCTTTCTTTGTTTTCATGCGCTGAAAGAGCCTGTTTACATCATCCTCAGAGATCTTTAGTGCAGGCAGAGGATCTGAAGGTAGGGGGTTGGTTGCTTTACTGGTCGAACTTGTTCCTGAATGGGATGTGGAGGAGTTGGTTTGAGGTGTGAATGGCTTCCTGTCATGTCTGCAGTAGAAGCCATTCAGACGGTTGGCCAGGCGAGGACTTTGTTCGGGAAGGGTGGTGGGGCTTCTGTAGGCAGTCAGGTTTCTCAGGCCAGTCCAATTAGCCGAAGTGTCAAAGGCTGTTTTTCAGCTTCTCACTGTAGCTTCTCTTGGCTTCCTTGATCTCCTTTGTTAGTCTGTTCCTGGCCTGCCTGTACCGTGCCCAATCTCCACTGCTGTGAGCTTCGTCCTTATCCTTGCACAAGTTCCTGAGATGTGGAGTGAACCATGGCTTGTTGTTCCCAAAGGTGCAGAAGGTCTTGGTCTGCACACACATGTCCTCACAGAAACTGATGTATGTTGTCACCACATCAGTTAGTTCGTTTAAATCCGTGGCTGAGGTTTCAAAAACAGTCCAGTCTGTGCATTCAAAGCAGGCCTGTAGCGTCTGCTTTGATTCCTCAGTCCACTTCTTAACAGTGTGAAGCACGGGTTTGGAAGCTCTTAGTTTCTGTCTGTAAGTTGGGATGAGGTGGATAAGAGAATGGTCCGAAAAACCCAGAGCACCCTGGTAACAGCATGATATGAGTCCTTTAAAGCTGTGTAACAGTGGTCCAGTGTGTTTTTGTCTCTGGTGGGACACTTAATATGCTGTCTGTATTTTGGGAGCTCATTAGAGAGATCTGCGCTGTTAAAATCTCCCAGTATTATGATGAAAGTCAGGGTGTTTTTTCTCCACGTCTGTAATCGGCTCAGCAAGATGTTTTTCCGCGGCAGAAGTGCAGCCATGCAGAGGAAAATATGAGCCGATTATTATAAACGAGGAAAACTCTCTCGGTGAATAAAACGGTTTGCAGATTATGGAAAAAGAATCCAGATCTGGACTACATGTTTTCCACAGCACTTCTATGTCTCTGCACCAACCTTCATTTATATAAAAGCAGATTCCGCCTCCTCGCTTCTTCCCCGATAGATCCGCGCTGCGATCCGCTCTGAACAGCTGGAAGTCCGGCAACAGCAGTGCGCGGTCCGGGATGTTTTCACTCAGCCATGTCTCGGTGAAGCAGAGAACCGCTGATCCGTCGAGGTCCGTGTTTTTACTGGTGAGGAGAAGCAGGTCGTCCATCTTGTTGCTTAGAGATCGGACATTTGCCAGGTGGATTGAAGGCAGTGGTATGCGAAGTCCTCTTTTTCGGAGCTTTACCAGGGCGGCAGCTCGCTTTCGGCGCAGGATCCCATACAGTACCACCGCTTCGCTTGCCAGAAGCTCAGTGAACCTCGGATCGATGAAGGATGGTGTAAAAATCCCAAAAGAGGACTCTCTGATGTTGAGAAGTTCCTCTCTGCTGAATGAGATCACAGAATTGTGGCCCGAGACCACAGTACTGTGGCTCGAAAAACATAAAAAACACACAAAATACACAAACAAAGAGAGAGCGAAGCTCCGAGGCTGCCATCGTCGGCGCCATCTTGGTTATACAAAAAAAGGGAATATTGTAAAACAGGTATATACTGATTTTTTTATCAAGTTGGTTGTTTTTAATGTCTTCTATTGTAATTACTGTTTCTCCGCAGATGACCAGAAAACACTGATTGCAAACCAAAGTGGAGAAACTTGTAAGTATTTCTATTTGTATTTCTCTGTCACGTTTGTTTTCACAACGCAAAGATGCCTGTGTTGTGATCTTGCTTCATGCGATAATAGCTTGAAAAAGTTGGATGTTGGAAGATCTTTGTGAAAATGGAAAAGAAAGCAAAGAGCTGGGAGAAACCTGAGTTGCAGTCAATATTTTCATTAAAGTAATTACCAATATTCAGTTACATGTTTTCCTAAAATAATGCAGCCCTAGTTAAAGTGCCACAGGCTTATAGTACATCTGTTTTCAAAGCTCTTTTGTGTTGAATATGTATGTCAGACATATAAATCTGAGTATAATGCCTCGAACTGTGTGTCATTAAAACACTATAGTTAAAAATGCATTCATGTTATTCTAACAGGTCAGTTAAATACACTCTCGATGCAATTCAGTTGCATATCTGCTCCATCAAACCCCTGAACTGCATCATCTGTTCACTTTTCAGTCTTTGTTGGGTACCATTATGTATTGTTGCTTCTCTGAGATTATTTTTGTTATGGCTTCAGTTAATCGCTGATGGTGTATTGATACTGAATGGATACACAAAAATAAAACAGATGTATAAAGAACACAAAGGTGAGGTGGAGTTCCTTGTCAGTTTACTGAAATGTTTACTAAACCCTCTCCCCCATAAAGCTCTTGAATTAGATTTTCATCAGATGTCTGGCGCACACCCCCCAAATTGTGATTGCATTGTATATTTTATGGGTTTTTAAAATTTTTATTCTTTGATAGACTCCAGCGTCGTGCCTCCAGGAATCCATGTGTACCCATTCTCCTTTCAATTCCCTCTCCAGTAAGAAATAATTCTGTTTTCGTTTCTTCTAAATGCATGAAAACAACAATATTCTATCAAAATAATTTAAATGAAAGACCTTTATTTGGGACATGCTGTGGTGGGTGTAAATAAGTACACTGATTTTACTTTTGGGACCTCTATAAATACGCTGCACTACTCGCTAACTTCAGTTTATCTCCAATCACAGATCATATCACTATACCATTCCTTTTTTTCCCATGTTTTTAATTGTCACTGCTTAGCTTGTCTGTCTAGCATTAAACCATTTAGAGAAAATGTTTTTTATTCACTGCATGATTCTTACCATCATCTGGCCCTCTGTGGTTTCTCATTAGGGATATCCCCTCCTCCTTTAAAGGTGCGGACGGTAAAATTATATACTTGCTGGAGGCTATTTTGAGCAGATCAATGAGAATGGACACCAAGGAATCAACTGTGATCAACTTTGTGGGAAAAGGAGACCTGAACCCAGTCCCCGGGCTACTGGTATGTTTTGCATGCCATGTCGTGTCAGTTTAGATGTCAGGGGCCTAATGTACAAAGACTTGCATGAATTTCGAGCTGAAACATGCTTTATGCTTAAATTGAGAAAATGTAAAAACATAAATACAGATGTTTGAATCTGCCTACACATACTGTTGTTCCGAGCACATTTATTTTGTATATCTGAATCAATGTGGAATTGAGTGCACATGAGGAAATGTCTTTGGAAGTAATGAATTCTGCACTGAAGCAGGCCACCCTGCCACAGTGCTATTTAGTTGCATTTGCACAAATAGTTTGTGCATTGATTGAAGGAAATGATTCTTGTTTGCCAA
Source organism: Crenichthys baileyi (assembly GCA_036173005.1). NCBI lineage: Eukaryota > Metazoa > Chordata > Actinopteri > Cyprinodontiformes > Goodeidae > Crenichthys > Crenichthys baileyi. The sequence continues at coordinate 88,178 of JAHHUM010000955.1, forward strand.
TGAACATTCATTGTTTGGTAGCTTTGGCTAAATGATTGCTGTCAGTAGCTTCAGTTGCATTAGGTAAATCTCTTTCTGCAAAATGTGCCGTAATGTCGGCTTGTTCATCGGCGTTTATGGGCTAACCCAGCTGACAGATGGCTCCTCAACATGTCATGCTCAGGCCAGCTGAGGTCCCGAGCACATTTTCAATCGGATTGCCCTAAGAAACCTAAAGTAGCTGATATTTTGGGCCCTCCTGGAATTTCAACATAGTCTTTTTTTTTTTGCGTTGTCCTTTTAGCAATTTTCTGTAATTGGGTTGAAGTCATTGTTAATAATATATTTTCTGCACCTCTTTCAATAAACTTTAATATCCACTTATCTAGTTGTATTCAAATAGATCTATAATTGTTCCCCTTGTCTCTCTGGTGTGTTCCCTTATTGTTTTAACAACATTAAACATTTGCCAGTATACCCTCTGAGTGTTGCTAACAGGCGAATAACTGCAGAAACGTACAAATAGTAACCATCGTAACTATGAAGTTGGCATTGAGCTTAAAATTTTATCATTCAAAAGAGCAAATTACACCTTGTTTTTGCACATGTGCCCTTTAGGTCCTTGGCGACCTGTCTAAAATAATATTATTTGTGTTGCCCACCCCTGGACAAGTTTCAGCAGGCTTTCCAGACATGAGAGTGACTGTTATTTATTTAATGTTAACTGTTTTCTAGGTAGATATATTTTGCATTTATTAAGTGAACTGTTTTGCAGGAACCCCAACATGAATCTATGGATAAGAAAATGAAACTTTTTACCTCAGGAACTGTCGCCATGGATGTAAAGCTTGAAAAATCAGGCTTCTTCCAGGGTGGGATGCTTTCAAAGTTATAAAAAACTGTGTTTCTGGAATATTTTTATACCAGCTATTCTGACCATTTTCTTTGAATCACAGGGGAAGGACTGAAGGTTTTGGCGTTCATTAAAAATGATTCCTCTCGTGAGATCAAGGCCAAGTACTGCATATACAGGAAGCACAGCTTCTTTGCCAGGGGGAAGAGAAGAGTCCACACTACGGATCTCCTCAAGGAGGTCGGAAAACCCATCCCTCCATCAGCCTCAGAAAATGTTGCACAAGTTATTGCCATTCCTCAGGACGCAGAGCCCTCCATCCTCAACTGCAACATCATCAAAGCTGAGCACAGACTCAGGGTAAGGGGCAATATTAAACACATTTGGAAGGCTGAAAAGTACATGTATTAGGACTTCGAAAGAAACCAGGCTGGGCCAGACTAATAAAACTTCATTGGCTGGACTTGCTTACTTAAGTGGAGCCAAATGAGAAGCTTTGGAAAGTGAAAGTATGGTGGACATTGGTTTCTTTATATAAAGGCTTGACACAAAAGCTGTGTTGTAGGTGCGTGATGGCGTCCCATATGTCCACTCAATGCTTTTTAACAACTCATTATCACATTATTCATGGTGTTTACCAAAGGAGTGCTTTATTTACACAACATGAATATATGAAACCAGGCCACAGTTTGATCACAGTGGCTCATTCAAAAGGAGCAGATATAAGGGAACAAGTGATTCCAAACTATATTTAATTATGTGTTAAGGTTAAATATTAAACATATTTAACCTTTTGTTATTTCTAGATGATTTATTTAGATATAAAGAGCAACAGAAATTTGACTGAATAGTAAACCGTTGTGGGAAAGCATAGGATTAACAGACCATAGAAATGCATAGAAATTTACCTTTAGAAATTTGGCACCTGCTTTTAAAGACCAGTCTCCAATTTATGGCAAAAGCTCAATCCTATTTGTTTATCCCAAATGGTTACATTTAAATAGTTTGAATATATAACGACAATCTCCTATTAGATGTTGCTTTAAAAATAAACTCTGGCCCCACCCACCCCCAGGTCTACCTTGATGTGAAGTATGCCTCAGACCCAGAGATCAAATTCAACATCGTCATCCTGCCAGCCTATCAGGTCCCCGCTATGGCAACGGCACCATCGGCTGCTTCTGACTTTGAAAATGGGCCATATGGGAACTATGGGAATCCACGTCCTCTTGTGTGGGGCTTTGGACCTCCACAACCACCAGCAGGGGATCAGCCTGCTGTACCTCCTCCTCCCTATGAGACATATGAAATGTACCCTTCTCTGAATGATGTTGCCAGTAAACGTTAAATACCGTTGCTGTTGCTTTTAAGGATGAGAAATATAAAGCCAAATGTAACACTTTATGTAGACATAAGAGTTATTACAGATTATTTGATGTTCTTTCACTTTATCTTTATTTAAAATATGTAAATGAAACCTGTATTTTACAGAGCCATAACTTATAATACATAGATATGTTTCTAATAAGCATTGACTTCAGGTTTGCTGTGTGTTTGAGATTTAGTGAACATGATTTTAAAACTGATGCTACTCATTTTGCCCCTTTTTGCTCTTTTTCACTGAAATATTAGTGATTCACTGGGTTTCAAAAGAAGATTTTTTTAATTAAAAGAAAATGTCTCTTATTCTAAAGATTATCCATATTCTAAAATGGTCTTTACAATACACGGTGTCAGACAGGAAGTAGTTTACTGAGACACTTTTATTCAAATGTGCTGTAGTGTAGACAGCCACTCCCCCACCCCCATTGTCACAGTCATGACATCCCTTTTTGCTACAGCAGTCTGCCATTTGAGCTTTAACATTCCTTTCTAATTACGCCTTATTATTTCAGGAATTTTCTTTCAGGTTTGTTTGATTTCCCCATCTAGTATGTAGTATGCTAAGAAACTCTTCATCATCAGATGTGATGCAACAAAACCGGTTTCTCAGGTTCTGCCAGTTTGTGATCAGGTATAAATGTGGCAGAACGCCTGCGTTTAGTTAGCTAGTGTTGACTTAAGCTTCCTACTCTGCTGAAAATGACCATCAAAAACCTTCAAATTGAATATGACGCCATCAACAGCAGGAACACTTTTACAAATGGAGATACGATAAATGGAAGGATCATCCTGGAGGTCTCCAAAGAAACAAAAGTTCAGTCACTACTTTTCATCTCTAAAGGGGAAGCAAGGGTTTGCTGGAGTGAGCATTACGGCAACCAAACTCATGTTTACTGGTCTGATGAGAAATACTATAGTGTGAAGCATCATATGATAAGGGAATCAAGACAAGATGGTAAAGTATTCACTTAGATTAAAAAAAACAAAACATGTAATGCTCCTAATTATTGAACCGTTGGTGTGCTTTGTTAATATATTCTCCTTTTCCAGGCAATGAAGTCATTGGGAAAGGAAGGCATGTTTTTCCTTTCAGCTTCCAGATACCCAATAGGTATATTGTCTTTTATTTGGTTTATTTTTTTAGCTCTTGTTTGTTTTTAGGTTGTGACCCTTCTTTGTTACTTTACCTAACAGGAAAATGCCATCGTCTTTTCACTCATCTGTGGGCAGAATTGTTCATAAGTTAAAGGTAGAGCTCAAGCAGTCAATGAAGCTGACAAAAAAAGCTAAAACCCACTTCATGTTTGTGTCCAAAGCAGACATGGATACACCAGGACTCATGGTGAGAAACAGAAAATTGAAACTGAATCCTAATTTGTTGTGTGCAGCACTTATACATTGTTTAGGGAAATGACAAGATGGTATTACAATGTTTATTCAAGTGAAATCGCTTTTTCAGGTTCCTCAACATGAAAGCAAGGATAAAACCCTTGCCTTTAGCTCTGGTAATGTTTCGATGGATGTCTGTACAAAGAAGATGGGATACAAACTTGGTAAATATTTGGTTTTGGAAGAGGAAAGTTCAACACATTTATATTTTTTGTATTTTTGATTTGGATCCTTTGCACCTAAACAATGCCTTCAACTCAAGGAAAAATAGTCTGGTTTAGACAAAACTTGTTTTAAAGTTTACTTCCACTCATCATAACATAAATTTTGTGCATTTCAGAAGCATTTAAATGGTTCTTTTTCCAGGATGGAATTACTGTACAACAAACAACATCTTTGAATTTTAAAAAACTATAACTGAGTGCATCAATTGATTTTCTCTAAAGTTCTTGTTGGTGTTAAAAACTGTGGACACTGTTACTGGTGTTTCTGCAGCTTCTAGTGTACGATAGACTTGAGCCTAATTGATTTCCAATTATGCCGTCTTTTTTTTGTTTTCCATCTGAAGGTCAGGTGGTTGAAACTTTTGTCACAGTTGGGTATATCAACAGCAAAGCCAGCTCTGGTCAACAGGAGAATAATCTCAAAAACATTAAACTATAATGTGTTTTAATGTTTATCCTCTCTTTATATGGACGTCTATAATTTTTTTTTCTGTGAAATGGTCTTTATAAATACAATTGACTTGACTTACATCAAAACTGGGTTTGGAATGACAAAGCAGGCTAACCCTAAAGCGGACATATCTTGCAAAATCCACATTTTTAGCCTTTAAATACATTTTGTTTTGTACTTGGGGTCTGTAGTAATTTCGGCTCTCCAGGTGCTGTGGAGATATCTTTATATTGTGTGTGGCTCATATATTTCAACCCGTTCTGTTTTCTCTTTTCTGTGTTACATTTATTGAACTATTACATCAGTATTTGCTGTGGAACAGCTAAATAAGGTCATGGACTTCTGGGTAACCAAATTTGCATATCTGCCATTTTTATTTCTTGCTTTGTAGTCCAAGCTCAAGTATGCCTTAGCTGCAAGTGATACGCCTAAACGTTCGATTGTTGGGTGTATTACCCCCACAATTTATTACACCATCCCCCACTCAACAAACTTTATTTTAGACATGGAAATATTGTGTTGATATGACATCCTGGCCATTGTTTTGATAGCAGAGCCATCGTGGCTTCTGCTTATGTTAGTGCTGTGTGCTGCTCTTAGCTCCTTGAGGCCATAACCGTACTACGTGTTCTGAATAGTATTATTATATAAACAGTTTTGCATTGTTTTTGCCGTTTTTGTCTTTTCTACCCCATTTCTGCGCCAATAGATAATTGTTATCAAACTTTAAAAATGGCTGAATGGGTTAAAGTGGAGCGCACCTTGACCTTTAGGGGGGTGGGGTGTAAAGCGCCTCAATAGCATTTAAAGAGACGGCACCAAAACGAGTTACTCTCAGACACACCTCAGAACGGGGGTAAAAGAGAAGCCTGTGGAGCTACAATAGCAAGAAGATCAGACCAAAGCATTGCAGTTCCACTTTATATACAGGGGTTGGACAATGAAACTGAAACACCTGTCATTTTAGTGTGGGAGGTTTCATGGCTAAATTGGACCAGCCTGGTAGCCAGTCTTCATTGATTGCACATTGCACCAGTAAGAGCAGAGTATGAAGGTTCAATTAGCAGGGTAAGAGCAAAGTTTTGCTCAAAATATTGAAATGCACACAACATTATGGGTGACATACCAGAGTTCAAAAGAGGACAAATTGTTGGTGCACGTCTTGCTGGTGCATCTGTGACCAAGACAGCAAGTCTTTGTGATGTATCAAGAGCCACGGTGTTCAGGGTAATGTCAGCATACCACCAAGAAGGACGAACCACATCCAACAGGATTAACTGTGGACGCAAGAGGAAGCTGTCTGAAAGGGATGTTCGGGTTCTAACCCGGATTGTATCCAAAAAACATAAAACCACGGCTGGCCAAATCACGGCAGAATTAAATGTGCACCTCAACTGTCCTGTTTCCACCAGAACTGTCCGTCGGGAGCTCCACAGGGTCAATATACACGGCCGGGCTGCTATAGCCAAACCTTTGGTCACTCATGCCAATGCCAAACGTGGGTTTCAATGGTGTAAGGAGCACAAATCTTGGGCTGTGGACAATGTGAAACATGTATTGTTCTCTGATGAGTCCACCTTTACTGTTTTCCCCACATCCGGGAGAGTTACGGTGTGGAGAAGCCCCAAAGAAGCGTACCACCCAGACTGTTGCATGCCCAGAGTGAAGCATGGGGGTGGATCAGTGATGGTTTGGGCTGCCATATCATGGCATTCCCTTGGCCCAATACTTGTGCTAGATGGGCGCGTCACTGCCAAGGACTACCGTACCATTCTTGAGGACCATGTGCATCCAATGGTTCAAACATTGTATCCTGAAGGTGGTGCCGTGTATCAGGATGACAGTGCACCAATACACACAGCAAGACTGGTGAAAGATTGGTTTGATGAACATGAAAGTGAAGTTGAACATCTCCCATGGCCTGCACAGTCACCAGATCTAAATATTATTGAGCCACTGTGGGGTGTTTTGGAGGAGCGAGTCAGGAAACGTTTTCCTCCACCAGGATCAAGTAGTGACCTGGCCAATATCCTGCAAGAAGAATGGCTTAAAATCCCTCTGACCACTGTGGAGGACTTGTATATGTCATTCCCAAGACGAATTGACGCTGTATTGACCGCAAAAGGAGGCCCTACACCATACTAATAAATTATTGTGGTCTAAAACCAGGTGTTTCAGTTTCATTGTCCAACCCCTGTAGACCACAACTGAATGATTTGATGAAGTGAGAAAAGAAGGATTTAAAAGCATGATGTGTCCCCTTAAATTTTTCATAATGACCTCAACCTAAATCCTATTGAAAATCTGTGAACTTAGATAAAAACAGTCGGAAGCCATCGGAGATGTACAAGTTTTGATAAGAAGACTGGTCAAATATCCAGCCAGAATTATCTCAAAAGATAAAAGGATTAGTGGTTTTTTTCCATCTTGCTTCGTCATATTAAATTTAATATTGGTGGGAGTGTATGTGTGTATTTGAACTTCATTGTTTAATTTTTTCATTGTGTGGAATACAGAAAATCAGCAAAACATATAGTTCTTGGTTATTGTAGTTGTTCGTTATGTGGTCATTCCATCCTCATTCAAGTGCATCAACAATAATATTACATGCCCATGAACAGTGTTCACATTTGACTTTTCACTTCACTGTAGGTGGCTTACTGTAGGGTTTAAATGCTGCTAAAAACAGTAAACCACAGAATTAATAATAACCCATTCAGGTACTTTATCACAGAGAGCAAATGTATATGCTGTAATACCTTAGTATGAGATATTTTACAACCTCTCCACCAGTGAGTTGTCCCTACATTACATCAATCCTCTCATAGTCATTGTTTTTCATCCCGCCATCTGTATTTTATATTTCAGTCTGAATATGTGTCTCCATTTTACAGGTGAAACCTTATATGTCACCATCAAAATCAATAATGCCTCAAGTCGTTCAGTCAAACCTAAACTTGAACTGTATGAGATGAAGAGCTTCTTCGCTCAGGGCCATAGGAAAGTTGAAACACACACTATCCTAAAGGAGAAGGCCGACGCTGTTGAAGCGCACTCTGGCACAGCAACGGTGACAAAGATGATCACCATCCCCAGAGAGCTTCCTTTGTCTATTCTGAACTGCTCCATCCTAAAACTGGAGTACAGGCTAAAGGTAAGCTTCATCAGTAGGACTGTTCTGTCTGATGGATGTCTGGTTGTTTTTTATGCAATTTTTAAAGAAAACAGAATCAATAACCTGTCACATAATGATGGAAATGCTAACATTACTTAGAACATTAATGTTTCAGGACTGCAAAAAACCAACGTAGCTTTTGCAAGATTTAGAAGAATAAGATTTTAAACATTCATTTATTTTACAGATACAAAAACAAAGAAAATCTTTATTGATAAATAAACAAAAAAATCATAAACAAAATACTGGTGACTTTAACCATCTCAGGAGTAAAAATCAGGAATCTACATGTTGTAAAGGAATTAAAGTAAGCTCATAATGCATGTTTTTCCACCTTTTTTCTCATAGGTGTACCTTGATATCAAATGCGCTACAGACCCAAAGGTTAAGCTCCCCATTGTCATTCTGCCTGAAGATAGCAGCAGGGATCCGGATGAAAGACAACCACTTCCTCCTGGTGGGGTTGGGTTTGAAGCATTTGGAAACCCAAACCCGCAAAGCTGGGACACCACATCACGAGCGATGAGTCCTCCCCCTCCCTATGAAGCATCTACCATGTACCCCTCCTTCCCCTCAGATTCTAAGACTACACTATGACCGCTATGTATTATTGGCCTAATGTCATATTTTAGCCTGACATGACCGCACTACTGTTGTACCTGCCTTATGCACCTTTCATTTTGTGATCAGACATTGTGCTTATCTGCAGTAATATTTAACCAGCTGCTTTCCGCCATCAGCCATCTAGTTTTTGTTACTCTGCATCCCAAATGATATTAAATATATATTTTTTGCAGTTCTTCTTATTTTTTCCGTACAGCTTCTATTCAGCTGTAACCACACTATTATTTTTTCAAGTTTTACTTGCTGTTGACAATATTTAATGGCTTTTTATGCATTTTTAACACAATATGTTACAAGAATAATCTACGAGAAACACAACTGTAGACCAATTATTGCAGCAATTCTAAGCAAAGACAAAGTAATCTCAGTGTAAACTTTATTACTGCATTTAGCGGATATCCGTAAAATTAAAAAAAGGCTTAAAAACCACATCCAACAGAGGAGTTGAAGATCAGCCAGGTTCATGAACACGCCAACTCTAACCGCGATATAAAAGAGCACTCTGATTGGTTAAGGCACCGAAGACGACCCTTTCTGTCGTGACAATGTTCTTGGTGGTGTGCAGCTCCCAAATGCACCTCAGCAGGTTAGGGCGATCTGGATTGATCAGCAGCACACACCCTGAGCTTATAATATATGAGCAACATAACAGTCATTTGTTGGAGTGTAACTGAGCTGAAGAAAGCAGAATATGTTACCAAAGGAGCACTTCACATGCAAGTCTATCAAACTCCTGGGGAAAAGGACCTAGGATAAAAAAGGCTATCTGTAAGCTTATGTCTATATTGGAGTCCGCTGAAGATTAGATCTGACTTTCTTTTGTTTAACTTATGTAGCTGAAAGAAAATTACTATTTTGTTTATTTTTATTTTTTTTAGTTAAGTTGATGAAATGTATAAATATTAGTTAAAATACAGTCAATTTTGCTTACTAAAACACAGGTCTAAAAGCATTAAGAATCACTAAGAAAGGTTTGATGTTCTTGAAGTTTACATGCCAAAGACACTGATGGTTCAAACTAGGATGTATTTGCTTACTTTTATTTTTTGTTATCATTTGCTTGGAAGATTTTCTCTTTCCTGTCTTCCTTTTTGCTGGTTTAAATAAAAAGAGGAGCGAGTGAAATCCTGAGTCTAGTCAAGTCCCTCCTTTGTCAAGTGGGGGAATCCATGATGTTTTATGGTCACTTAACACTTTTATGAGCTAAGTACTTCCTATATTGGATTGCACACCATTTTTAATATGATCCACTCTGGATCAGATGGAATAAATGTGTCTGAATGCTTTGGCAAATATGTTTTTAAAAGAGTCATCTTGTGGTGACCGTGCCCATCTCTTTATGCAAAGCATGTGCTGCATTTTCATGGTCCTCAACACTATAGAAAATGGTAAATATTTCTATTAAATACATCTAGAATTTTTAAATAAAGTGTTTGTGTGTTTTGTATCCAGTAAAATATGTCATAATTCTACTACATATTTTTGAATGTATGCAATTCGGAGTAGCTCGTAACAGTATTAAAGTAAATATTTCATAATTGTTATTGTACAATTTTGGAGATATTTTATAAGTCAAAGAATTCCTGATCAAGTGTGTCATTTAAATTGTCTCATTTTCAGGCAACTTTTTCATAGTTTCTGAGAAATGCCATTTTGGCAGTTACTAACATTTTCGGGTCCCTTATGCACCTTTTCCACTGGCTCTGTGTAGGTCGGCTCCACTCTGCTTGGCCAGCTTTGTGAGCATTTTCATAATTTGACTTTTTTTATTTTTTATTTTTTTTCCTGTACTGGTACCTACTTTTTTTGGTCCCGACCAGGGCTGAGTAGGGACTACTTGTGACATGAACAGACTGCTGTTTACCAATTGGCCATGGGACCAGGAGAAATGAGAAGGTATCAAAAGGTAGTGCAGGGTAAAATTAATAAAACTCAAGAAGCGACTACAAGAATATTAAGAACCACGGTGGCCAGAGTGAATTAAACCGAAATCGAATTTTACTATTTATAAAGCTTAAACCATGCTTGAAGGCTGAAAGAAAAAAAGGACACATTAGCTCTCTGAATTACATGCAGGCTGCATGCACTGTATTTACTAACATCCTAAATCAGCTGTTTATTTCTCACAAAATAATACCACCATGAAACAGCCTGTTTGGTTGAATAGGTGTTGTCCCAAATCTGATCGCGTTAGCAACCGACAGCCATACAGGGGAAGCATTGTTACATATTTGACGCAAAGAACATATTCTAGCAGTAATGTTTGTGCACTGCATACATTATGTCCAATTTTTTGTAATAAATTTCAACTTTCATCTGTAAAGGTCGCTGTAATAACTTTATTGCAGAAATATTAAGCGAATAACCATGGGTTTTTGGACATGTGAAGTCTGGTGGGTTTGCTGTGTCCCACACTTTATTTACTGACTGCACCATATGTTTCTGTATGTTTTTTTTGTGTGTTTTTGCCTTTAAGCTGCACTCAGAGTTTAAAAAGGTTCCCAGGCAGAAAGGAAGGCTTATTTCTTCGAGGATAAGAAGCCAACATCATACCCAAACTGAAACCAGTGGCTGAACCAAGAATATGGTCTTTTTTAAAATGATTGAAGATAGAATAGAAGGTAACCAGAAACGTCTAAAGATCAAGTGTGTACATAGTATTCTAAAACTTTAAAACTATTAATTTCCAAAAATAGAAGAAAAAAAGATACAGAAAATTTTTAAAAGTTTTCTTTGTCTTTGTTTTTTTTTCAGATGGGACTTCAACATTTTGGGTTGTTAATATATCTACTGCCCCCTGTTGGTGCAAGTCATTCGAGCTTCTGTTGTCTACAACCCTCCTGATGATTGTGTTGGCTTCAATATGGCCATAATTTAACATTTCTGTATTAAAAAGAAAAAAAATTTCATTGGTCTGATTTAATATTCAGACTTTTCTTTTTGAGCTGCTCACCTGAATAATCAAAATTTCAGAAATAAACACTTTCTGCTCTTCTCATTCTCGGTTCGTCAGGAACATATTATGAATTAAATACATGTCTACGTCTCTATGTAAATTACATTACGTTGTTTAAAGAATTTTATTGCTATGGGTTTTTTTTGTGCATTGCTCTCACAATGTAAAAAAAAAAAACCCTCACCTTTTTATACTGAGGTTATAGGGAAAAAGATGTTGAATAATTTTCAAGGTAAGAAGAATGCAGCTATTTGTGACTCGGGTCTATAAAGGAAAATAATATATCTTAAGTGAATTGATTGCAGGTTATTAGAATGTGTTATTGGGCTTTTTCAAAATACTTGTGTTATATAGTTTACATGAAGCTGATCCTGGTTTTTGAAATGAAATTGTTTACAGTTTCCAAAAAATGGACATTTCAAGTTTTAATACAACCTTTTCTATAAAAACACATTTTTCCTATCTGTGTCACAAATAATACATTTTAACACATCTTTGTGTTGCCTTGTCCCTGAGCTGATTCAGCACATGCGCTGAAATTTAACACGTGTTGTTTTTAACACTATAGTTTTGAGTGCAGAGACCATCGTGGGGCTTGTAAAGACTGTTTAAAGTCTGTTTCTGCAATGATTGTCTATCTGCTCAGCTCTGAGCTGTGTGACAGATATCCTCTGCAACAGATACACTGGGGAAAATTTATTTTTTTAGTTTTAATTTATTTATTGTAAGGCTTTATACTTACTTTTATGTATTTTAAGGAGGTGTTCCCTCTGATTACCAGCCCCATTTTAGATATGATTAATCTATCCTTAGTAAATGGATATGTACCACAAGCTTTTAAGGTAGCTGTAATTCAACCTTTACTTAAGAAACCTTTGCTTGATTGAGATGAACTAATAAATTACAGACCTATATCCAATCTTCCATTCTTATCTAAAATTCTTGAGAAAATAGTTGCTAATCAAATGTGTGAGCATTTACACAGCAATGACCTGTTTGAAGAGTTTCAGTCAGGCTTCCAAGCTCATCATAGCACTGAAACAGCTCTGGTGAAAGTCACTAATGATATTCTTCTAGCCTCAGATAATGGACTTGTGTCTGTACTTGTCCTGTTAGATCTCAGTGCTGCATTTGATACAGTCAATTCTCTTAGAAAGGCTGGAATATTCTGTAGGGATCAGGGGAACAGTGCTAGGCTGATTTAAATCTTGTCTGTCTGACAGATTCCAGTTTGTTCATGTAAATGATAAATCATCTTTAAACTCCAGGGTTAATTGTGGAGTCCCACAGGGTTCAGTACTTGCGCCAATTCTCTTTACTATATATATCTGAATCAGAATCAGAATCAGCTTTAGTGCCAAGTTTGTACATACAAACAAGGAATTTGACTCCGGTATACTTTGCTCTTTGGTTTTTGTTTTTGCACTACAGAATATACATATTTACAATGTACAAATATACACATATATAAATAAAATAAGAAGGTGCATTTGCAACATCTGTATGCTGTTGTTTTGTTCTCTATTGAATGTTCAACAAAGAAACAGCCTGGGGGAAGAAACTGTCTCTGTGGCGGCTGGTTTTAGTGAACAGCGCTCTGTAGCGTCGGCCTGAAGGCAGAACTCTAAACAGTTTATGTGCAGGGTGTGTGGGGTCTGCAGAGATTTTAGCAGCTCTTTTCCTGACCCTTGACCTGTATAAGTCCTGGATGGAGGGAAGGTCAGCTCTGATGATTCTCTCTGCAGTCCTGATTATTCGTTGCAGTCTGGACCTGTCCTGTTTTGTGGATGAACCAAACCACACTGAGATGGATGAAGACAGGACAGACTGAATGATGGCAGTGTAGAAGATGACCAGCAGCTCCTGTGGAAGGTTGTACTTCTTGAGTTGCCTCAGGAAGTACAGTCTCTGCTGGGCCTTCTTTCGAACATTGTCTATGTGTGAAGACCATCCCAGGTCCTCAGAGATGGTGGTTCCTAAGAACCTGAAGTGATCCACAGCCGACACGGTGTTGTTGAGGATGGTGAGGGGGGTGTATGGGGGTGGTGTTTTCCGAAAGTCCACCACCATCTCCACAGTCTTCTGCTTCCAATAGGTAAAATTATCAGGCAGCATAGGATAAATTTTCACTGTTACGCTGATGATAGTCAGCTTTATTTATTTATGAATCCTGATGAGCCCAACCAGTTAGATAGACTACAAGCATGTCTTGAAGACATAAAAACTTGGATGACTTTAAATTTTCTGCTTCTAAATTCAGACAAGACAGAAGTCGTTGTCTTTGGACCGGAGTCTTTGAAAAAAAAACTGCTTAGTCAATCACTTAACCTGGATGGCATTAAACTGACCTCCGGTAATAAAGTAAAAAACCTTGGTGTTATTTTTGATCAGGACATGTCATTTAAATCCCATATTAAACATGTTTCTAGGATTTCCTTCTTTCACTCCGGAACATTGCCGAAATTAGAAATATCCTATCCAGGAGTGACGCTGAAAAACTAGTCCATGCATTTGTTACTTCAAGGCTGGACTATTGTAATTCGTTACTATCAGGATGTCCACAAAATGCAGTTAAAAGCCTTCAGCTGATTCAAAATGCTGCAGCAAGAGTTCTGATGAAAATTAAAAAGAGAGATCATATTTCTCCTATTTTAACAACTTAATGCTCACCCTCTACCGATGATCCACATGGCCCTGTCTTTTAGTGTTTAACCCTTTCTCTCTCCTAGACATAGCAATTGACTGAGCTTTTACTGTAACTAATTATATGTGCTCTCTTTCAGATTCTAACCTTGAAAACTGGCTCAGAGTTTATCAGTTCTTTCTTTCTAGGTGAAACGACTAAAGGAGCTACATCCATTAACATTTACTTTTCCTTCCCATAGAAAGTACTCCTGGATCAGTGCTTCTTTGTTCTCTTTGTGTCTCTGCTCTGTTCTCTCAAACCCCCAGACGGTCGTGGCAGATGGCCGCTCACACTGAGCCTGGTTCTGCTGGAGGTTTCTTCCTGTTAAAAGGGAGTTTTCCTCTCCACTGTCGCTACATGCATGCTCAGTATGAGGGATTGCTGCAAAGTCAACACCAGTGACTGTCCATTGTCTCTACATGCTCATCCAGGAGGAGGGAATGCTGCAAGTCACTGACTGGATGCAATCTGCTGGGTTTCCTTAGACAGAAAAACTTTTTATCCAATTCGAATAAATAACTGAATCTGACTGCACTGTTCAGTGGTTAGGATTAATTGGAATGTATGTACCTGACTTTTGTGAAGTGCCTTGAGACGACATGTGTTGTGAATTGGCGCTATATAAATAAACTGAATTATTTATTAGTTCCTACTTTTGTTTCCCCTTTTATTTTTTGCCATGGTTAATTTTTCTATGTTACACCCAATGTGTCAATTTGGGTTTTTCCATTTGCAATTTTATGTTGGCTGTAGTGGGATTTAAGAAACGTCCTTTAGGGTTTTCTTACATCACCTGCACATTTTATTTCGTTGTGAATCTGTTGTGAATTGTTTTATTTTGTGAAAATATGAACTGACCAAAGTCTTAAATACATTAGCATTTTTCTGAGTAAAATAATAAATATTTCTAATGGCGCTCTTGACATAAAATTCACACCAAATGTCAGTAACAATTGAAGTAATCCACACATACACACATCCACACTAATATATCCCAACAAATAAGCCACTCAAATTTGTAACAAAATGGAATGACCCAGAACAAGTAATGAACACAAAGGAAATCAGGTTTGAAAAGTCAAGACACCAACGGAAATCTGTCCACATTTAGAAAGCGATTTTGCCATCCTCTAAAAGACCTGTAAGCCCATAAAAAAGGTTATTATGTGTAATAGTAAAGAGCTCTCTTAAGACCATTACAACATGACTGTTGCAAAACACTCTGGTGACATTTGTTACAGAGGTATTTCTAAACTTCCAATTTCCAGTAAGCACCACTGGGGTCATTATCCATGGTGGGAAGAGCATACATTTACCAGATGAGCAGAGCAAGATTTCAGAGAAGTTAAAAAATTATCAGAACAATTGTCCGAAAGCAAATGACCACTCACAGTGAGCTTTACAAAGACCTGGAATTACCAAGGAAGTAATTAGTACCACATTCAACCATGGACTCTTTGCCAGTTTACTGCATAAGTAAATACTGGGAGAATTTAGTCTGGTCCGGTGAGTCCAAAATGAAACTCTTTGGCTGTCATTGCACACACTATATTTAGAGGAGGAATGCTGCTGCACATCACAAGGCAGTTTCAACACAAGAACATCATAGTATGGAGCTGTTCTTCAGAAGATGACACTGCCAGACTTCATTCAAGGACGGATGAATAGAGAAATATACTGGGACGTTCTTGATAAGAACCAGAAGATGAAACGAGAATTTTTCAACAGGTTAATGTTAACAAACACATAGCCAAGAAACACTTAATTGGTCTCAAAGGAAGAAAAATGAAGCTGTTGGAATGGCCCAATTTATCACTTGAATCCATTTGAAAATTAATTAAAACACCTGAAGACCAGAGCATAGAATTACAAAAGCAGCTCACTCAGAACTAACAACACAGCCAGAGTGTTTTTACAGGAAAAACACTGGAGATTTTTAATAGGTATCTCCTTACCTGTTGCGGCCACTGCTGTAATGTGTTGTCCTTCTGTGGCAACCCTATACTATCCAAAAGTGGTTTTCGCTTCCGGGGCGCGGGCGGAAACACCAATTTGTCCGTGGTTACCGCACCCTGTTGGCGGTCAGACGCCTCGGAGCTCCTCCAGTACTTGGTCCCCATGAAGCGATCACACACTCTATCTAAAGACTCTTAAAGGAACGACTCTCAACCAGTTTCTAACTTTTAGCTCTTTTTAATCTAAGTTAAGGCAGAGGAATGATTACAGAGATCAGCGCTGAGGCTCCCGTCTCGGACCGTCGCCGTCTGTTAGAGGATGATGATGAGCCCCGATAGAAGGTCACATACAGTTTTATATCTGGCACTCCAATGCAATGGATGTGCCCTCCCTCAGTGATTATCAGTAGACTATGTGTCACCATTATGGTGTCTATCTGTTAGATTGTGTAGTGGCGAGTGTCCATCCTTAATCTAAGTGTGCTGTAGGTTTCTAATCAACCCAGTTATACCGGCTGCTCCACTATCTACCCCAGTGCCCCAGCTTCAGGTCATTTATGACAACCCTTGGGCCATGTATCCTTGTACTGTATGTTTATGAGCATTCTTATCCTATTGTAACAAAAGGGAAACATTAAAACTTATACTTTATTTCATTATAGTATAAATGGGAAAAACAGCTATGAGCATATTAATAAAGGTTATTCTTAACACTTTCAATTTGACCAGTATGCTCAGAAAGTTGCCAGAATTGTTGTTTCTAGAGACTGTACAACCAGTTACGTATTATATAGATCCTGCTCCTAGAAGTAGCTTTGTTTTACTGAAAATGGTTAAAGTCATTCTCTACAAAGGCAAACAGAGACTTGTGACCTATGCCATCTTTGATGATGGTTCTGAGTGCACAATGATTCTCCACAAGGCTGCTCAAGAGCTCCGGCTTAATGGGCAAAGTGAAACCCTAGCACTCAGAACTATCCGCCAGGAGATTGAGACAGTGGCAGGAAAGTCAGTGTCCTTTTCCATAGTATCAACTCGTCCTCAGAAATGGTTTCGTATCTACGAAGCCTTCACAGCAGCAGAACTTGGTTTATCTAAACACTCTCACCTACTTAAAGCCCTACAGACTCTGTCCCTGGGCAGCGTAGTGGCAATGTCACATTGTGTGCTGCCGTCAGCAGTCATGGGGTTGTCCACCATCATGACAACCCTACAACACTCTTCAGCTCCTCGTTTTCCTCAATCACATGGAAAAGTCAACCAAGATGGCGCCGACGATGGCAGCCTCGGAGCTTCGCTCTCTCTTTCTTTGTGTATTTTGTAGGTTTTTTATGTTTTTCGAGCCACAGTACTGTGGTCTCGGGCCACAATTCTGTGCTCTCATTCAGCAGAGAGGAACTTCTCAACATCAGAGAGTCCTCTCTCGGGACTTTTTCACCATCATTCATCAATCGGAGCTTCACCGAACTCCTGACGAGCGGAGCCACAGCACTCTACGGGATACTGCGGCGAAAGCGTCGGAGGGGAAAGCGCGCTGGCGCGCTGGTAAAGCTCCGCTAAAGAGGACTTCGCACACCACTGCCTTCAATCCATCTGGCAAATGTCCGCTCTCTAAGTAACAAGATGGACAAGTTGCTTCTTCTCACCAGTAAAAACACGGACCTCCGCGGATCAGCGGTTCTCTGCTTTACCGAGACATGGCTGAGTGAAAACATCCCGGACCGCTCACTGCTGATGCCGGGCTTCCAGCTGTTCAGAGCGGATTGCAGCGCGGAGCTATTGGGGAAGAAGCGAGGAGGCGGAATCTGCTTTATATATATAAATGAAGGTTGGTGCAGAGACATAAAAGTGCTGGGGAAAACATGTAGTCCTGATCTGGAGTCATTTTCCATAAACTGCAAACCGTTTTATTCACCGAGAGTGTTTTCCTCTTTTATAATAATTGGCTCATATTTTCCACCGCTGAAAAACATCTCGCTGAGCTGATTACAGACGTGGAGAAAAAATACACGGACTCTTTCATCATAATACTGGGAGATTTTAACAGTACAAACCTCTCCAACGAACTCCCCAAATACAGACAGCATATTAAGTGTCCCACCAGAGACAAAAACACACTAGACCACTGTTACACAACTATAAAGGATTCATATCATGCTGTTACCAGGGCTGCTCTGGGACTTTCGGACCATTGTCTTATCCACCTCATCCCAACCTACAGGCAGAAATTAAGAGCTTCCAAACCCACGGTTCACACTGTTAAGAAGTGGACAGAGGAATCAAAGCAGACGCTACAGGCCTGCTTTGAATGCACAGACTGGACTGTTTTTGAAACTTCAGCCGCTGACTTAAACCAACTAACTGATGTGGTGACATCATTCATCAGTTTCTGTAAGGACGTGTGTGCAGACCAAGACATTCTGCACCTTTGGGAACAACAAGCCATGGTTTACTCCACATCTCAGGAACCTGCGCAGGGATAAGGAAGAAGCTCACAGCAGTGGAGATTGGGCGCGGTACAGGCAGGCCAGGAACAGACTAACAAAGGAGATCAAAGCAGCCAAGAGAAGTTACAGTGAGAAGCTTAAGAACTGCCTTTCTACTGGTGGTGCTTCGGCTGTATGGACCGGAGTGAGAAACCTGACTGCCTATAGGAGCCCCCCCACCCATCCTGAACAGAATCCTCGCCTGGCCAACCGTCTGAATGGCTTCTACTGTAGACATAACAGGAAACCTCAAACCATCCTCAAACCATCTCCTCCACACCCTATTCAGGAACAAATTCGACCCGTAAAACAACCAACCCCCTAACTTCAGATCCTCTGCCTCTTGAAGATGTAAATAGGCTCTTTCAGCGCATGAAAACAAAGAAAGCTGGAGGACCTGATAACGTCTCCCCATTAATGCCTGAAAGCCTGTGCAAATCAACTGGCTCCGATCTTCACCCGGATCTTCAACAAGTCACTGGAGAAGTGTGAGGTCCCCTCCTGTTTCAAACGATCCACCATCATCCCAGTGCCCAAGAAACCCACCATCCTAGGATTAAAGGACTACAGGCCTGTAGCCCTGACATCTGTGGTCATGAAATCCTTTGAGTGGTTGGTGTTGAAGCACCTGAAAGACATTACAGGCCCCCTGCTGGACCCCCTGCAGTTTGCTTACCGAGCAAATAGGTCAGCAGATGATGCTGTTAACTTAGGTCTACACTTAATTCTGCAACACCTCGACCGTCCAGGGACGTACGCCAGGATCCTGTTTGTAGACTTCAGCTCGGCCTTCAACACCATCATACCAGACATTCTCCACCAGAAGCTCACCCAGCTCAACGTCCCAGCCTCCACTTGTCAGTGGATCAACAGCAGCAGGTGAGACTGGGTAGCATCTTCTCCCGCAGCAGATCAATAAGTACTGGTGCCCCCTAGAGGTGTGTTCTATCCCCACTCCTTTTCTCCCTGTACACAAATGACTGCACCTCATCGGACTCGTCCGTGAAACTCCTGAAGTTTACAGATGACACCACTGTCATTGGTCTGATCCAAGACGGTGATGAGTCTGCATACAGACAGGAGGTGCATCGGCTGGTACACTGGTGTTGTCAGAACTACCTGGAACTCAACCCACTCAAGACTGTGGAAATGGTGGTGGACTTTCGGAGAACACCATCCCCATACATCCCCCTCACCATCCTCAACAACACCGTGTCGGCTGTTGACCACTTCAGGTTCTTAGGAACCACCATCTCTGAGGACCTGAGATGGTCCTCACACGTAGACACTGTTCGAAAGAAGGCCCAGCAGAGACTGTACTTCCTGAGGCAACTCAAGAAGTTCAACCTTCCACAGGAGCTGCTGGTCATCTTCTACACTGCCATCATTCAGTCTGTCCTGTCTTCAGCCATCTCCATGTGGTTCGGTTCATCCACAAAACAGGACAGGTCCAGACTGCAAAGAATAATCAGGACTGCAGAGAGAATAATCAGGGCTGACCTTCCCTCCATCCAGGACCTATACAGGTCTAGGGTCAGGAAAAGAGCTGCAAAAATCTCTGCAGACCCCACACACCCTGCACATAAACTGTTTAGAGTTCTGCCTTCAGGCCGCCGCTACAGAGCACTGTTCACTAAAACCAGCCACCACAGAGACAGTTTCTTCCCCCAGGCTGTTTCTCTGATGAGCATTTAATAGAGTACCAAAGTCGCAATTCCACCTTCTATATGTGTATATTGTATATATGTACTTAAGGACATAAATATATATATGCAGAATATATCTTAAAAACAAAAAAAACAAAAAACAAAAAAAAAGAAACCCAGAGAGCAAAGTGGATCGGAGTCAAATTCCTTGTTTGTTGTATGTACGAACCTGGCAATATAGCTGATCCTGATTCTGATTCTGAAGATGCTCTGTTAGGGCAGCAGGATGAACATCCCATCTACGTAAGTTTGTGACACAGCCCTCCAGGTTAGAGAGGGCTTCAATATGAAACAAGGTTTTATCAATATTTGCCTTCCACCATACAACATAGTTCGGTTTTGAGCACAGATTGAACTGTTTGGAAAAAAGTAGAGCAGCTTTTGAGAATTTTGTCTTAGTGATTGGGAAAAACTGTAAAATCCTGTTTAGTGTACCAGTGTTACCTTTGGTAATAAAACTCTTCTTTGTTTGATCTCATACCAATGCAGCATTCTTGGTTGTAACTCTGAGACTTTCCTTTGTTTCCCCAACATCTATGTTGTAAACCTAGAATGAGAAGACACTGTGTTTCCTAACAGGAATAGTTGCTTCCACTTCCTCATCAGGCAGCCCTTTTCAACAGTGAAAAAGCCTGAATTCATGATGTCCTGGCTTAAAAAAAACAACATACGGAAAACAAAATAAATAACACCACAATGTTTTAAACTGTTTGCCACACATTTTAAAATTATATTGAGGCAAATAAGAAAACTTACTTTTGGGAGATTTGCTAACTAAGGCACCTCCTTCTGCAGTTTTTCTTTGAGTGGCCTTTCAACGCCGTGCAAGGTATCCTAAACTGCTCTTAGGGTCATAGGAATACTCCTTCGTAATGAAGTACAAGCTGACTGACTATTCCATACATATTTCTAATTTACTTGTTCATGTTTTGAAAATGGTTCCTCCAGATATGCAAACAGAGCAATAATTCCCTGTTCATTCAGTGATGCTTTTAGAGGAGGGATGACCTGATATATGATTAAACAGGTCACAAAAGTGGCATTGGATAACATAATTAAAAACAAAATAATAAAAATGATTTTTTATATCCTACATGTATGATACTTACCCATATGCCTCTGTCTTTGCAACCATATGGATGTTGATCCCCTATCTTCTGGTTGCATATGTCAGACATTTTGTGCATGCAGGATTTGTTCAACACCAGGTTTTGTTGTCAAGATTTCTTCAATCCTCTTATTTTTTTTAAATATGCCTATTTAGAAACTTTTAACATGTAAGATTGGAAAAGTACACAAAAAGTGCCAAATTAAATGTAACATATTCCAGGTTAGATTTAACAACAATGTCCAATACCAACTGCATGGTCCTCATAATTTATGTGGCATAGGCCACATGAATTTATTATAGTTACCCAAAACCCGGTTGGCTTTCTTAAGCAGTGGCTTCTTCTTCTTCTGATCGGTCACACATAGTGAAGTTCAGAAGGTTAGTATCATCAGATGTGACGATGAGGATGATAATAGAGAAGTACGTGTCATAAAAAGCAAAGGCATATTTAAGGGAACTGTAATGCTACCATTCCAGCTTTTAAATAAATATAAATACATTTGTGAATTGTCAGTGATAACCAGGTTCCTTATTGCTCAACGTGACTCAGGTTTCAGGTTACCCCTCCATCCATTGTTAACAGAGAACTAAAAAAGTGGAAATTTAAATCCTATTTCAATGAACAGTGATTGGCACCGTTAATTTTTAAAAACGCTATTTTACTACTGCAGAGACTGCTTTTATTGACTGATAATAAGCTAAAAGTGTGCTGTCTTTGAAAAAAACGGAGGAAGTAAGGATACAACTAGGTGCTCATGTGCAAATCTGAAAAACAATATTGAGTTTTACTGGGAGGGAGGAGAAATGACGCTCTTCTTGCAAACACTTCTACTGAGTAAAAACAGGTGTGACATGCGCATCGCTGACCGTGACGGGAAGACCCAATTGACCATAAATAACCCAGCCCCCTCTGATACCCACAGAAGGCGCCGGTGCTCCTTTCCTTTTGCCTCACTTTTGCATCAGTTTTTTTTTTTTTTTTCGTCAGACATCATGCTGTCCTCCATAAAGAAAATAAATGTTACTTTTAAATCGATGAATGATAAGTACCCTTTGACGAACGGAGACACGTTTACAGGGGAGGTGACGGTGGAAGTGCAAAAGGAATGCCGGATCAACTCCCTGTACGTCAAATTCAAGGGGAAAGCGAACGTTATGTGGACCGAACAGGGCTTCCGGAGCACCACGATCTACCACGCCCAGGACAAATACTTCAGCATTAGACGTTACTTCGTTGCCAACAAAAACTCCAAGGGTAAGCTTTAGTTCTGGTCCCTGCATTTTCTTAACAGAATCTGGAGATTTTAGACAAAAAAAAGAGTAGTTATTCGACTTTTCTAATAATATACGAAACATGTCATTGAATGTGAAATTAACAATTAGCGTTATTTTCTTTTCAGAATTAAAATCTCTAGAAAATCTCTGGAATTTATATTCATTCCTAAAAAAACATCAATAAAGGCAAATAAATAAATAAATAAACAACTGATATTAAATGCACAGTAATATAAAGTTAACTAAAATAGTTTTTTTTCTTGTTTGTAGTCATTTTAGCGACCAGCAATGGTTTACCTTTCATTCTTAAAATTATCCGAAAAGTTCACCTCTATTTGCTCTATAGCACTCTATATGTCACTCTGTGACATCACTTTATACCAGGATGAGCTTTTTAGGCGTCACGTGCAATGAAAATGCAACCCATAAAGAAAATATATGATTGTCAAGATTTAAAATACAAATACAGGTAAACCCAAATCAATGTTTGACATTAGTCTGATAAGCCAGACTAAAGTTCTCTTCTCGGTCAGAGAGGAAGATTTACTCCAAGAGTCCTTTGTTCAAACAATTCATTCCCATGTTTACCAACTCTCCAGCAGCTTACAAAGGCATTAAATCATCATCTGAGCTTTTCTAAATTTTAAGTAATAGTAAAACCTGATTGAAAGGTAATCTTATTTTGCAAATTGTAGGTCAGTAATCCGAATTGATGTAAATGTTTAGTCTGATTTAATGTCAGAAAATGGGAAAGAAATATGTTTACTGTATGTATACAGATATATAAATATCGTGTTTGCGCGTGTTTGTTTTACACGTTCTGTATTTGGTGCTGGTGAAAAATTACACGGCACCACTTTGAGATGTAAAGAAATAAACAGCGCCTCCTGCAGTCAATGCGTGCGATGGTCAGATAATTAGGTGCCTGTCTATAAATGAAAATGGTATAGTTAAGTTTTTACTTCTACTTTTGCAGGCAATTTTATTATATTATTACTTTAAATATGAAAGGGAAAATTAGAACATTTTTACCATAGAAAAGAAAAATGGCTTATTCTTAAATGTTATATTTTATGTTCTAAAACAAAACAAAAAACAAACAAGAAAAAAAAATTTGTTTGCTTTACTCAAAGGTCTCTAATGAGAAAACCCAATATGCACAGACTCTTTTGATCACTGGGCTTCTTCTTTCTTTGAAGATATCACCCAAGTAGTGCTGAAAAACCAGAATGGAGAAGCATGTAAGTATTTCTTGGCTCTGTTTTTATATCTATAATCTTTTAAAAGACTTTTAAAGCCATCAATGGCTCTAGTCCAATCTAGTAAATATATTGAACCAGGACCATTAATAGACTAGTCTAATATATTTACTAGATTGACTTTTAACTTGTAAGCCATCCAGGTCACTCAGGTCTAGGCCTTTTGATAGCACCCAAAGTAAGGGAATAAACCTACGACAAGTCAGGATTTTCTTTTTACGGCCCTCGCCTGTGGAACAGCCATCCTGAAGACCTCAGGTCAATAGAGACTATGTACTTTTTCTTTTCTTAATAAAATGTTTATGACAACTTAATCTGCCCAATGAGTTAGAGAAGTAGACATGGCAGTATTAGCTCAGACTGGCACACAGCACTGCTGATAAGCAGTTTTACACTGAAATAATGTCTGTTATCTATTGTCAACTACACATTGTTTATTATTATTACTATTATTTCAGAGGCACATTATATTCTTGCTCCTATGGGCTTATTTTTTTAGCTGTTGTTTCAGTTAACTGCTGATGGTGTATTTTTTATTAACTGAATAAATACATATGAATAAATGAATAACAGATTACAGTTGCTATTGGCCAGGAGATAAAGGTAAATCAAGGTAGCCTAAGTCTGGAGCAGATCAGAATAGCTCAATGAACAAATTCCCTCATTTTTTGGGGGGCCCAAACAGAGAAACATGTTTGCATGTCTTTTAGTTTGTATGAGCTGCCATATAGTGTAATTGTTTCTTTGTTTTGTAAAGGTCCCTTCAAAAATGCAGCATATCTCAGCAGACTTACAGGGGTTGGACAATGAAACTGAAACACCTGTAATTTTAGTGTGGGAGGTTTCATGGCTAAATTGGACCAGCCTGGTAGCCAGTCTTCATTGATTGCACATTGCACCAGTAAGAGCAGAGTGTCAAGGTTCAATTAGCAGGGTAAGAGCACAGTTTTGCTCAAAATATTGAAATGCACACAACATTATGGGTGACATACCAGAGTTCAAAAGAGGACAAATTGTTGGTGCACGTCTTGCTGGCGCATCTGTGACCAAGACACCAAGTCTTTGTGATGTATCAAGAGCCACGGTATCCAGGGTAATGTCAGCATACCACCAAGAAGGACGAACCACATCCAACAGGATTAACTGTGGACGCAAGAGGAAGCTGTCTGAAAGGGATGTTCGGGTGCTAACCCGGATTGTATCCAAAAAACATAAAACCACGGCTGCCCAAATCACAGCAGAATTAAATGTGCACCTCAACTCTTCTGTTTCCACCAGAACTGTCCGTCGGGAGCTCCACAGGGTCAATATACACGGCCGGGCTGCTATAGCCAAACCTTAGGTCACTCATGCCAATGCCAAACATCGGTTTCAATGGTGCAAGGAGCGCAGATCTTGGGCTGTGGACAATGTGAAACATGTATTGTTCTCTGATGAGTCCACCTTTACTGTTTTCCCCACATCCGGGAGAGTTACGGTGTGGAGAAGCCCCACAGAAGCGTCCCACCCAGACTGTTGCATGCCCAGAGTGAAGCATGGGGGTGGATCAGTGATGGTTTGGGCTGCCATATCATGGCATTCCCTTGGCCCAATACTTGTGCTAGATGGACGCGTCACTGCCAAGGACTACCGAACTATTCTTGAGGACCATGTGCATCCAATGGTTCAAACATTGTATCCTGAAGGCGGTGCCGTGTATCAGGATGACAATGCACCAATACACACAGCAAGACTGGTGAAAGATTGGTTTGATGAACATGAAAGTGAAGTTGAACATCTCCCATGGCCTGCACAGTCACCAGATCTAAATATTATTGAGCCACTTTGGGGTGTTTGGGAGGAGCGAGTCAGGAAACGTTTTCCTCCACCAGTATCATGTAGTGACCTGGCCACTATCCTGCAAGAAGAATGGCTTAAAATCCCTCTGACCACTGTGCAGGACTTGTATATATCATTCCCAAGACAAATTGACGCTGTATTGGCCGCAAAAGGAGGCCCTACACCATACTAATAAATTATTGTGGTCTAAAACCAGGTGTTTCAGTTTCATTGTCCAACCCCTGTACTGTCAATATTGAATCCATTTAAAAGGAAGGTTAAAATCCTTTTTTATCTTTTTGTACGTTTTTAATATGTGTTTGTTTTTCTTTTGATTAGACTCGAACGTTTTGACCCCAGGAACTCATGTCTACCCATTCTCCTTTCAGTTCTCTAAAGAGTAAGAAACAATCATGTTCATACATCTGCAGATAAAATGCCTCTAAAAAGTCTACACACCTCTGCTGAAATGGCAGTGAGTGCAATGAAAGATTTTTGACTTTGATTAATCAGTTTAAAGCTTTTTTTCCACATAATGTGATGTTTTGTAAAATTGAAACTTGGGAGTACGCAAGGGGTGGCCTGTGGGCCATTTGCGTTGCATATTTTGTGTGGCCCAGGACCGGGGTTGGTTCTCGGCATAGGCCACGTAGGCTGTTGCCAAGAGTGCCAGCTGCTGAACGGGGCACTGATGCGACAACTCACTAATAAAAATAGTGAGTTGAAATAAATAGCAACAATGTGTAGTACTGACTGGGGTCCTTTTCTATTGCTCTGCCCGAAAAATAAAATTTAGAAAATATAAACAACTATCTTGTACCCTGTTGTTCCTCACTATTACGGACCACCCCCTGTTGTTATTCCAATAGGCTGAAAAGGAAAATACCAGGTTAAAAATAAATTAATAATTGAACAAAACTTCAAATATCTTTTTACTCCATATCAGGCAAATCATTATTTATACTTAATCCCCTTGTTGCTTCAAAGAAAACCAAAACTTTTATTATTTTCACTTATAATTCATGTAGAGTTGTTAGGAGTGGACCGAATGTGAGTCTTTGTTGTTCTGTCATTTAATTTCCTTTATCTGTTCGTTTTACATATAAAGAAGTGCTACTGCAAAAAATGAGAATCGTTATCTCTGTTTTAAACGAAAAATAAGAAAATAATCTAATAAAGCTTTTCACCTCACTTATTTATTGTTATCTTAAATTTATTTCACAAAATCATCTAACAGAACAGCACAGCAAAGCCTTGAATGAAACAGTAAAGA
This sequence comes from Crenichthys baileyi, assembly GCA_036173005.1. Classification (NCBI taxonomy): domain Eukaryota; kingdom Metazoa; phylum Chordata; class Actinopteri; order Cyprinodontiformes; family Goodeidae; genus Crenichthys; species Crenichthys baileyi. Next base: position 114,781 of record JAHHUM010000955.1, read on the forward strand.
TTTTTTTTACTACTATTTACTCATTCTTCAGAAAACAGATTAAATTAATGGCTGCCTGATAATGCTACTGTAGAAGATGTAGTTTCACTTAATAATGTCATGTTGGACACATTAAATGTTCAACATAACTGTCTGCTGCAGCTGCATGTTTTGCTTGTGCTGTTCAGCAACAGGTAAACATCATCTAGATCTAGATCTGAAATTTTTGCCACATCTGTCCACATGTGATCGCTCTAAAAGTCAATTTTTACTGTGTCAATTAAATTGATCAATACATGGTTTTTGAGAAAGGTGATACATGTTATTTTGCTGTAACATGTTTACCTGACCATCTCTGGTTCCTCTTTTAGGGGCATCCCCTCTTCCTTCACTGGTAGATATGGAAGCATTTCATACCTTCTGGAGGCTGTTTTGAGCAGATCAATGAGGCTAGACAGGAAGAGCCAGGTTCCAATAAGTTTTGTTGCAAAAACAGACCTGAACTCAATCTCTGGGCTAATGGTATGTTTGGATATCTACTTTCTAAAATATTTTTTTAGATTTTGGAAAAAGGATAAAATTATTGTAAAATACATTGTTGGTAACAAAGATATCAGGATTCAAGGGGTATTTTGACAGGACCTTAACCCAAAGAAAGGTCCTGGTAGGGAGGTAGAACAGGACATTTTGGATGGAGTTTAGTGGAAAAAGAGACAAGCATTTTGAATTTGTGGGTTTTTTACAGCATTAAAATTTGGTCATATCAGTTGAAAATAGTCTACAACTCAAATTTTATGAATTAAATTTAAATCTAATAGTTTAAATCATCATCTGTTTACAGCCATCTGTGTAGAAGGAGTTAGTAACTCCTCAAGTCTGTTGTCCTATTTTACGAGACAGATAAAAACAATTATTCATTGAGTTCTCTTTTAGGAACCCCTACACAAATCGTTGGAAAAGACAATGAAAGTTTTCACCTCAGGAAGTGTCGCCATGGATGTGAATCTTGAACGATCAGGTTTTTTCCAAGGTTAGAGGTTTTTACCTGTTTAACCTGTTCATGACTGCGACATATGGCTGTTTTGAAACCGTTTTCTTAGCTTAATTTATTTGTTCCACAGGAAAAGAACTGAATGTTTTGATCAAGATTCAGAACAATTCACCTCATGAGGTCAAGCCTGTGTGCTCCATATACAGGAAGGACAGCTTCTTTGCAGGGGGGAAGAGAAAATGCCAGACTACAGACATAATCAGAGAGGTGGGAAAACCCATCCCTCCATCACCCTCAGAAAATGTCGAAATGGTTTTTACCATTCCCCAAGATGTGGAGCCCTCCATGCTCAACTGCAGCATCATCAAAGTCGAGTACAGGTTAAAGGTAAGCTGCTCCAAAAATAAAAACAGTTGCACAGCTGCAATGTTAATTAATCTTATGTGACTTTATGTGGCAAAACTTCACAAAGCAGAACAAACTAATCAAACGTTTTGTTGCTGCCGAAGGACTTGTTCAGACAGAGACATAAAGGCTGTGTCTGTCTGGCACGTCATACATGACTTCTGCATGTAGTGGTCCTAGATGTACATCTTAATAGATCAGAACATCATTAAAAAGTTCATTTATTTCAATAAAGCAAATAAGAAAATTTAAACCTGTATACTAAATATATTAGATTTACATAGTGATCCATTTCAAATGTTTATTTCAGTTAAATTTAGAGGATTATGGCTTACAGCCAATGAAAACCCAAAATTGTCTCAAAAGTGTTAAGGAATTAAATGAAATTGAAATTTTACATTGAACAAATATAAATATTTTCACTGCAGAAATTTTACGTTATGACCCTGAAAATCACAGGGAAGACTTGTCAGTCATTTAGCAGACAGTCACCACGAGGAGGGTAAGCCGAAAGGTCATTGTTACAGAAGTCGGTTGGTCACAAATGGCTGAATCAAAGCATGTAAATGAAAAGTTGAATGGAAGGAAAAATTATTTTGCGAATCCTGATGTAAAGCCAGAGCCATCACACATTCATACACACTATGTATCCCAGCTGGTATATCCCTTGTTGTTTCCGCTTCTTATCCAGGCTAAGGAGAATAAAGGACTGGACTGTTGGTCAGAGGTTCAAGGTCCTCTTTTCATTTGAAAGTAAAATTTGCATTTTGTCAAGGTACCAGAGTCTGGAGGAAGACTGGGGAGACAGAATCCAAATTGCTTGAAGTCCAGTGTGAGGTTTACATAGTCAATGATAATTTAGGAAGCCATGTCCTCTGCTGGTGTTGGTCCGCTGTGTTTAATCAAGCCCAAAGTCAGTGCAGCCATTAACCAGGAAATTTTGCTTGGGGGTTGGTGCCTACATCCAGCTGTCAATGGCAATAGGTGGGGTACACCCTGGACTGGTCACCAGTTCACTAAAGAAAAACACACAGAAACAGGACAAAGAACATGTACACACACATACTCATTACTAAGGACAATTTAGAGAGACTGATTACCCTAACATTGATGTTTTTGGAGTACCCTGAGAGAACCCACACATGCACAAGGAAAACATGCAAACATGAAAGACGCCAGGGGGACATTTGAACCCAAGATTGCAAGACAATAGGTAAACGTACTAACAATTACACCACTGTGCAGCCCTAAAACTTCAAAACCACCTAGACAATCTGCTGAATATCTATTGAGTATCATCTATTGAGAGGAAAAAGACAGACACCAGACACAATAATGCAGTCGAGCTGAAGGACGGCATTAAAACAACCTGGGCTTCCTGAAAACTTCAGCAGAACCACATATTGATCACCTCCCTGTCAGGTTGTAGTGTTGTTTTCAAACAAGCAGCATCTAAGACTCACTGTGGTTTCCATTGTGCAATGCACAATATACAATATTGTGCAAAAGCACCCAGAGATAATCTATGGCCACGTTCATTCTACGCAGCAAGACAATTTACTAATCTTTGAAAGAAGTTTTAAGCAGTAGATTTCCAGGCTTTCTGAAGGTGTTTAATTTTTGCTTTTTAATTAGCACCTCCACCAGATAAACGGTATCTGAAACGTGAAATCCCTTCATTTCATAATTTTCTATATGCCTGGTTTTATGGTAATATGTCTTTGGAACTAAAATATTGTGTTGTCCCTCATCTAAGAAATTTCTTCAGTAAGAAATAGTCTTTTTACTGATCTGTCTATTGATTTGAGGGGTTTGTTTCCACCTCAGGGATTCATAGGTCAAAGTTAATCTTAATAAATAAAACAGAGAAAAGGAAATCATCTGAATTTGGTAATGGTTCTGAAGCAGGACAAACAGGAGCGCAAGTCTAACTAAAATTTATCTATGGTGTGAACAGACAGTAAATGCACTGTAGTGTACCTCCACCCCTCCCCACATCTACTGATCAACAGAACTAAGTAAATTGTTTTGCTGATCTGTTCACATCATAGACATTACTAGACTGTTTCCAATATTTTAGAAGCTCTGGAGTATTTTAAATGGACTACCAACACTTTAATGCAATGTGTATGTACCAAAACATGAAAGCTTTTTTATGCTTTTACAAACTTCTTTTATAAACTTCAACTGTTTGAAATATCTTATTTTCCTAAGATGTTGACATTGAATTAACATCACTTTTCTTACAGGTCTACCTTGATGTGAAGCATGCTTTAAACCCAGATATTAAACTTAATATAGTCATCCTGCCAGCCTCTGAAGTCACTGCTGTGGAACCAGAACCAGCCCCTGCTGCTGACCTCAGAAATGGATCACAGGGGAACTATGGGAATTCAGACCCTCCAGCCTGGGGCTTGGCGCGTCCACTTCCACCAGGAGGCCCTTCAACTTCTAGTCATCCTTCCTATGGGGAATCTGGAATGAACCGTTCTTTAAATGAGATTTCCTAGAAATATTAAATATGAAGACAATCTTGGCTGCTTTTAAGGATACAAACTAAAAAGAAATATGAAAATTGACAATTTTACTAAGAAATGCAGTTTTTATGTGAAACAAAACAAACCTTTTTCAAAAACTGCATGAAATCTCACATCCCTGTAAATATACAAATACATTAAAATGAAGCGGGTTATGTGAGAAAGGTATAAATAAAACAGAACAACTGTGAATGACAGTGTTATTAATTTTAGCTCACTAATGTTTTTCATTGTTTTACCTAAAAATGTAAAAATGCACAATATTTACAAGATCCATTCAAAATAAACAAGAGCTGTGTCCATCCTAGTATCCGAGGGAAATGGGTCCTGTTTTATAGTGTTTTCTTACATTTCAATTCATTTAATCAGTTATTGTTGCCTTACAGGAGCTTCAACCTTTCTCTCGTGAATTATTTTTATAAGGACCAGAGGCAATGTCACACAGTTTGTGTGAGAGAGCCAGTCAGTGTTACACATCTTTCCAGATAAATGTAATTTCAATTTGACCTAAAAACAAAGATAAACAATTACTACCGAGCTGGCAGTTTAGATTGTCTCTAGTTTGACTATTCAAGTCATATCAAAGACAGTATCATCAGTACTTAAAACAATTAGCACAGTTAACATTACAAACATAAGGTGTAAGTCTCTGTGCATATCTCACCCTAACCGTGAGATTTCGAAAAGATTTTGAACAAAAAACATAGGACTGTTTACAGTGATCCAGCATGTCCAATGACAGATAGCAAATGAGTCAAACAGAGCAAACTGTGATTATTATTTTTCGGTCTTATCTTGTTAAGTTGCACACCATGATCAAACAACTGACATTCCTCTGCAGAAAATACTGTTTCCTTGCTAAATGCTTCTTACAGTTGTTGTGCCTCCTCTGACTTCACTTCAAACACCTCAGATGTACTGGTAATTGTAAACTGTGTGTCTTTGTCCCTGAAAAACTAGTCCCATACCAAAGAATGATGCTTCTGGTCCAACCTGCTAGCACTTGCATGAGATGCCTTCAATGAAAAAAAGCTATTTTTGGTTTCAAAGCGGTCAATCACCAGCCAGGGCGGGTAAGCCTGAACTGTGTGATGTGTTTGATTTTGTTTTTGTTTAATCACAAATAAACCAGACATAGTAACAGTTGCAATAGTGCTTCCACTTGAAAAAATATTCTTTTATGTCTTACCTTTACACAGGTACCAAACGTTTGCATGTAGACCTTATAACTGTGGAGCTATACTTGATATATTTCAGGTATGTAATTTCAGGTGGAAATTGCTTCTGAAAGCCTTAGGGCTTAACAGGTTAATGATAAAATTGACAGACTGCAGTCAGCAACTGATTTGTCTGTGGATACCATACCATACCAACTTCATTTATAAAGCACTTCAAAATAAAAACATGGTTTAAAAGTGTTGTTCACACTATATATAAATTAGGTAAAAAACAAATATCGATATGTTAAAATTAGAGTCAACCTCTCAAAAGTTGCCATCGTTACAGAAAAACATGAAATCATTAACAAAATTGGCTTGTGTGACATGCACGGGTAAATGATTCTACAATTGTATCACTAAAAATGCAATGCAAACATACAGTAGAAATTACCGGCGGAGAGAGAAAAGAAGGCAAAATTTAAAGTCTCAGAACTACCTTTTTAACACCAGAATCACCAGGTATAAAACTGGAAAGCATTACCTTACATGAATGTCTCACTCCAAAGGTAATCAGTACTTCTAAACAATCCCAGAACCTCTGCAGATATCCCAAAAGTCTGCCCAGGGATTGCTTGGGGTCACCTAAAAATGAAGCAGGAAAGACAGCCTGTTAAAATCAAATGTGGTCTAGCAGAGACAACCACTTCAACAACAAAAAATAAATAAATAAAAAAGTTTCATGACTATTGAGGCTGTTTCCATTGTTATTGCACAATTTTTCGTTTTGTTTACAGCTAAATGTGTGCTGTTTATTTCACCCATTCACTAGTTTGTACCTTTTGTAGATTTTATTATTTCATAGCTAACTTTTTCCAGTACGAAATGGTGCCTCGTCCAACCCAACGTTTTCTACCTCCCATGCGCAAATTAATACCCAGCAGGGGCACATTTCTTACCGGCGCTGGCAATCCACCATTTCAAATTTTTTTCTATAATCTTTTTCTTCTCATAGTCTAGTTTAAGGAAATGTAGTTTTATGACTCCAATAAATATCATGCAATATCCAATATCTACCAGCACTAGATTCTTTAGATTTATTTTGGTTTGATTAGCGGTCAAAATTATTTATAAAATAAATATATAAATTTATTTGATAAAAGGTCCAGAGATGAATGAGAACCGAAATAAATGGAAATAGAGTGTGATTAAAAGTTTTCTGAAAATTATGTAAATACCATTTACCAAAATAATACATGAGATTCGAACAATTTTATCGGCATACACCTCCAAAATGTCTAAAACAATTCAACAAAATTAACTGGTACTCAACGGTTTAAGTACATGAGTCCAAAGTAGTTTGTTTACATGTACAAGATGAAAGTAGAAAGAGACAAAATGGCAATGTATATGTCCAAAATAGGGGTACAAATTGCTGAAGGGGTAAATTACTGTAACTCGATTTAAAGCTTGTTTGGTAAATGTTGACCTTTGTGACTAAGTAAAATTTATGAATCACTGAAAGAACTGTTCCCTGAAGCGTATGTCTACTTCCTGTTATAGGTGTTTGTATCGTCTTTCTGCTGTTGTTTCACTTTATCAGCTATATTGTATGTCAGAGTTAGGTGAAAGCTGGGCTCTTGAGCCTCTGCCACTGCAATTTCATCCAGTGCCTATGTCTGTAAAATACAACAAAATTTATGTTTTTCTTAGTTCTTATAAGTGTTTTTCTATACTTTTACACATAAACATTTGGAAAAAAGGTAAAACATCATGAAATATGATTACCACTGGGTAAAATTAAAAGTGTAGCAGGAAACACACAAACGATGTAAAAGGAGGATTTGCCATTTCACGGGACATACATGCTACAGAAAAAAACTGGAACATTCGACTCTGTCATGCCACTCTGAGACTGCAGTTCTTTATTTGTTTACTCAGTTGCTCAGCATGACAACATTGTAGTTTCAAAGTTACTTACTGAAAATAAACCGCACCTGGTATGCCAACAATGCATACTGCAGTTGTCTGAAGGGATGATGCATCAGAAACAGGTTTCTCTGGATTTCCAAGCTTCTATAAAAGCTGTGAAGTAAACGTGTTGGGTGCACTCAGAGTGAGTTTAAGTAAGGTTTGTGCTCCCCACCCTGCTGAAAATGACCATTAAAAACTTTCAAATTATATACGACGCCATCAACCGAAGGAACATTTTTACAAACGGAGACACTATAAATGGACGGATCATCCTGGAAGCCTCTAAAGAAACAAAAATCCAGTCGCTTGTTTTTATAGCCAAAGGAAAAGCTCAGGTTCACTTTAGTGAACATTATGGCCTGTTGGGAAAAATCAACCCAGAAGAAGCTGAGGATTACTCGAATAAACAAAAATATTATCGAATTCAACAGTATATCTTGAAAAAAACAAGACAAAATGGTGATGTATGACTTTAAATTTGAATGATTTTATTTATTCAGCCTAATTTTAAGTGTCAATGACGCTGATTAAACAAAAATTTTATCTTTTTCAGAGAGGGAAATTATTGGAAAAGGACGGCATGTATTTCCTTTCAGCTTTAGGATTCCGGACAGGTACTTTCACTTTAATTGCTTGAGATTTCATTTTTTTAATTTCTTCTTTTCAGACTTTAATCCTTGTATTAAATTTAATTCAACAGAGAACTACCTTCATCATTCTCCTCGATATTTGGTCAAATTATTCATACCTTAGAAGCCAAGCTCAAACAGTCAATGATGCCGGCAAGAAAAGCTAAAACCCACTTCACATTTGTATCCAAAGCAGAGATGAACATACCAGGGATCATGGTGAGAAAAAAACAGAAATCCTCAAAAACTGATGCAATTTAATGAACTAAGGAATGAATTGTTTCAGCAAAATAGAACATTATATTACAGTATTTATTGTATGTAAATCGCTATGTTAAAATGTCTTTTCAGGTTTCTCAACACAGAAGCAAGCAGAAGAGTATTGCTTTAAACTCTGGAATAGTTTTACTGGATATCTATACAAGTCAGATGGGATACAAACCTGGTGAATACAGTCCTATTGGTATTCTGACTCGCTATCTCCCTTTCTCCTTAAACACGACCTCGCACAGTGATATAGGTTTGGTGGAGCACTATACAAAAGTTGCCTTCATTGCATGTCCAGTCAAAGGCAAGATGTTCCCCACCCCTCCCCCTGTTGTACAGCCAGTAAACACTGACAGAAATCTAATTTGCAGCTTCTTACAAAGTGATTAAAAAGGTTTTATTTTCTGCTTTTTGAGTTGTTCTAGGCAACAACTAATAATCTCTTTTTCTAAATCAATGGTTCTAAGCTGGATTATTTTCTATGTAGTGATGTGAAGAGCCAGATGTTCTGGCTTAGCTCATTAAAAAGAGCTTCTAAACTTGAAACCTAAAAATAAGACAATATTGGAGCGTTTTAAAAACAATTACTAAACATACATTGTATGAAATGCTTTAAATTCATATGGCTTATTATCCTCAATATATAAAAGAATGGTACAAAAATACATTTTAAACTACAGACACTTCTAATGTGCAATTTCAGGTCATTTGTAAAACCATCTTGGCAAGAGATGTAAACCTTGCATACTGTTTGCCTTTGAATTACTGAAGAAAATGAATGCATCCAAACTTTATTGCACTCACTCATTTTCTCACCTTTCCAGCATGTTGTCTTGTAGTGGCTTCTTGCTTTGCCTCTTTCTTGGGCTGGTATGTAGCTCCTGTCCTTCCACTCCTTGCTCTTTAAAGACATATACACTGTTTAAGTGTGCCTTTAATTGAAAAAATGAACAAACTGCAATTTTTAATCATAATGTAATTTGACTATCATATCCTGTTGAACAAATTATTTAAACTGACCGTCTCTTTTTGTTGGGCAGGTGAAGACCTCCATGTCACAGCTAAAATCACCAATCTTTCAAATCGTGTAATCAAACCCAAATTTGTACTGGATGAGAAGAAGACATACAACGGAGGAGAATATATAAAAGTTGATCAGCATGACATCCTTCAGGAAAAGGCTGATGCTGTTAAGTCAAGGGGGAGCACAACAGCTGTGACAAAGGTGCTTACCATCCCCAGACAGCTGTCTCCGTCCATTTTGATTTGTCCTATCATCAAGCTGGAGTACAGACTAAAGGTATCCTTCACCGATAGATCTATTCAGTAGTTTGTTTATTATGCATAATTACTTTATTAAAGTAACACATTTTCATGCTCATTGTACTTATATTTATGTAGGTATTAAAATCAAAATGTTCAGTTTTGCCACAGACTGCTAATGTGAATTTTAAAGAAAGGCACAGCACCCACACTGCTGGTCAAATAACAACAAAATAATTTGTCTTATTTTCATTCACAATCCCAGAACACGTGTATAATTCTTCTAAAATGATTTGAAGCATTTGATGCATTCTTAATAATCATAATGTGCTGCAAGTTCTTATATAACTCTTAAGTGGTTAATAAGGTGTTAAGTTGTCATTATACCTAAGTGCATTATATATAAATTTTGCCTATTTTATTTCTGGCCATAAACGTAACATGGATAACTTAAACCAGGATATTTTAAAATAATATGAAAATTGAAATATGTAATTGTTTAATTAAATTTTTAATTTAGATTTTTTTCTCATAGGTATATCTTGACATCACATATGCTCCAAGCATAGTTCTTAAACTCCCCATTGTCATCCTGCCTGAATTGACAGACGAAAATCACCTACCTCCTACCAGTGGCTTCAGATATGAAGCATTTGGAACCTCATATGAACCAGCCTGGATCAACGGACCACAGGCTATTGATCCTCCACCTCCATATGAAGCAGCTGCATTGTACCCCTTGTTTTCTTCTTCGGGTTATACGGATGCATAGAAAAAAAACTGCAGGGAGATGCCAAGACGTTTGGATGACACAGTCGTAGTACTGTTAAACTAGCCTTTTTCACTTTAACATAAGCCACTCTGCAGTCCAAAGTGGCTGACTGTATTATACACACTACAACATGACCAACTGTGTCTTTGGAGATTCCAATTAGTAAGCAAAAGCAAAAATATTTACCTTTTCCTAAAACTGGAAAACTGAGTGATATTACATTGGCTTCTAAGAAAGAAAAACAAACTGCAAAAACTCACATAACAGAAAACAACTAAATACCAACTGTCTCCAGTTTAGAGTTGATCCAAAAACAGGCACCAAGCTTTATTAAAACTGGGAAAGGGATACTATGGTCCTATCACTGTGGTGGCAGAAACAAAGATTTTGTGCATCCACAAATATATGAACCCAAAGCTTTAAAATGAACTTCTGGAGAAATTAACCTTTTTATAGCATAATACCTTGCTGAGTGAGATGGCTTTATGACATGTATTTCTAATTTAAACAATAAAGGTATGAATATACCTCTTCTCATTTGTGAGAAGAACAAGAGCCACTTGGGCCACGCTGACACAAAATTTCACCTTATTCATACCTGCTCTTGCAAACACGCTGGACTTTTGTAATTGTAAAAACAGAGAGCTGCAGAGAAGCATTTCAAAATCTGAAAAATGTTTGCTGAAACTGCCATACCTACTTGGCATCTCACCTTTGACCTCTTGTTTGTTGCAAAATAGATTTTATGGTTTAACTTAACAATCAAAACTTAGGTGAAAATATAATATGGTCCAAGATGTTCCGCGATCTAAACTCTTGCTGTAGTTGCTCTATTTCTGTGGTTTCATTATGATAAGGGGTCATTAGAGTTAAAATACACATCAGTGCAAACTTGAATTTTAGTTGGTCACTTTATAACAGTTTCATATATTTTTTTTATTAATCTTACCTGTTTTATAGTTTACTCTGTTTTATTTAAGTAAATTATTATTATTGTATTTCTCTTGTTTTGCCTCCATTTATCATACAGCCCTGTGATTTAATATGCTTTATCAATAAACTGACAAACTTAAATTGACTTGCTAAAAATGTGAATGGCTTATTGTGTGAACATGGGCTGCTGAGTTCTGAATTCTGCTGCTGAATTAATATAGATACAACAGTAGGATCTGTGGACCTCAAAAAAGAAAATAAATTTACAGACAAAATCAGCAAAAGCGATATAAAAATTCTGCAAAAAGCAGTGGTTCCTGTCTGCAGTGGTTAACATACGTTGCCAGTTAACTGTTGATTGCACTTCTACAGAACTTTCATTGGCTGCACATAGAGATAGGCCATGATGATGCTATCATGTACTATTTATAAAATATATGATTTAGCTTTAAACGATTTATTTTTTATTTTCATCAGAAAATTGCAGTTTGCTCAGCAGCCCTGAAATGTGACCATTGCTGATTTTTAAGTTGTTTTACTGTATACTGTCTTAATGAAATCATTTGGTCAAAACACCAGACTTTTTTAATGACACTATTCCTAAGAAGATTTTATCCCCAAAGTTGGTGTGTTAGAAGCATGAAAAAGGGACAAGGGAAATGATTTGAGCAAATTGAGCAAGGGACAAATTATGGCTTGCGAATGGCTCTGCGCATCTCCACAACTTCAGCTCCTGTTGGATGTTCCCAGTCTGCAATGGTCAGGATTTATCAAAAGTGGTCTGAAAAAGGAACCGTGCTGAACCATTGATCAAGTCATGGGCAGTCAAGGCTCATTGGTCTTATTTAACAGCTGCTGTAGCTCGAATTTACAGCTGGTTCTGACAGAAAGGTGTCAGATTACACAGTGGCTCACTGCTTAGCATGTAGTGGCTGGTTATACTGCTATAGCTCATTGATATATTTCAAAATTATCAATAGTCAATTGTTAGCAATTGTTATCCATTCTTGCTAAGAAGCCATTAAATGTCATAAATATAAGCAAACAGGCGACACAATACAGGAAGCTGAAAATCTCTTATCTTTTTTACAAAAAAAAATCTTTTATTATTTAAGATCAAAATGAGTAGCTGCACCTTTAAAGATTTGTAATGTGTAATGTCTAAACTATTTGAAATTATTCATAGAAAACTCTTACTCAGATTGTCCTCACTTGTTAAGCATTTGTCCAGTATGCTGGATAACAATGTCTCCTATTGGTGCCTTCTTGTTATTGCATGTGTGAATCCCCCAAACAATGACACCATTGACAGTAAATACTGTAGGTATGTCATTAACACATTGATTATTTCCTGGGTGATAGCGTGCAGTCTTTTATTGTTAACATACTTGCATTAGGTAAAGCTGTCTATTAGGCAAAGTAGATAATAGGCTGGCATTGTTGGTTGTCAGATCAGGGACACTGTCACAGTCCTTACAACACAAAGTTTGTGGTTTGAGTCTCTGTCAGACACCCTTTAAGACTGAGATACATACAAAATTACATCATATATTGTTAAAGTTGTGAAACATATGGGTCAAAAACATCCTTCTCTCTCTCTCTCTCTCTCTCTCTCTCTCTCTCTCTCCTCTCTCTATATATATATATTATATATATATATATATATATATATATATATATATACTATATATATACTATATATATACTATATACTATATACAGTATTATATACAGTATTATTTATTTATTTATTATATGAGGGTCAGAATATGGTGTTTAGTTTGTTAGGTTGTTCAGGTAGTACACTGCAGTGCCTTAGTATTTCTCTGTAGTTCTCTGGTAACTATTCCAGTTAAATCCTTTAAAGTCAATTTAATATAAATGATGTAGTTTATGGATTATACCTAAATGTAACATCAACCATCTTCACACATCTGCATCCCCTGAAAGCTCTGTAGACGTACAAACAAGGTACTTAGAACTACTTAGAAACCTGCAAATACTGAACGATCAAACTAAATGGAAGAAAATAAATACTGAACGTTTGCAATAAAACCATCTTGTGAGTTGGAAGATGAACAATTTCTTCCCTAGCAACTATCTTGAACAAAAAATTACCTATCCGTTGCTATTTTCCTTGATATGGCAGTGTGATTTACAGGATTAGGCAGGTTAGGCAGAGAATCTGTAGAAAACGAAAGGATGACATCAGAAACTTAGTAAAAAAACATAAAACATTACACAATCTTAAAATCTGGACCATCTTGAAAGTGTTTCAATAGCCAAGATTGATCTGTGGTTAAACAGCTTCTTTAGACGAGTCACTAAACAAAAAGGTAAAATTTTTACTCCATCAGATATCTTTTTTTTTGTTGTATTGCTCCTAGCGTACTTGTAATATCCTAATTATCAGTGTCTGACAGTTCTACTCACCGGTCATTTCTGTTGAAAACATACAGAGAAGAACATCAAAGAAATGAAAACCTGAATTTTACAAGAAGACTTTCATCTCACAGTGACACAGCATAATTAAGTTGCGTTCTTAAGCCCTAGATAAATTGAAATAATCAAAAGCATGTGTTATTCAATGCAGTATGTTCTATAAATCTGAAAATCCCTTTTAGTTTAACCTGCCTTTTCTCAAATAAATAATGGCCTGTTTTCATGATTTAATGTTTTTCCCCAAATGCACTCCATAGTGTTCAAACCAGCTACACGTTTCATCATCAGACAATCCAAACAGGTTAGTTGGGATTTGCAAGCTCACCAGTAGTCAGGTATGGACACTGCTCAGCAGGACTGCCGGGTTCAAATGGTTTACGGTTCGTGTTAGTTTGTGCTTCTCTATCTGCTGAAAATGACCTTGAAACACTTCCAGATTGAATATGACGTCATCAACAGCAGGAATATTTTTACCAATGGAGATACCATAAATAGACGTATCATTCTAGATGCCTCGAAGAAAACAAGAATCCAATCACTGGTTTTAATAGCTAAAGGAAAAGCTTTAGTTCGCTTAGTTATTTATTATGGGGACATAATGGACTGGGAGGACGAAAGGGATGACTGTATTCACCGGGACAAAATAAAATATTATCGAATCAAACAGGATATTTTGAAAGAAGGAGAACAAGATGGTGACGTATGATGTTGATGACTTTTTATATAATTTTATACAGTTAATTTAATAGGAGCTGATAATTTTGATCAAACAAAAGCTTTTTGTGTTCTAGCCAGGGGAGTCATTGACAAAGGAAGGCACATATTTCCTTTCAGCTTCAAGATACCAAGCAGGTATTATACCATTGTTTGTGTTAAAGTTGATATTTTTATTTCTTTTCAGATTGTAATCCTTTTCTGTTATTTTATTTAGCCAAAAAATACCTTCATCATTCTGCTCAATCTTTGGTCAAATTATTCATACGTTGAAGGCAGAGCTCAAACAGTTACTGAAGCTGACGAAAAAAGCTAAAACTCACTTCACATTTGTGTGCAAAGCAGGAGGATCAGAACTTATGGTGAGAAAGAAAGTGAAAAAGTTCATAATTTAGTTACCTAGGAAAACTAATGTTAGCAGCATTTATGTAAGCATTTATGCAGCATTTATCAGTCAACATGGACGCATGATCAAAAAAATTGCTCTTGGTTCTGGAAAGGTTTTGATGGATGTCCAGACAAGGCAGACTGGATACAAACAAGGTAAGGATCTGGTTTGTGAAAATGAAAATGCTGTCTTACAGACTCTATAACTTTTTCAATAGACCTTATGCTCTTAATTATCTTGTAGCACAGGGATATAAAGATGTACATATTTTGTCATAGGAAAAACAATACTAGGAAACTTAGCACACATTTCTGCAGGCCCTTTACATGACACTTAGTGCCTTGCAATACCATTCATATACCTTCAACTTTTTTACATGTTGTTATGCTACAACCAGAAACTTCAGCTGGGATGTCAGCCCAACACAAAGCAGTGCATCAATGTGAAGTGGAAGGAAAATAATACATGTCTTTCAAAACGTTTCACATTTAAACATATAAAGCTCTGGCATGCATGTATATTCAGCTCCCCTGAGACAATATTCTTTAGAGCCACCCATTGCCGTTATAATAGTTGCAAATCTAAACCATTTCATTGTAGGTCTGGCTTTGTGTTTATAGTTGTCGTCCTGCTGGAGGTGAACCTTGTCACTATATTTAGCTTCCACTGTATTTAGCCCTTTATTTAGCTCTATCCATTTTCTCAGAAACTCTGACCAGCTTCCCGATCCCGGCTGAAGAGTTGCATCCTACAGCATGATTCTACCACCACCATTTTTCAGTGCAGGAAAGATGTGTTCAGGGTGAAAGATATAGCATTTTGCATGTTTGCATGTTGGCGAAAAGATTCTGTTTTTGTCTGATCTGACCAAACTATGTTTGCTGGGTCTCCAACATGTCCTGTCATAAACGGCAATAGGGGCCTCAAAAGGCCTGATTTTTTGGAAATCATGAGTAATGGCTGTTTTGTCAACAAATTCTACCACCTGAGCTATGGATCTCAACAGCTACTCCAAATTTACAATGGCTCCCTGAGCTGCTTCTCTGATAAATGCTTTTCTTTTCCAAACTGCCAGTTCAGGTGGATGGCCATATCTTGGTCAGTTCAGAGTTGAGCCATAGTCTTTACTGTTTCAGGTGGCGGATTGAACTGGTAGATTTTCATAGCTTAAAATATGTTTTGTAAGCCAGCCTTGCTTTAAATATCTCCACAGCTTTGTCCCTGCTGTGTTCCTTGGTCTTCATGATAATGTGTGTTTGCTAATGCTCTCAAGCAGTTGTTTGAATTGGGTTTTATTTAAAGGTAAAAGAGTTAATGTGGCTGAATACAGAGTCCTAGCCTACACAAGAATAAAAAGAGTTAAAAGTATGCAAATCTGGTGTGTTCCGTGGTCCTCATGATGCTGTTTGTTTGTTGTATCGAAAAAGGCTTCCCAAGAAAGTTGGTTTGAATTGCTTTTTTAGGGGATCAAACCAAATAGAGTTGAATAGAAATGCGCACCACACTTTTATGATTTTTATTTGCAAACATTTTTGTAAACTTTAGGTAATTTTTATTCCGCTTCACAACTCTGCATATTTGTTAGTCTATCACAAAAAAAGCAAAGGTTCAGGGATATGAAGAGTTTTGAAAGGCACTGTCCACCAGCAACGGGTCAAAAACATGTTAATCTATGGAAGACATGTTCTAACCTGTTAATTGGCCCCTTATTCAATCCAATCTGGCCCTACATCTTAGTTTTATTATATTGCCTCCATGTGTAATGATAGAAACTGACTATATCTCTTCATTGTACAGGTGAGGTCCTTCGGGTCCGAGTTGAAATTAAGAATCTCTCAAGTCATTCAGTCAAACCCAGATTTGTACTGGATGAGAAGAAGAGCTTCTTTGGCTCAAACCGAGGTAAAATTCAGAAACATGAGATACTGAAGGAAAAGGCAGATGCAGTTGATTCTTACTCTGGCAAAACAACTGTGATAAAGGAAATCATCATCCCTTGAGAACTTCCACCATCCATTTTAAACAGTTCCATCATCAAGCTAGAGTATAGGCTAAAGGTAAGCTTCACCACTACAGTTGTAATTTATGCATAATCCAATCTAAAATGTAATTAGATGGTAGGGTTATCTTATTTCTACATTGTAAAAAGTACTAAAAGCTCTATTTTGAATGCAGACATTAATGCAGACATCTTTGTAGCATTGTGTGGGTCTTTTAAGGGATTTAAACAGATCTCAAAAGAATTTGAAATAAGCCATTTGACTGTATGGAAAAAAAAATCTACAAGTTGAGGATATTCAGAACAACATTATAAGGAAAATTTAGCCCTTGATCCTTAACTGTGGATTCTTCTAACCTGAGAGGAAGACTGTTATTAGTTAAATGATCACAGGAGAAATTGCTGTAATCATTCAAACTATATTAATTAAGAAAAGAGTAGATTAACAATAATAAGTATGCATACAATTACCTTTTTCGCTCCACTGGATACAGGAAGACACACAGGTATCTGGACCAGCTCCAGAACCAAAAGGACGCCTATCTTAACCTTACACATACTTGTATAGGAAAGCATAACTAACATCTGGATGGGGCCTGGACTGGTTAGGTGCTTCATCTTCATCTCAGACATGTGCTTTTCACACAGTAAAATCTGGTGCACACTCGAGAGGTTTCTAGCACGTATGTTGAGAGTTGCACTTTGATCTTTCCCTTATTTTTGTTCCTCTTCTTTGTAAATATGTCCTTCCATTGCTAAGTAAAAACAAGTATTACTTGATTGTATGTTCATTTTCATGATCTACATAAAAAAATATGGAAACAAAACAAAGCAAAAGAAATGAAGCAAGCAAAAAGCAGCAGATTTTAATTTTTAATTTTTCCAGAGAGGAGGTCAGGAAGTCAGAAACACTGTTGTCTGAAATAAATACTCTTGAGACCTAACAAACCAGCATCCTGAAGATGGATTTAAAAGAGTTCTGTCACGAGCCCATTCTGCTTGTAATTTATCACATTGATGAATTACCACTTGTAACAAAAACTGTTTCACACAAATGTAGTTGTCATATATATAGACAGAGAGAAAGGAGGTGATGAGCTCCAATTCTTTGAGATCAGAATGCCTTCTTGCCATCACCCTAATCTTTAGCTCCCTCTACAGATTCTGTATTAGATACAAGTTGAGACGCTTGCTGAACCAATCCAGAATATTAATATTAATTCCAGTCAGTAGAAGCATGTTGGTGAAATAAAAAAATGGCTTTTAATCTGCCAGGGATGTGAATAATTTATATCTTAACTGTTTATGTTTGTGTAAACACGTGTATTTGTGTGCGTATCTAAAGCTTTTTTTAAAAAGCTATTTATTTATAAATCTTTCTTCACAGGTATATCTAGAAATCACATGTGAGGCAGACTTAGTGGTCAAACTCCCTATTGTCATCATACCTGAGCAGAGGGAGGAGAATGCTTCGAGTTTCTCTAGATTTGTAGCATTTGGAAGTCTTAACCAGCCAGCCTGGATGTCGCAATCAATGGATCCTCCACCTTCCTATGAGGAATCTGCAATATACCCCTCTTTTCATTTTGGAAATTAAATAGCTACATTGAGAATGCCTCCTTTTAAAGGGAACATCAATATTTTTGTATGATACACCAGCAGCAGTTGTATTGGTGTTTTCCCTTGTCATAGTTGATGTAATGGTCAAATTTTCTTGCCTGCATTACCTACGGCACAACTTAACAGTTTTCCTGCATAAATGAGCCAAATAAAACATGACCGAGATTATTTTCTTGAGAGCACAACAGCTACTATAAAAACTGCAAGAAGAGCTCAAATTAGTTTATCTATTTTGAGTATTGTCTAAAATTATGTAATGCAATATTCATAAAAGGCTTTGTGGTGAACTGGGGATGTGTCCAGCTAGGAGCCCCACCTCCTGTTGTTCAATCACCTCTGGAAATAGGCAGTTAGGTGTCATTGAAACCTTTGATTGATTGTTTCAATCAATCAAACCAACAATGGATGAGTTTGAATGTCCTTAATTTCGACACAAACTAAAATTGCTTTATTTGGAAAACCTGATTGTGGGAATGACCCTCACTCTTCTCTTGGACCTTTGGTTTGCTAATTTCAGTATTTTGTGACAAACTTTAATGAGTTTTGACTGAGTTTTGATTGTTCGACAGTCCTTTAAAGGGGATAGCCCTTGCCATTTTTGCAATACAAAATAAATGAAAATAAGCAGAATCATAGAAAGTAAACACATACTGAAAGTTTCCGAGTTTTGTATTTTAAAAATGCTATTTTATTTACCTCATTATGAGCATCCCTCAGCTAAGATGTTAAAAACACTCATTGACCCATTAATCATGACTGCCAAATTGTTTGCTAGCTTAAGGTCATTTGCTAAGAGTTTTAGAAGCTTTCTTCCAAAATGGTCATTTGGCAGAGCCGCTGTTTCGTCCTCTGCACTATAGGATGTTAGGTAACTGCACATCTAGCATGCCAGCTGCATTAGAGTAAGAGAAGTTGCTGTAGAGCCAGTGGAAAACAAAATCCCAGCTTTGTCTTATTGTACAGCAGTTGTAAATAATCCATGGTGTTTTCCAATGGAACATAACATAAACAGGTGCTAGTGTAGTTGCAACAAACAACTTATAAGAGACCGGTTTTAGATGCACATAGTCTCTCTGCATCAGTCGATAACTCAGCAGAAAATGTATGGCTGCCACACCTCCCTGCCTGTGTCATCAAAACTGTTAATGTTGTCCTCATCACTGCCTGTTAAATATCTACCTAAATCCTCATGATATTCCTAAAGTCTTCCCCATTGTCTTCATCGTGGTAAACCATTTGGCAGTTGTGTTTCATCAGCCTTCAACAAACAGCTTGGGTTCAGCTAGTTTTGTTTAGGTTTTAACCTTTTTTATTACAAAATCACCTCGCTAAGTGTTTAACAACTGTCAGAGTCATGTTCTTAAAATGCAACGAAAATGGCTTCATTCAGTTAAGATGTATTTTATTTATGTGATGTTCCTTGGATTGTGGTAATGCCACCTATGTTTGTATGTTTGGATTTGTTGTCTCTTTTTGTCTGCATCTTGTGAAAAATGGATCAAATCTTTAAACAGGAGGCGATAAAGCTTGATCAGTGATAGTGGTGGCCTCTTTCCTTTAACCTTTTACTTTTTACGGGAATAATTTTAAGATCGCACCACTTTAGCATCACTAAGGAGTCACCTCTGTAGATTGGCATTTGAATCAAGTAGAGCCCTACCTTGATTTAACCATGCTTGCTCCTATTGTGTTTTACATTCGAAATGTACTCGATTGCTGCCTTATCGATTTCACCTGTTTAGCTGAACAATGTATTTTTTGTTAAGTTGCACTTTGGTCCATTTGTTGTTGTTTTAAATTTATTTTTTAATAAACTGACATATAATTTTGATGTTCATTGCTTTAATCTGTGATTTTTCTACCTTTTTGTTAACAATAACTTTTGAATACATATACTCTATCACCAAAAGGTTTGGTGCAGAGAAACTTGACTGGCCTGCACAGAGTCCAGACCTAAACCTTCTTAAACACCTTTGGGATGAATTAGAGAGGAGACTGCAATTCTGGTTTTCTCGTCTAACTATGAACACACTCCTAAACCTTGTGGGAGATATTTACAAAATAGTTAGATGCTGTTTCTGGCAATGGTGGGTCCATCAACTAATTTGATTTTATAGATTAAAAATAGGATGTTCTCAAAGTCTATGTACATATAAAAGTAGACAGAAAATACTTTTGGCAATATAATGTAAATAAACAGATTTTCAATTGACTAATTAATTCATTATACCAACTGCCTTGCCAAAAAAAAATGAACACATGCAGAACATCAACCTTATGTATATTAATTTAAGCTAATATAGCCTTCGCCCTCCTGGCTAGAGTTACCTGTGTGAAAGTGACACCTGCAGGTCTGATTACTTGATCTGGTCTGACACAGTTACCGATTTTGTAGTCCACTGCTTTGGTCTTACCAGCATCCTTGTTCATCAAAGAGAGGCATTCTCCTAATGCTAACTTAATTTAAGCCTTCAGAAGAACATATTTATGCTAATGGGTTTTTTGAATCACAAGGATTTGGATCAGCTGTTTAATGTTGTCCTATTATGACTGTGAAGCATTTCTCAGTGGAGTACGACAGGGTGAATGATCAAGGCACCTATTCCCCAGGGGATGTTCTTTCTGGAAAAGTGACAGTAGTAACTAGCAAGGAGATCAAAGTGCAGAGTTTGTTGGTCAGAGCTAAAGGAAAGGCAAAGGTGACTTGGTATGAACAGGAGGGACAAACCTCAGTGGTTCACAGCAACAAGAAGAAATACTTCTATTTTGAGCATATCATTCTTCAGGATAAAAACAAGGGAGATGGTAAGTATCTTTTGCAATTTAGTTTCTGAGGTGATAATTTTTTTGGTAAAAATAAGTTGATGATTTGTTGTAACATTATTTCTCTTTTAAGGTACAGAAATCATGGGTGCTGGGATAAACGTTTTTCCATTCTGTTTTTTGATTCCAAGCAGGTATTGGTTCTCCCCAGAAATTGTATATACTGAAAATTGAGAATAAATAATAAATTTGCCTTTGGATTCTCCCCTTACAGAGACATGCCTTCATCTTATAAAGGCAAATGGGGTAATATCAAGTATAGTTTGCGAGCTCATTTGACGCGGTCAATCTGGCTTGTACACAAAACCAAGACTGAGTTTCCCTTTTTAACCAGGTCTGAGTTTCCTTTTGCCTCCAAATCAGACATTATAATCATTGGGCTGAAGGTGAGAAATAATTTTGCTTACCTTGTTTTCCATGTCATCTCATTAGATATCTAACAGCTTTAGATTTTTCTCCCTAAAAGTGTTTGTTTTGATATGAAACTGTAGGAGCAACAGCATGCAACCAGGATTTCATTTTGTGCCTCTGGAAAGGTTACTATGAATGTGACCTCTGAAAAAATGGGCCCAAAGCAAGGTAGGTAGATTTCACACATACAGACATTTCAGGTCAATATTTGTATCAGAAATATACTTACTGACATGATCAATACTATTTTCTTCTCTGTAATGTCTTTCTATGATGTCTTTTTGTTTAAATAAAAGTTGTTTGTATCTCCCTGAATACAATAGGTGAGGCTATGGGAGTCTTTATGGAAGTACGCAATGACTCGACACGCTCTGTAACACCTAAGTTCTACCTGTGTGAGAAGCAGACCTTTGTGGCCCAGTCAAAGAAGAAAGTTCAAACAAAGGACATCTTGTTCGGGATAGGAGACGTTGTTCCAGCTGAGAGCAGTTGCTCTGTAACCAAAATATTGATTATCCCTCCACATCTCCCACCCACCTTCTTCAATTGCAGCATGATGTGTCTGGAGTACAGAATCAAGGTATTTATGCTTGTTATTGGATAAATTCAGACAGTGGTCCCACACAAGAGTTCATTATTATTATTATACAATGTGATAACTCAATATGAAAAAAGAGACCTACAAATATTGTCAGAAATCAATAAAGCCTTTGCTTATCATATTCATTTATTTCACAAACTGATTTTTTTTCAAAGTGCTTGAATCATAAAAAAACAGCTCCACACAGTGACTGCATGATGGGAAAGTGAGGGGGAGGGGTTAAAAGCGTCATTGCTCATCGAGGGAAGAGTTTCATATTACAGCACAACCTGTTCCAACATGCCATCCACTCTAACAGACTTGCATGAGCTCTCAGAATACAATAGTTCAACTGGTCAGAGAAACAAAGAGAAGCATAAATTACTGGCCATTGTCATATTAATAGGCCAAGTTATCGAAACAATTTTCTCTTATATTTATGAGATAAAACCCATTTTCTTTTTGGATTTATTCTGCTACAGGTCACCCTTGATGTCCCTTTGCTGAGAGACCCAGAAATGAAACTTCCCCTGGTCATCCTCCAGGGATCACCAAAACTTGTTCAGCAAAAAACAAAGAGACCAATCTGGTTTAGAAAATTCCTTGGTTAAAAGAACAGTCATGAGCAAGATGAAAAAAGGATGTACATACATTACTGTCAGACAGTGTTGCAGAGTTTAAATTCATAAATCACAGGTAGCTATACTCATCTTTTTTGTATCTACATTTACGTTAAAACAATTATTTCTGCTGCTGTTCAACACTGTATGTACATGTCCACTAGATGGAGATGTCAGCCACAGTAAAGTAATTGTAGCATGTTTAATTTTAACGATTGTTTTCAAAACTCTATAAAATCAAACTGAGATCAAATACACTTAAAGATCATATACCACATTTTAGAAAGGAATCATGCAGAATCAAATTTTTGTCAAAAAATATAACCATACATTTTTTGGGGATAATATCCAGTATCCAAGTAACCAAAATTTTCAAATTTTAAAAGGACAATTTGAACTGTTTAATGAATAAATTGATAGTACAAAAGACTCACAGTGCCTTGTAAAAGTATTTATAAATAGCTTCAATATATTTTGTCCATGTATCAATATTCTTCAGTGGATTTCTTGTGACAGAGTAGTCAGGGATTAAATTTTGGAAAAATTGTCTATTGCTGTCGGTCTCTGGAGGCGCTACAGAAATCCTCAGCTCAGGTAGGAGAATATGTCAAAAGGACAAATCTGCATTTTATCGAAGTGTGGCAAGAAGAAAACAGTTGTTGAAAGAAAGCCTGTTTGATTTGCCAGAAGTCATGTAGAGTAAACAGCAGACGGTTCTGTCGAAGAGTCTCTGGTCACATTAGACCAAACCTGGCTTCAACTCCCGGCTGGGGGTTTTTCTGCATGGAGTTTGCATGCTCTCCCCGTACTTGCATGGGTTCTCTCTGGGTTCTCACTTGGGCTTCGTCCTGTTGGGCCATCGTCCATCTTGACAGAAAACGAGCTGCTACTATGCCTCCCAGCATGCACGTCACCACCAGAAGTGATAAATAGCTAGCTCAAGCTAATGCTAACATTCCCAGCCATAGTATCTTGCTGATACTGCACTTAAGGGCGATCTAAGAAGAAATAGAAGCAGGCGGGTTTACTTTTCTTCCTACTGGCCATTCTTGGAAGAGCTTGACAAAGCTGGAAATCTGTCTGATATAAGAAGATCAGAAGATTCATATCCCGATCAAAGAGCACCAGGCGCAGGTGAAAACCCACAGAGGTTTAGTTTCCAAGCAGACGAGTTTCCTTCTTGTCTGTTCCATTTGACTTCCAAGCCTCATCCTAATTTTCCCGTTTGGACCACGGAGGAGAAGTTGACTGTGTTGAGTTTCACGGACACGTGAATACTCCACCTTCCCCCCTTATTTTTTTCTTCAGGCCCACAACCCATTTTCATACTCGACTAAAGATAAAGAAGTCAACGTAAAAGTAATTTTGTTCTTTCCTTTATTAATAGGATAGGTTTCTTGATAAGTTCTGGGCAGGGTGAGGGAGGAAAGTAGATTGGTGTGCATGGTGTTGAACGCTGAAACGTGGCTGTGTAGCGAAGTTTGAATGTGAGTGTGTTTACCATGTTTTTCATCAACTGAGTGCTGACTCAGTTGGAGTTAAAGTGGACTTTAAGGTAGACTGAGGCTACAAACTGAGCCTCGTGTTCATCTCTGTTGTCTCACCGTTTATGGTCTTTGTGTTTTTCCACTGGGTTCCCGCCTTCAGAGTTTTATTACTCTTTGTTTCGAGATTAGCCAGCTATCAGCTGTTAGTGGCTAAGAGGCTGGCTACTAGGTTCTTTACCGCGTCTGAGCTAGCCTGGATCTAACGTATAACAGCTGACAGCTGCTATCGAGACTAATTCAAACCAAAAAAGCCTCACCGTTTATTAATTCTGCTCCATTTTTCCAAGTCGATCAAAATTATTGTCTTATTCCTACTCATTCCATAAACTGCTGGTTTGATCTGCATCTATACTCAGTGTGCATCTTTATTTTTGATTGTTAATTTACCACTTTTATAGAATAGTGCATGCATAATTAGGTGAAAGTTCTTGGACCAGGATAGTGGATTTTAATAGTGGACTATTGGTTTAATACATTTTCACATAGATAAAGAGACAGCGTTTGTGTTTACTTTGTGTAAGAGTGATTATCTGTCAAAATCTTCACCATTCAGCAAAACGGTTGATAACACAGTGACATTTAGCGGTTTTGGTTAATAATATCACTTATTAATGATAATTAACTAATTGTAATTATTAACCTGTTAAGCCCTGAGGGGTTTTAAGGCAATTTCTGCCTGAAATTTCATAACTTAAATAAGTCAAGTATATCAGGTCTACATGCAAACTTTTGGTACCTGTGTAAAGGTAAGACATAAAAACATTTTTTTCAAGTAGAACTGAGATTGGGGTGGAGGTTCACATTCCAGTAAGACGATTAAAACAATTATACAATTCAATTGATTAAAATACAATAGTTTCTTGCTAAATGGGCTGAACTTACATAGCCCTTTTCTATTCACACTGACCACCCATAACACTTTTACATCCAAATTAAGGTACTGATTGGTAGCCAACTTGGGATTAATTGCCTTGCCTAAACACACTTCCTGAACCTTTAATTTTCTGATTGTAAGATAGTTATCTTGCATCTTCCCACTGAGCCACAACCGCCCCATCATGACAAAATATGAGGGGTATGAAAGTTTTGCAAGGCACCACACAATAGAAGAATCAGCCTAATTAATATGGTCTATGTACAGATGAAATTGTCCATTTTACTTTAACTAACTGTTAGCATTAGCATTCCACTGCTCTGGGGATTTCTTTCTTTATCTAAAAAATCCCTCCAAAATGTCATCTTTCTAAGAACCTCCTTCAGTATTTAAAGTATCCAAACTATACCTGTAAAGTTTTATTTTATCTTTCAAGACTCATGTCTCACCCAATAAAACATTACAGATTAAATAAATATGACTATGCTTTCACGTTGTGAAATCTAGAAAATAGTGTTGTACTGCATTCTGAGCAGTTTTCCCTCACAAAGATATCTGCCTTAAGATATCTGAGCACAGTGAGCAGAGCAGGTGACACCACACCAGGGGTTGCAGTAGCTACTACAGTGTCTCCCTGTAACCCAATGACTATAAACATCATTGTAAAGGTTTTGTGCACAGCCTATAATGCTGTGCATTCAAACATTGGCTGTGATTTTTATAAATTGTTTGGCTTGGTGGCGAATGATGTAGCTGACATAAATTTATAGACAGTACAAGGATTGGGGGTCAACCCTACTAGGAGTCTGATCTGATGGGAATCAGACTAGGACATCGTAGGCATTTTGCTGTTTCATGCCTTTGTAGTTTCAGTCATTTAATTCCAGACTTCTCAGATACGAAATTAGGTCATGTTCCTGGGATGTTTCCAATCAAGCATTATGGGGATGTTTTAGTACCCACTCTGACAGTCGATGATTTATAGTATTTTTCTATAATCTATTCATACTCTGCTGTAAGATGGTGTAGTTATATGACTCCATTAAATATAATCTACCAGCAGAAGGTTGCTTAGCGTTATCTTAGTTTTCTCATGGGACAAAATGATCATTTTTCTTCTGGGCTTAATGGGTCAGATCCAAAATAAAGCAAAATATAAATAAAAGTGCAAAAGAAAGTTTTCCGAAAAGAATAAACAATTAAATTAATTGAACTAACAGACCCAGAACTCTATAAGAGAATAGGCATAAGAGAAGGTATAAGAATGCATAAGAGAATCTACAAACTGCAAATTATTAATCAATCTGTCATTTATACTGTATCACCTCAAACAATGCAGTATGATTTGATTTTTAATAAGGGAGGACTTGGAAGGATTAGATAAATAGAATGTGTCTTAATGTTTTGCCAAACAAGAAAAAAAAACATTTAACATATACTTTTATCTCTCATTTTGTTAAATAAAAGTATAAAAGATCAATTGATAAATTTTTAGCCTTTAGATTAATCCATATGGGCTACTATATATTAGTTTTTTAAATAAGGATGCCAGTGTAAAACACTATAGTGAATATAACAGTCAAATACAAAAATTTAGACTGTAGAGCTTTCTCAAAATCATCCTTGCCTAAGCACTCATTTTGCAACAGAGGAAAGAGTTCAACAAAGGAACATTCGTGATTCTGACAGTACATGTGTTTGCCAAACAGTGGTTCCTAAGTGAAACCAGGCTCATGTTCTTGACAGAGACTCAGACATCTTTCCTTGCCAGAAAGAGAAAGCACCAAACATTTTATGGTCAGGGTCCATCCTGGAAAAATTATGTCCAGACACTAAATAAGGAAGAACAGGAGTCAGCTCAGAAAGGGCTCCATGATTCACACAAAACGAACAGAACAGCCTGTGCAAATCAACTCGCTCCGATCTTCACCCGGATCTTCAACAAGTCACTGGAAAAGTGTGAGGTCCCCTCCTGCTTCAAACGATCCACCATCATCCCAGTGCCCAAGAAACCCACCATTCTAGGATTAAATGACTACAGGCCTGTAGCGCTGACGTCTGTGGTCATGAAATCCTTTGAGCGGCTGGTGTTGAAGCACCTGAAAGACATCACAGGACCCCTGCTGGACGCCCTGCAATTTGCTTACCGAGCAAACAGGTCGGCACATGATGCTGTTAACTTAGGTCTACACTTCATCCTGCAACACCTCGACCACCCAGGGACCTACGCCAGGATCCTGTTTGTAGACTTCAGCTCGGCCTTCAACACCATCATACCAGACATCCTCCACCAGAAGCTCACCCAGCTCAACGTCCCAACCTCCACCTGTCAGTGGATCAACAGCTTCCTGACGGACCGACAGCAGCAGGTGAGACTGGGGAGCATCTTCTCCCGAACCAGATCAATAAGTACTGGTGCCCCCAGGGGTGTGTTCTCTCCCCACTCCTCTTCTCCCTGTACACAAATGACTGCACCTCAGCGGACTCGTCCGTGAAACTCCTTAAGTTTGCAGACGACACCACTGTCATTGGACTGATCCAGGACGGTGATGAGTCCACATACAGACAGGAGGTGGATCGCCTGATACACTGGTGTAGTCAGAACTGCCTGGAACTCAACCCACTCAAGACTGTGGAGATGGTAGTGGACTTTCGGAAAACACCGACACCATACACCTCCCTCACCATCCTCAACAACACTGTATCGGCTGTGGATCACTTCAGGTTCTTAGGAACCACCATCTATGAGGACCTGAGATGGTCTTCACACATAGACACCTTTCGAAAGAAGGCCCAGCAGAGACTGTACTTCCTGAGGCAACTCAAGAAGTACAACCTTCCCCAGGAGCTGCTGGTCATCTTCTACACTGCCATCATTCAGTCTGTCCTGTCTTCATCCATCTCAGTGTGGTTTGGTTCATCCACAAAACAGGACAGGTCCAGACTGCAACGAATAATCAGGTCTGCAGAGAGAATCATCAGGGCTGACCTTCCCTCCATCCAGGACTTATACAGGTCAAGGGTCAGGAAAAGAGCTGCTAAAATCTCTGCAGACCCCACACACCCTGCACATAAACTGTTTAGAGTTCTGCCTTCAGGGCGACGCTACAGAGCGCTGTTCACTAAAACTAGCCGCCACAGAGACAGTTTCTTCCCTCAGGCTGTTTCTCTGTTGAACATTCAATAGAGAACAAAACAACAGCATACAGATGTTGCAAATGCACCTTTTTATTTATTTATATATGTGTATATTTGTACATTGTAAATATGTATATTCTGTAGTGCAAAAACAAAAACCAAAGAGCAAAGTGTACCGGAGTCAAATTCCTTGTTTGTATGTACAAACTTGGCAATAAAGCTGATTCTGATTCTGATTCTGATTCTGAGAAAGGAAACACAATGAACTTGCATGCTTCATTGGGATAAACATCTTTTGATGGTGAAAAAGCATATAATGTTACAAGTTAAAGGTTGAGCACATACCACTTTATGACTTGTACCGTGAATAGCTCAAATGTAGTTTATTCTGCCTCACCTGTTTTAGTGCAGGGGGATGTTCGTTGGCTATTATATGGAACACAGCAAAAGAGTCTTCCAATCCCCAGCAACACCTGCATGAAGATGTCTCTAGAAAACTACACTGGCTCAGATCTGGCAGCAGTTCTAGTCTTGATTGTGCTTATAGCAGAGCCTGCCTGGTAACCATTCTGGCTCTATGCAGGGTGTGTAGGCTATGAGCCAGGCAGCTCCTTTAACACACACATACGCATGCACACAAACACACACATACACACACACACACACACACACACAGACAGCACCACACAACACCATACCACAGCCCTCTCTACTTTTGGACAGCCGAGCATGGAGGTGTGGCCTCTGGCACCTCCCATCGCCATAGCCAGAATAAGCGCCATGACAACCATGTGGGCCTGCTGGTGACTCCCTGTCTTCATCGGCCACGGTTGCCATGGCAACTCCCCACAGGGGCTCCCGCAGATCAGCGGGATGGGCGTCCAGTTGACTAACCCTCTCCCAGCTGGGGAATGGCTGAGAGAGAGCGCAGTGAAGGGGAAGGGAGGGGAGGATGTGTGTGATACGTGTATGTGTGTGTGTGGATGTGTGTGTTTTGTGTGTGGGATGGCACAGCAGAGCCTGAGGAGGGAGAGTGATGAAGAGATAGACAGTTAAAGAAGGAAAGAGATCTCAGACAGAGGCACGCTGGAGACGGGTAGTCTGCCCTGCTGAAGTAGCTTATCTCTGCCTACATACAGCCTCACAGCAGAATAAACTGAAAAGCTTTTCTAAAAAATACACATCTGTGGGTCTAAATTCTTTAACTGCACTCTCTTGGTGTCAATGGCCTAACCGGGCAGCTCTGATCCAACCAATGCTTATTTGAATAACTGTGTACAACCTTAAAAAGAGTCATTACCTTATCTGCTTTCTCTCACCCATCTATCAGAAAATATTCAATAAAAACCAGTTTTTATTTCTTTCCCCAGTTTCGCCAGTGACAAGTACCACAAGTTTGGATGTGTTGCAAACTGGCCACAGATGGCTGTTGCTAGAAGGAGAAACTGCATCTCTTAGTCTATTGGCTGGAAAGACTGAGGGGCTTTTTCTACTCTCTAATTGCTCCAAGCTGTGTCCCTTTAAAGGTCCCAACCGAAAAAAAAATAAGAATATTCGTTAAAACTCTGATTCTCCCTTTCTGTTTGCGCATTCAGGTTGGTGTTGCTGTCATGCCTAAATCCAGAAACACTGAAAATGGGGTTCATTTAAGTTCATCATAATGAAGCCTTTATTTTGGAAAAGGAGAAAGATAAACTTCCCATCGTAAACATTTTGTGATCTATTGTGAGTGCAGAAACATTTGTTTTTTTATATATATATAAAATGTTTACAATGTTCACAATATTTAAATTTATAAAAAAGTGATACAAGGCAATTTTGTCAGTGTTACAGAAGGCAAGATGCCAAAACATTCAACTATTTGAAAGAATCTACAGCTTTTTTTAAAATTATTTTCTCTATTATTCGTGCAATAATACCTCTAATCTAAAACTAGCTTTACATAAAGTGTGTGGCTATACTGTGCGCTTGTAGTGGTAACCTTTGGAATTACATTTCTTTTACCATTTCAAAAAAACATTGACAGACGTTTTTGATTACAGAAATGATGTATATAAAAATTCAGTTCAGATTTATTTATGAAACTCAGAGAAGCAGCCACCCCTGCACAGGTGGACATTGCATATCTTGCAGCCGAACACACTTTCGTGTCGCAGTCCCTTGTTTGTGCAGTTCCTGCATCGGCGGGAGCGTTCTGACATGCGCTCCAGCCGATGTCCATACTCTATGGGTGAGTCTGCGTGCCTCTTGCGTGCTGCTCGCTCCATGCCCCGTGCGCCCTGGTAGTCTCCAATCAGCTGCTGTGCTAGCCGCACACGGAAGTGACGCTGAGTGAACTGTTTTCCGTTGAAGCCTGCCGGCGGCGTTCCCCCTCTGCTCTCTCTAAGTATTATGTAGGCGTTGACGATGCACAGGTTGACATAGAACCACAGAAAGTAACGCCACCACTTCTTGCAAGGCCTGCCAACTTGGTAGCATTCCCTCAGCTGGTCGCACAGATCCACCCCCCTCATGTTTTCCTGGTATAGCAGCAGTGGAAGAGGTCGGGGTACACCGAAGGAGAGGCTAGTGCCGTCCAGGCTGTCGCTTTCGCCCTCGCCATCTGTGTCAGGCTGCTGACGGCCCGGACTGATTCCCACAATCCCAGGTGTGGAGTTGGTTGAGAGGCAGCTGACCATCTTGACTTCACGGGTGACTGTTGCAACCAGGTTACCACGCTGGCACTGGTAGAACTCCCCCTGGCAGAGTTTTCCCACATTACGAGGGCGAAGGACTTCTGGGTAACCTTTTCGCCCGGCCTGAGTGGGCCCACAGGCATACAGTCCATCCCTTAGAAGTCTCTGGAGGAGGGGCACAGAGGTGAAGAAGCTGTCCATGAACACATGGTGGTACTGACCCCCCAGGCCTCGCACTAGAGAGCTCACCACTCTGTGACCCAAAGAGGCTGCTGCCTCATCATTGCTGGGCTTACCAACGTAGATTTTCGTCCTGTGGCAGTAGCCTGAGCGGGAATCGCACAGCATCCACACTGTCAGCCCCTTCCTCAGGGGCTTTGAGGACATGTACTGGGTGGGAGAGAAGCGCCTCTTTGTGGCAATGGCACACTTATCTATAGTCAAGCAGCGGTTGGGTATGTATGCATCCCACATTGTGTTCTCTACCACATCCAGGAGAGGCCTGATTTTAAAGAGGCCGTCATATCCCCGCTCCCCACGGACAGGCTCAGACTCCCGGTCACACAGATGGAGATACTGAGTGAGTTTCTCAAAGCGTCTGGCTGTCATTGTTTTTTTAAAGCCTGCATTCCCAATAAAAATGTCACTGGCCCAGTACATGCCAGTGTCTGGAAGCTGATTGATGCCCATCAGAATATTCAGACCCACATAAGCTTTCATCTCTCTAACATCAGTAGGGTGCCAGTGGGGGTCTGATTTCCCACTTCTTCTCTGCCGATAGAGGGCGTAATTGTTTGTTTGTTCTACCATGTGTTCAAAAAGAGAATCTGGGAAGAGTATCCGGAAATAGTCACGGGTGTCAGCTTCGTCCCCGAGCGAGTGCTGAGGGCCACTGGCGGCGGAGAACGGTTCGATCGAGACCACCTGGTCCGGTTCGCCCCAGAAGTCTGGAGACGTGCAGTCCTCCTCCAGGTCCTCATAGCCGAAAAAGCTCCTGCGCTCCTCCTCCTCCTCCAGATCGGAGAAATCAATATCCGAATCGTTTGAGTTGGTGTCGGAGCAGTTAGTGGAGGTGGAATAATAGCAGTCCTCCGAGTAGTCCTCCTCGTCGTGCTTGATCCCGTTGCTGCCGGTGACCAGAATAATGTTGCAGCCTCCTCCCGCAATCAGGCTGGCCGCGTCCGCAGTCTCCGCCGCGGCTGCCGTGCTCGTCACTCCATTCTCCCCCTCGCCGTCCTCCGCCGCCTCCCGCGCCTTATCGTCTTCCTCCTCGTCCGAGTCCGGCTTTCTGTTGGGAATTTCAAACCACTTCACATCGGCCGAAAGATTAAGCGGGGCGTCTTGGCTGTCGCACTCCGTGCTACTTTCGGTGTCCGCGCTAGTTTCCAAAATAGTAAAAAGCTCTCTCCCTTTTCTTGCCGTCGCCATGTCGGGGTATTAAAGTGCCCCTGCATGAGTCTTTTTATGTATGTGGGTTTTTTCAGCGTGAAAAAATGAATAATCTTACGAACCGCTCACCCGAAATGAACTGATGCGCTCTTAACAGCAGCCTGTTCTTAAAAAACTTGCAATTTGCGGACCTATGCGGCGCCTATAAGCTCGGTTCTCATTGTTTCCGCTCCTGGGTTTTTCTGGGCTTTGTAGCGCAGTGTGGCCGCAGACGTCAGAAGCTGCATGCATGTCCTGCTTTGTAGGGCGTTTTGCGACTGCAGCTGGTGGGGTTGCTAGTTCGTTAGGCTGGCAGATGGCCGCTCGCTGTTCTAATGCCCGCTGGCATTCACCGCCATCAATAAGCCGGATACCCATTTCTGCAGAAAGCATTGTTTATTATACAAATGATCAGAAAGCAAACAAAATATTTTTAGAGCTGCCACTCAAGTGGCAAAAAGAATACAGCCGTGCAGATGTGACAGACCGAAACTGATCTTGATCCCACCCCAACATTTATTGCATTAGGCTTTAATTTATCTTTTTATTGGCTTTCATTGCAGCAACATATATAAAAAAATGCACACATGGTTAAGGTGCAGCAGGAGCTGTTTCCCCGCAACAAACACACAACTCCTTACTCATCCCTTTGCTTAAAGGACTTCTCTCTGAACTCGTGCAGAGGATCACTATGTTCATTCATAAACATGCTTCCTCCCTCTGACAGGTTTCCACATGAATCTGAAGCCCTATAGGCTATTGTAAAATTAGGAACCTCCCTCTAATTTACGAATGTGAGAAGAATTGTGTTTAACTTCAGGACAAAGGATTACCCCTGCAGTTTGTGGCTGCAGACCCAAAGATATTCTGGTTATTAATGAGCAACAGCATTATTAAAGTTTCTGGAAAACAAACAAACAAAAACAAACTTGCTCACTGAGGGATTTAACTATTTTAGCCATTTTTTGTTTTCTTCTGAAATGGACATGAGCCAGTTTAGGTTTTTTACTATATGACAACTTTGAGGAAAATTGAATCAACAAAATAACAGGAACTAGTTACTTTTATTCATAACAGAAAAACAGTAATGATTCCTACTGCAGCAACATTAATATAGCATAATAATCATTACAGTTCCAATAATGTTATTTATATTTATTTGTTTTTATGTTGATAAGTTAGCCTTACCCAAACAGTATCAAATGAAACTCTTACTAAATGTACTAGTAGCTTACAACTTGTTATTATGAAGAACATGAGCGCCTTTGTCGCTTTGTTCATTTTAGAGCAACACCAATATAACAAGGTGATATTCAGGGCCGAATCTAGGAGGATGTGGGGCCCTGGGCTAGAGCCCCACCTACAAAGGTTTCTTTTGCTCATGCAAATTACATTAGACTGTAGCCCTGCGCATTAAATCCAAGGTGTATATGCATTGTCCACATTAGAATAAGAGTATCTCCAACGCCATCTTTGTGTTTGTCCTTGTAAAAAACGTTTTTATAAACATGTAATCATTTTTTGAAGGCACTACACCGTTTCTCCTTTTTGCCAATTCGTACACCCATATTGTACCCATGCATTGTCGTTCTGTCCTGTTGTACTTCAATTTGGTACTCATGTACTTCTTGATTATTTCATATTAGTTTATTTTTCTTTGTAGTTAAGTACTTGCATGCGTTATGGAGATAAATCGTCCAAAAATGCTAATAACACATATAATTAAATTTCAATGCACATTATTTTCTGAAAGCTTTTATTACACCAATTTACGTTTATTTTGGTTCTAAATCTTATTCCATATCTGGTATATATCATTTTATTTGGAGTCACATAACCACATTTCCTTACAATAGAATATTAGTAGATTATAGAAAATTACTTTAAGACCACAGTCGTCAAAGTGGGTACAAAATGCATCTCTGGCAGGTACAAATTGATGCAACGTTGGTATGAAACCCTGTGTAGCAGATGAGTCCATTTCATACATAAAAAAGTTGTACCAATTTAACCGCACCCTTTGTAGAAATGCCTTCAACCATACAGAAAAAAATGACATAAAATGTTATGAATACAGAAGTAACTGTGCAGCAAGGGCCACAGGTGGACCAAGGCACAACTCACCTAAGCAGCTGTTTAGATCCTTCTTGCCAACAGGGGGCCCCCGTAATCACAAGAATTCTCAAAAAATTGATATTCACAAATGTCTTTTTCTGTATTCCTGATGCACGAGTGCTATTTGTACAAAACAAAACTTGTGATGACTGATATTTAAAATGTTATATGTATATTGGGGTGCTCATACTGTAAAGACTTTCTGGGTATTGTTGAATAAATTATTGCAGAATAAGCCTTACTGTTTTTATGCTTCACCAAGTAGCTTTAAAGTGCAAACTATGTCAACATTAGGAAAATGACTGATCTTTGAAACATCTGTCTAATTGTTTGATGAATAAGATAAAGACAAAGAATTTTTCAGTTATATTTTCAATCTTCTGAACACTGCAACCTACCGAGCCCGCGAAGGGACATGGGGGGATTTTTTTTTCTTTCGTCCTCTCGCAATACTTTTTGCGTTCTCACGCAAAAGTTGTTAATCACTCTGAGAAAGCTGTGCGTTTTGGAACAGCAGCACATATGACAAACTGCCAACAAAACAAACAGCACTGATATGGCATTGGTATTGGATATTTGTCATATGCAGGTTAACACACAGTCAACAATGCAATGAAATGCTTTGGATAAGAAGAACCGTTAATTCACCATTAAAACAAAAGCACTAATGGCGTGCAATAAAAAAGTATGCATCGTGCAGCAGAAATAAGGAAATAAAGTGTCACAAATGTGGTTTAGTGCAGTATTATTGTGCAGTATTATATTCAAAATTTCAAAATAAAAATCAGTAAATCTCAAAAACGGATGTAGTGTTTGTTCAGTTTTTGCAATTGTCTGGTTTGGAAACTAACCGACAAAGTATTGCGTGGGAACGCAAAAGAAAAACAAAAATCCCCACATGTCCCTTTGCGGGTTCCGTAGCAACCCACAAAATATTTGTTTTAGAACAAAAAATATATATTTCACTATTTTGCACATTTTCAATATATAGGTCATGTGAACTCAATGTGATTCAACCAACACATATTTGGTAATTGTGTGGATTATACTTGCTAGTGATGAGCTATAATAATGTCACGTTAAATGTATGAGGCATAAATGTTGATAAATAAGGGTTATATAAAGAGAATAGTAGTTCAGCTGTGCTTCAAGGTAGTTGGAGGGCCCATAATCCAATACTCCTCCAAGGCCCAGAACATTCTTGGATCGGCTCTAAAACAAAGTTAGAAATGTAACATAGTGCTTCAGATATGACCAACCTCAGTTACAAGATTTTCTAAAACCACAACAGCTTTGGAGGATACCAGTTAAATCAAGTTTCTTTGCATAGGGGGGATGGGCTGCAGGAAGGGCCTTTCCCAAATTCTTTTAGCTTGTGGCCTCTGTCAACATGGCTGGCTGATCACTGGGTTGCTGCCCCTGGGCCCTGCAGCCGAGGCACGATTTATGCATCTTTCCTTGCTGGCTTATTGCTCAGATTCTCGTTGTCTCAGCGGTATCTTCTAGTCTTTGAGAGTCGCAGGCCTCACTGCTGTTCCTGGCCGTTTAGAAAGCGGTGAGGCTACAGCAGGCGGTGCACGCTGGGAACCAGTATGCTGAAAAATGAGGGAGGTTGAGAACCTTGGTTATGCAGCCCAAAAATAGAAGTAAGAGGGGGGAAAAGAGGCTCGCTTCAGCATTTCCAGGACCCTGGAGCGGAGTGCTGCAGCAGACCCCTCAGAGACTCTGGCGGTGGGGTGGGGAGATGTCAACCAATGGGGGCTCATTAAAGCCTATGTGTGTGTACTGTATGTGGGTCTGTGCGACAAACTCAGCTCCTCCACATCTCAAATCTTTTTCTTGTGGATGAGTCCAGAGATGGCCTTTCTTTCTCTCTCTCTTTCTCTCTCTATCTCTGTGTGTGTATTTGTGTGCACGCACATCTGCCAGCATGTTAGCAAATGGTGCAACCGCTGCATCCCCAGCTGAAGACAGACCAATGCTTGTTTCTGCCATTCCCTGACATGGCGTCTCCTCTCCCCTTTGTGCGTGTGCATGCATGTGTGTGTGTGTCAGTGAGGGCCTTATTAATAATGATGTCTCATTCTTATTGCCAAGAGCAACCTTAGTCCCATCCGATGTAATTGGAATTAAGAGAGCAAATCATAAACAGCATGCTGTTGTTTTTTGTTAGGGGTTTACAGTCCCTTTATGTGGCCATCTTTGATATAATTAAGCAAACCTACTTGCTATACTGCGATCTAAGTCAACAGATTTACCATTTCATGAACCTGTTATTGAGATTTGCATCATGCTGCTTACATATATTTCCATCATTCTGCCCCACTGTGGCATGATGAGAAGATTTATGACACTTTGTTGTATGTTTGAGAGTTTTATAAGCATTCCAAACTTTTATAAATGTGAAATATAATGCTGACCTTGAACACTAGAATGAGAGGCCGCTTTGCTTGTATGCTAAAGTGTCATACTGCCCTCTTGTGGTCACTGGAAAAAAGTTATTACTAAGGACGTTTTGGCAAAGTTGTAACATTGAAAAAGTAATTGTTTTCTATTATCTTTTCAGCTGTAAAGCCGATATGTTAAAGCACCGAGTGACAGGGAAACTAGAGATCAAACTTGCTACTGACATGCATGATTCTTTTTACTGTATTTCAGTCAAAGTGCAAATTAAAATGAATAGGTAATTGTGTCCAAACTTTTGACTGGTAGTATACTGTATATGGCAGTAAAGCAGAGAAAGAAATACACTAAGCAATATTTTCTGACAAAAATGCTGATGAATCAGGTATTTAGTTTCGACCACTAGATGGAGTAAGAACACAAATTAAATGAAGGTGGAAAAAATTATTACCATCAGCTACATGTGAGATTCCTTTATGTACAGTTTTCTTTTGTTTACTTGCCATTAACATCAAAAATTATCTCTCTCACTGCTTTACAGTCTGACTTTGTTGTCTCTTGGTTGTCAGACCATGTGTTGTCTATTATTCTGTTTGAACTTTTCAGGATCAACAATCCTAGTTATTGTGTCTTTTTTCCAATATATTTATTAGTTATAGTTCTGCTTACACTCAGTAGGCTAATTTTTATCATAATTATTTCACCTTTTTTCACACTAATCTGTCCTATTGTGCAAATTTGAACATTGTATTGGCATTTTAAAGCCTTTAAACTATATCACTTTCTTTCTTGACCAAGGAACGTTTAGCTAACATAAATTATGCACTAAGTGTGTTCAACAAGTATGTATAAAACTCTAATGACTTCATAATCTAAGTTTAAAAGTTATTTTTCTCGGTTTATTTCTGGACTTGAAACTTACTCTTTTATCATGCCTCCAAACAGCTCTTAAAGTCCATGACTGAATGTTTTCATATATACTCATAATGAGCATGACTGTCATGATAATTTCGGGGTTTAAAGACATTTTTTTAAGAGTATTTTATTTATTTATTTAAGTGGACTGAATATGCAACAAACTGCTGGTTCAGCTTATTTGAATATGTTGCTTTTTTTGCAAGGACCTGTGTTTTAAGCATAGTCCACAATTATTATCCTACTGGATCTGCCAGTTATGTACAAGTTCCAACCTCCTAACCCAAACCCACAGAGGAAATAATTTGTTAAAATGATCAGGATCAATGATCCAGCAACCACCAAGGTGCAAGTCTTTAATAAACTGGTAGTCGCTGAAACACCAGTGATTGTCCACAGTGAAGTGTTTAACATCAGGTTTGTGTTCCAGTTGGAAAAATATTCCAAGCACACATCCAAACTTGTGATGGAATGAATAAATGAGACCACAGCTTCTGGAATAACCTCTGCTTCAGTCAGTCAGTCAGTCAGTCATTTTCTACCGCTTATTCCATAGTGGGTCGCGGGGGAGCTGGTGCCTATCTCCAGCAGTCTATGGGCAAGAGGCGGGGTACACCCTGGACAGGTCGCCAGTCCATCGCAGGGCAACCTCTGCTTCAATGCTTTTAAAAATATTTGGACTATGCTTAAAAGTAGGGTCTGCGCCTGGAAACCAATCAATTTAAAAGAGCTCCGCTCCACCAGTTCTGATTAGAAGATACCAACTTGGTTTCCTCTCAACTTGCTAAGGGACACTTATTCAAATATTATTGGTGGTGTGGTTTATTTGAGCCAGTAAATATAACTTTAACATTTGCAAAGTAAAAATTCCCAATAAATTCTTGTTTTTAAAAAAAAATCATTGAAATTTGTTTTATAATTATTCTACCCTCAATAAAGAGCACTTGAGATGCATATCTAAAAGCCCACAATGTTCTGAAATCATGCCCATGATCAGTGTATATGAACTTCTGACAGGCAATGAAGGATGAACCTCTATAACTGCTGTTACAAACACAACACAGTCTGATTCTGATTTCAGATGCAATGTTTTCTGTTGGTTTAATGTCTTAACTGCATTTAGAAAAAAATTACATTTAGTAGATATTTATTGATATGTGAATGTTAACAATCTCTAGACAAGAAAATCCTTTATTTTGACCTTTGAGTTAATCATTTTAAGTATTGCCCCCCCCTAAACTGTCAAGCA
This sequence comes from Crenichthys baileyi, assembly GCA_036173005.1. Lineage (NCBI taxonomy): Eukaryota > Metazoa > Chordata > Actinopteri > Cyprinodontiformes > Goodeidae > Crenichthys > Crenichthys baileyi. The sequence goes on from JAHHUM010000955.1 coordinate 153,629, forward strand.
ATCTTCCTTTTTCTCAGTGCCTCTAAATTTAAAAAAGAGTGATGGTACTGGGGGAATCCCACTTTGCCAGCCTCCTCTGGAACAGCTTAGTAATATTGTTGATCAGTGACATAACAGGCAGAGTCAGATTCCCACAGGGATGGATTGGAGACCACAAAATATGGAATGACTGGGGATTGTGCAAAACTGTAGCCTGCAGCATACTGACAATAACAATAAAAGGTTTCACACAGTAATAACCAAACACAACAATTGTTTTAAAGAATGTGTTTCCAATGCTCTAGCATATGTCAATGATTCACCCCAACCTTTGTTTATGGGAAAAACACTGGTCTGTATGGGTCACAGCTGACGCACTAGCTTCGTCAACCTCCACTTTAACACGCCGCTGTGTTTGATTATTAGCAGTAAATCATCAGTTTGCATTGGAGCCTCCCAGAATTACAGGAATTGGTTTTAAGTTGCTTTTAATTGGTTCCAAGCAGGCTGGGAACATATTGAGAGAAGAACTATGTGTGTAGTGCACAATTGTCAGTGTAGATGTAAAAACAACGTATTCATCTGCCTGTCAGACATTTGCAACTAACATCCTCCACAGAAGTCATACAATTATAATTAATAGCATAAAGTACAATTTTCTAGAGGAGTTTCCTCTAAAGTTTCAAAGAGTTGCATATTTGAATCATAAGAAAATAAAGAGACAAACTGAGAAGGCCTCTTTTGCCACGATCAATGCTTCCCTTTGCAGCAAGTTTAAAAGGCAAAAATCTAAATGATCTCTTTTGACCCACATTCTCTCTCTCTAATGATTTGTATGAAATTCATCCTGGTGGTTGTTGTGTAGTCCTTGAGGAACAGACAGTAAGAAAAACAATAAATGTGATACTCTTCATGTTCATGTTACTCCCCTTCTTTAATGTTCGTGAAGGAAATGTTTGCCTTGACCAGCAAGAAATTAGTGTCTTGTGTGGATCTTGACCCTAATGTTTTCCAAGGAGCATCCATGCTTCGTATGAACTTGTTGGAGCTTGTGTTTAAAAGCTGTTTTTCAATGGAAAATCATGACCCAACTAGAAACAAGTAGATCAGGTACTCAAAAATTACTGTTCAATTCAAATTTATACAGGCTTTCTTTGTTTGTTGAGTGTTGCGTATTTTACATAATTTACCAAATAAAAGTCCAAATCTTATCGGGGTCATGTGACAAGAAACATTACCTAAGAAATATTATGTCACTACTCTTAAAAACAGTTATTTAACATTTGTGCTGGACATACAGTGGCTTGTAATAGCTTTTTAACCATTTTTATATTTTGCCAAACAAGCAACATGCCATTCCATGTATTTTGAAATATGGTGGTGGCAGCATCATGCTCGGGAAGAATTTTCATCAACATGGACAAAGAAGCAGGTCAGAGTTGTTGGAAGGGCATATGTGACTGAATATAGGACAAGGGAGAGACAGGGATTCAAAGGAATGGTTTAGATCAAAGCATATGGATGTATTAGAATGTCCCAGTCAAAGTGCATAAATACAGGGGTTGGACAACGAAACTGAAACACTTGTCATTTTAGTGTGGGAGGTTTCATGGCTAAATTGGACCAGCCTGGTAGCCAGTCTTCATTGATTGCACATTGCACCAGTAAGAGCAGAGTGTCAAGGTTCAATTAGCAGGGTAAGAGCAAAGTTTTGCTCAAAATATTGAAATGCACACAACATTATGGGTGACATACCAGAGTTCAAAAGAGGACAAATTGTTGGTGCACGTCTTGCTGCCGCATCTGTGACCAAGACAGCGAGTCTTTGTGATGTATCAAGAGCCACGGTATCCAGGGTAATGTCAGCATTCCACCAAGAAGGACGAACCTCATCCAACAGGATTCACTGTGGACGCAAGAGGAAGCTGTCTGAAAGGGATGTTCGGGTGCTAACCTGGATTGTATCCAAAAAACATAACACCACGGCTGCCCAAATCACGGCAGAATTAAATGTGCACCTCAACTCTCCTGTTTCCACCAGAACTGTCCGTCGGGAGCTCCACAGGGTCAATATACACGGCCGGGCTGCTATAGCCAAACCTTTGGTCACTCATGCCAATGCCAAACGTCGGTTTCAATGGTGCAAGGAGCGCAAATCTTGGGCTGTGGACAATGTGAAACATGTATTTTTCTCTGATGAGTCCACCTTTACTGTTTTCCCCACATCCGGGAGAGTTACGGTGTGGAGAAGCCCCAAAGAAGCGTACCACCCAGACTGTTGCATGCCCAGAGTGAAGCATGGGGGTGGATCAGTGATGGTTTGGGCTGCCATATCATGGCATTCCCTTGGCCCAATACTTGTGCTAGATGGGCGCGTCACTGCCAAGGACTACCGAACCGTTCTTGAGGACCATGTGCATCCAATGGTTCAAACATTGTATCCTGAAGGCGGTGCCGTGTATCAGGATGACAATGCACCAATACACACAGCAAGACTGGTGAAAGATTGGTTTGATGAACATGAAAGTGAAGTTGAACATCTCCCATGGCCTGCACAGTCACCAGATCTGAATATTATTGAGCCACTTTGGGGTGTTTTGGAGGAGCGAGTCAGGAAACATTTTCCTCCACCAGTATCACATAGTGACCTGGCTACTATCCTGCAAGAAGAATGGCTTAAAATCCCTCTGACCACTGTGCAGGACTTGTATATGTCATTCCCAAGACGAATTAACGCTGTATTGGCCGCAAAAGGAGGTCAATACTTACTAATAAATTATTGTGGTCTGAAACCAGGTGTTTCAGTTTCATTGTCCAACCCCTGTACATCTAATTATATATCTCTGGCTTTCTATCAAATACAATGGAGCCTAATCTTTTTTGCAAAGAATAATTCTCAAACCCTTCAGTGTGTAGCTGTGCTAAGAAACATACCCTAAAAGACTTGGAGCTATAATTGCGGTGAAAGGTTGTTCTGCAAAGTATTGACTCAGGTTAGACTGAATACAAAAAAATATTCCACACTTCTTTTTATATTTATTTGAAAAAAAATTTAAAAAACATGTATTATTTTCCCTCCACTTCACAATCATGCTGTACTTTGTGTTGTTGCAAATGCAGGATCACATGCAGATGCAAGTGATATGTGATGGGAGGGGAAAAAACTTTCAAGATTTTAGACTTTGTTCACATTCAAACGTTCAAAGAAGTTATTGCCCAAGGAAGCTTGTAATTCTCCCTGTTTTTTGTTCGAGTCTTTTTTCATCCTCCAAAGAGTTAATCAATGGGTTCTGTGGTCTTGTTAATACAACCTCCTCACAGTAGGGTGGTAGTGGGAGGAAGTGACTGCATATGGACCTTGTTACCAGCCCTTGATATGCTCCTCAGGTCACAGAGCAGGATTGTGCTTGCAGGGTGATTCATGTGTGTCTGAAGGACTCCACAGTTAATACCTTACTAGAATCTGGTGTACAATGAGAACTCATCCTCTGAGATAATATCTTTCAGTACTAACTACTATCAAGCCATTATGTTTTGGCTTGTCTTTGGAGGATAAAAATGTTCTTTAAAACAAAACGTCTAATTATTTTGCACATAAACAATGTCATAAATGCATCAAATGTAAGAATTTCCTAATGTAAAATACATGACTAAAGTAGAGAACCATTTCTCCACCCTCCCTGTTTCTGTTGTGGTACTGAGACCAGTACATCATGTATTTGCCTGAGTCATGTCTGAGAAACAAGGAGGGGACAGAGAAGTCTTTGTAACTCTAAGTCTCAACATGTTCCCACATCTAAAAAACTTGTCTTATCTGTGCTGGAAAAAAAAACAAAAAAAAAAAACATTGTATCTCTTCACTCAAGTTTTAAACAGCTAAAACATTAGGTGCTCAACAGAAAGAAAGGTTTGTGTCATCAGACGACCTGTCTGTTGGACATGAGACACTAAGTGTGTGTGAATGATTTGTCTGTGGGGTATTGCAACAGGAATCTTATAAGACCACAACAGGTTGTGGTGATCAGTCCTCTTTTATGGAATTTCTTCCTCACTCAGCAATCTAAACCACTTTGTCATCATAACTTCATATAGCACTCATATGCTGGAGCACAAAAAAAACTGTTTAAGTCAAAGTTTTTTTTGTTAAAAATCTCTCTTTCATCAGCTTTTTAATACAACATGCATAGGATTATACAAGTCATGAAATGTAACGCTTCAAGGTTCATATAAATAAAATCTAAAGATTTATTGCAAGAAAGTGCTGCTATAACAAAACTTTCTAGTCAGAGAAAGGACAGGTGGTGTTACCTGCAGGGCTGGGATTTGGAGGAACTGCCTCCCTGATCTGAATCTGGGTGGTGTTTCATTATTGGATGTCTCTGCAAGGCATAGGATTTCCATAATGATGTGTTCTACACTGCATTTAAGCACAATGTGGTCTGTAAGTGTACTTGGTAATGAGCCAGCTGGGGGTGATCTGCTTGACAGACCGTGAAAACCCAAAGGAGGTGATGGTGAACTTGGAACACCTTCTTCAACTCACACCACTGGACAAGTTTCTTTAATTTTCAGAGGAAAGTTTGGGACATAGAACCTGAATGGGTCATGTTCAGGACTTCCACTGCAGATGAAGGTTCTATTGGCAACCAGAGGAACCACTGGTAGGCCGCAGAGGAAATGGAATATATTATGCTTAAGAATAAAGCATCTAGGGCTTGGTTCCCTTTAGGGGCTCCTGAAATAGCTGACAGGTACCAAGTAGCCAGAAGGACTGTGGCTTCCTCGTTGCGGAAGCAAAAACTTTAGCATAGTAGGAATTGGAAGACACTATGGAGAAGGACATTTGGTTGCTCTCCAGGAAGTTCTAGAAAACTGTTCGAAGACTCAGAAAGAGAAAATAGGAACCATCCAAGGCTGTGTTTGGTTTGGATAATAACGGGCAGTGGAAGGAGCACTTTGAGAATCTTTCAATCTCAATCCAGTCACAATGACCTTCACAGAGCAGACAGAGTTGGAGGACTCAGGGAAGGCAGTTCTATTACCATGGCAGAGGTCACTGAGGTAGTTTAAAAACCTCCCGAACGCAAGGCTCCAGGAGTAGATGAGATTTGCCTCAAGATGCTCAAGGCCCGGGAAATAGTGAGGCTGTTGTCATGAACATGTCTCTTTAATGTTGTTGCATAGAGGACTGGGACAACACCTGGAGAGTAACAGACTGGGGTGGTGGTCCCATCCTTTAATAAAGGGGACAGGAGAGTTTTTGTTGGTCTTTCACATATAGTCCCAGTAAAATCAATTAAAGTTTCTGGTTGTAAACTGAAAGATTGTCACAAACGTTTAAACAGAATTAACACATTTTTTTCATTGCTCAGCATCAAAACTTGCAGCAAGACAAGTGTGCTTGTGGTCCTCTGCAGCATCACTGTTTGCGACATTCTACCATTTGAGATTTACTGTAAATCCATCTATTGCACCAGAAAACACTATGACTAATTAGAAACAGTCATATTTTTAAAACACTTTTCCCCATCTTACAAACATGTTTACTCAGAATCACTACAGACATGCACCATTAGATATAGTTACTGAAACAGAAAAAACAGCAATAATTAAAGGTTGCACCCATAAGTATGATGACTCCAAGATGGGCGTGCATCTTGCAAAATATTTAAATCAGGGTTGGCATGTTTCTATAGCTAGACGTTCCCCACCCTGAATCTGTGCCACAAATTGCCTGTTGATTTCTAACAGATGGACTAATCCAAGAAAACTGTAGAACAGTCCAGTAGCAAACGTATCACTGATCTGTCCATGTTTTACAAGCAGTAAAAACAATCCAAGTCCGAGTAGCAGAAGACAGAAAGAAAATTCCCATGTAGGGAGGATTACAGTCCAAACAAAGTGAGTTCTGGTTTTGAATGACATCAAAAGATGTTTACAGAAAATATTTTTTTGCAACACTTTTTTGGTTACAAAAATGAATTTGGATCTCTATATGTGATCTAAAGTTTCTGAATAGCATTATTGTTTTCTTTGGGTTAGGGTTAGGGTTAAGGGTTAGACTTTTGGAAAGGATTTAGGATCAGAGTTTGGCTGCCTTTAGCAAACCATGTGGTCTTTACATAACAGGTGGACAGTTATTCATGATGTCATGCTCTTGATTTCCTTGAATGCAATGGGTCACCATACTCGCCTCTAAAAATCCAAAAACAAAGTGAATAGGAAGGGATACAAAGCTCAGGCAGAAATCATTACAAATTCCCACAATTTCCGCCAATTGTGTTTCTCCTCAGCCAGCTCACCTAAACACATGGAAAAACAATTAATCAATTATTTTCAAATGTTTAGAATTTCCTACATGCAAGGACACAATTGTTAAAATGTAAAAGATAGGTGCAAGTATTAATAAAAAAGACAGGCTGGTCAGCAAGCAACTAAGTTGCCAACTGGTTTACTTCTGTGACTATGCAATTCTACCCACTAACCAGTAAACTATTTTGGTAACAGATCTTCAAACTAGGCTACTGAGAAAACTCATTTGGTCGAGTTCAAAAGAAGGCGGTCTACTTTTTTTCTGTCACATACAGTACCTTTGTCAGAGGTTCAACTGTATGTTGCGGGCTGTCCTGATAATTACTTTTAATTTTACATTATATTTTTATTTTAGTGGGGTTTTTATGGTTTCCTTAATTTGGGAAATCGCATACACACAACACAGGGAAAAAAGCAAAATGATTTAATAATGTCCCCATGTGTTTTTTTCCTTGTGTTTTTTTAAAAATTTCAAGATCTATGTGAGAATTTCCACACGTCTAACATTTTCATTGGGCAGAAGAAGCATCCATCTAGCTGCTCTGAAAGTGCAGCACCCTGACTGAAAACTAGCCTGTTCACATGGTTCCTATAACCACCTGTGCTGACCGAAGTCAGTAAAAAACAGCAAACACTTACCCCCAATGTTTGCTTTTAAAATTAAAAACGTCAAAAAAATAACACTTGCTCAAAAAAACAGCCTAGGCCAATGCTATCTCTACCTGACTTCAAATCAGTTAAGAAATTGGTTTGGAGAAACAATGCTTCCTCTATCAATATTAGGCGCTGAATGGCTGAGGTCCAGCTGCAGACTCCTGACGCAACTCTTGAGTCCCCTAATCTGATAAAAAAAAAAATGAATTGCTTGTGAGAAGATGGTAATACAGGTGTGTGATTATGTTTGGCACCATTTGTTTTTACAATTACAGCGGTTACAATGCACAGATAGTATTGCTCCAACCTTTTTGCTCAATTGGAGCAAAGCTGTGAATGTAAGATGTTTTTCATGTGTGACTCAAATAATACAATCTATGTACTTGTAATTAAGAATCTGAAATGCGAAACTGTTGTTTTGTATTTGTGAAAGACAGAAAAACTTTCTACAATTACAAAACTCCCAGATAATTTCTTTCTGTGGCTTCAAATTCACAGTTACAATACACAAATCTTTTTGCCCTAGATTTACCTCCGCAGAAGAAGCATCCATCTAGCTGCTCTGAAAGTGCAGCACCCTGACTGAAAACTAGCCTGTTCACATGGTTCCTATAACCACCTGTGCTGACCGAAGTCAGTAAAAAACAGCAATTACAGCTTACCCTCAATGTTAGCATGTTAACATTAAAAACGTCAACAACAGTAACACTTTGCTGCAAAAACATCAGCCATAGGCCCAATAGCTATCTCTACCTGACTTCAAATCAGTTAAGAAATTGGTTTGGAGAAACAATGCTTCCTCTATCAATATTAGGCGCTGAATGGCTGAGGTCCAGCTGCAGACTCCTGACGCAACTCTTGAGTCCCCTAATCTGTAAAAAAAAAAATGAATTGCTTGTGAGAAGATGGTAATACAGGTGTGTGATTATGTTTGGCACCATTTGTTTTTACAATTACAGCGGTTACAATGCACAGATAGTATTGCTCCAACCTTTTTGCTCAATTGGAGCAAAGCTGGTTTTAAAAATTTTTTCTGTGGCTCAAATAATACAAATTTTATTACTTGAAATTAAAAATCTGAAATGGAAACTTTTTGTTTTGTATTTGTGAAGACAAAAAATTTCTAAATTAAAAACTCCAGATAATTTTTTTTCTGGGGCTTCAAATTCACTTTTACAATCCCAATTTTTTTTGCCCCTAATTACCCCCCGTGATTTGAACGCATCTCTGTCTTGCTGTAAGGCAACAGTTGACAACAGAGCAGGACATACTATTTGTTGTTAATGCCAAATATCTCTGTTTAGGTTTTAGGTTTGAAGGGTTATAGAGTAGGCTCTTGTTTTTAGAATGAAAAAAACAAAGCCTGAACCAATAAAAAACTGAGTGTTGTCATAAAGTAGATTAGACAGGCGTGTGGACTCGCTGATAGTAAGCCTGTATAGGTGCAGAACATGGGCTGTCTGCATATGCTGTCTCATCAACAAGTTTCACTCACCTTCACATTTGAAAGCTCCTATTCCATTATCTGTGTTGTTCATTCAACTAATTGGCTCCCATGGTGGCTTTGAGAAGAGATGCAGAACTGACACTGGTCTATGTGATATCTGGAAAGCTGTCTGCTGGCCATCATTGACCAACGCAGCCGCCAGAGTGCAAATAATTTCTCTCTGAAGGTCAGCGGATTTAAATATGAGAAGACGCAGAAAACTAATTAGCAATCAATACATCAATGTGTTTGTACGCTTTTGTGAATTTTGGACATAATAATAGTTTTCTCTTTATTTCTAAAAGCATTTGGCCAAACAAGGTATGTGCATTTGAGCCTCTTCTCTGTTATGCTTCATGCTTAAGTTTAAACTGAAAAATTCTCTGTAACATTATACATTACAGAAGAAGAGCAGAAATAGAGGAAGATAAAGTAACAGCTAATGATTACTATGACTTGCTACTGTACAAAATAATTAAATTTATCATAAAGATCCAAAGCTTTAGGCTTATTAAGATTCTTAAACTTAAATGTTTAATTTGCCAGATCTTGAGTGTATTAGGACACTGTAAAAATCTTATTCATGCAAACTATGTCTCTTTATCTGCTCCTATGCATGTAGTGACGGTAAGTATTTTTAAAGTATGTTTAAAGAATTAGGGCTATCTGCTGGAAAGGTGTCACATTGCAACATTCTGGTTTCAAAAGTAAATTTATTATATATTCTCAGTTGAGAAATATTCACAATTTATTGCAAAGGTGTGCAAATTTATGCAACATGATGCATCCATGTACTCAGTATTCAAAGTACTAATAATACTAACAATATTGCTTTTAACAGTGTTTATAATGTAAAGATTAAGATTCTTGTAAGGTGCCAATAAATCAAACATATTATTTTGGCTGTGAATGAAATTGCATTAATTTGGAGAGATTGTGTTTGTACAAACATTGTAATAACTAATTACTGCATTTCTAGTGATCCTGAAGTGGTTAACTCTCACTGAGCTCCCCTAGATATTAGATGAGTTATACATTCTTCCTCCCACACCTGCATAATCATGGCACGCTGTCTTTCCCCCAGCCAATACAAAGAATTGCAACAAAAGTATTGAGGGAAAGACCTGTAAAGTTAACTTCAATAAATGAACAAAACATTTAAAAAATATTTTAAAAGTTGTGGATCAGTTCTGTAAAAATGCTAAACCTTTTTATGTTTTGTTGTAAAAAGTAAGACTGAGATGCTGTTTTACTGAACTGTAAAAGCCACCTTTAAAGGAGATGCCACATATCTGCACCCATAGTTTTCTGACAGAAATAAAACTTACAATCTCTTTTATTCCTTTAAAATGCCTGGTGAAAATATTTCTTAATAGAAGTTAGGAAAGCTACCACGATGACTAAAGACACTGCATATGATAATCTCAGTTACTGCTTAGATTAAACCAGTTTACATTATTCACTTTTTCAGCCTGGCCACTGAACCAAGCTTGCTCTGTAGGATATGGGTGTCTTTTAGCTATAGCTACTTTACTCTTGTTGTTTTCTCCCATCATTGGTAAAAAAGTGAGCACCTTTTCTAATGGAGTAGTGAGAAAAGAACAAAGAACTCACAGCATGAGTTCAATGCCAGGCAATTTATCCACCACAGTGTTTCCTTTGTTTTTTTTTTTTTTTTTATTCTATTAGACACATTTATTGACATGGAGAATATGTGAGGTCACAGGAAGGCTTAAAAGCAATGACATAATATACACAAATCCCCCGACCATGAATCTGTTCATGTAAATCTTGATAAATTAGTATTAAAATAAAAAGTGCAATAGAATTAGGTTATTTGATTCAGGAAGGGAAAACGCATTTACTACATTACACACGTTTTCAGGCATTTATTTCTAAGTGGAGGGCTGCAGTTAGTTTGTTGCTTAAGCACCTCTTTTTCTTCCACTGAACTTTCCATAATTATGCTTTTTTTAATGCAGCTTTTTGAAAATATCCAAAATAAACCCTTAAAATAAATTACTATGTGTGGAATAAATCTGTAGTTTCTCTGTTTTCTGAATCGTCTAATATGAAATTTTATCCAGGCATCATATATGCACATTTACTTTCCTTAGAACCGTGATATAAACATTGCAGTTATTTAAACAGGCAGCACTACTGATGTCAAGGGGCGAGGTCTGTTTGGGTACCTCTTGCTTGCTCAGCAGGAGATGTACTCTTTATTAAGCTTGATGCCCTTTGAAGTTCCTAAAACGACTGGAAGAAACATTCCGATTTGATCAAAGAGACAAGGAAATGAAACTAATGTGCTCTGGATGCTCTAATGGACCTAAATGAGTGATGATGTGTGCAGAGAAAGGGAATGCTTTGAGTTATGTTGCACTGCCTTCATTTAGTAGAGCTCTAATTGGACCATATGTTTCTGCTGAGAGAAAATTTGCAACCAACATTAAATATATTCGAGAGCCCTTGATTTAGGCTGGGTTAGAATAAAAAAGAAAGCAGAAAAAAAATCAGCAAGATTGCAATGCAAGTTTAATTATTTGACTGTGTGTAAATGGGTATAAAAAGTGGCTCATGTTTGCAAACTGCACAGTCAGTCAGACATTTTTAACTTTGTGTAACAGATAGTGAAAATGTATTGCTTCTTGTTTACACATTAAAATCTATTGTACACTTGTAATTACATTTATCAATCCCTCATAGCTTTAATCTATACAAAACTGTTAACACGTTTTTCAGATTTCTTGTTTTTCATTTTTTTTATCACAATTACTTGTTTCAAAACATTAAACATTCATTAGGTTTAGGGGCAATCCTGTTTTCACAGAGGGCTAGGTTGGAAAAGTGGAACTTTGTATTTCCTCAGGCCATCTTTGATGTTAAACTTTGTTTGGTGATCTGAAACGTGACAACAAAAAAAAAAAAAAACAGAAAACATCTGCAGTAGGGCAGATACAATGTATGTCATACAAATTGCAAGGGTCATTTTCTTATCCATAAGTGGCTCAAATGCTTTGGAAATTTCCTTGAAATTTCTTTTTACATTTTATTTCCAAATACGCAAATGTAAATTAACCCACTTGTTTTGCACTTTGTTGGGAGTCAGCGATCCTTATGAGAGGCTTACAAACCAAGCAAAACCTTTGCTGATGACAACGATGCCGAGTGGATAACATTACAAAATTCTCACTCTGTAAATATTTTTGAACATGTTTTCTGGCATCCTTGGCAATTTGGCATGGTTAAAAATGGATTGTTTTAGTACCTGACATCTGCAGCTAATTTGGGAGTAAACATTTAGGCCCAAATACAAAACATTAGTTGGAGTTTGCCACAGAAGGACACACATACATCAAGTAGACTACAGACACTAGGTCTTCTATTTAGCCAAAGCTCATTCTAAATAATTTCTTTGTAATCTAAGAACTGATGATTGTAGCTGCAATTGTCAACAGAGACAAGCACCAACTCTTCCATAGTTTTCTTGTCAAGGTCAGCCCTTCATTACTTTAGTTCATTCACACAGCAATGTCACTGCAACTTACCAGTATCTTGGGTCCCCAAGATAGAAGATGACTGAGAGCTTGCTGTTCATTTGTGTCTCCTGTATCTGCGTCACAGCCTGACAAGCACAAGCTAAGCAGCATTCACTTGTTTTATCTTAAACAAAAAAAGTGTGCCCGAACAGCCACACAAACACACACACTATCAACCAGTATTGCCTAACAAGGGACTCTGAGAGGGCCTGGTGAGATTTGGGTGCTCATCAGAGACCAAATTATCAACAGGGAGTTTGCCCACAAGTGTTGACCTTTGATAAATGCCACACACTGACAATGTGTGTGGGATTGCCCATCGTTCAGAGGTTAAACTTCTTCAACTAGGAATTTACGTTTGTTCTATTGTCAAGACCAATTTTTAGAAGAAAAATTATTCTATCAATTATTTGCAAAGTAAATATAAATTAAATGTAGAGCTAAAAAGCACCAACAACCAAAAACATGAGTTGTTCAGGCAAACTGAACTTTGCCCATCAGGAACTTCTTAAAGGAGAAGTGCAGTGGAGAGAATTTTGAGAACTCGTGGTACAAAGTGAAATAGAAAAAAAGTAAACCAAAACCAAGTTCTGGTTGCAAACTGTGCTGTGATCCATTTGCCTCAGAAGTGGGAACTTCGATCTGGGAATGACATCAAAACAAGCTTAACCATGCTCCACATCCAAGTCCGACAACCAGTGGGTTTTCCTAATTGTTTTGTTCTGTGACCAGGCTAAATGCTGTTAGCAATACAAGCCAATAATGTGTTTCTTCATATTTTGTACGGTCAATCACTGCTGCAAGGTCTTTACCAAATGATTGTAACAGAAATATACAAAAAAAGGTTTTGTATTAGGTATGGCAGCCATATGGGACTAAAAGGTCATGTTGGTAAGAAGCCTACAACCTTCGTACTTGTAATTATTAGCAGTCGCTTGTTCTGTTAGCATTAACAACCTGACACTTGCACATTTCAGCCTGTGAGTAAAACATAAAGTGCATTATTAAACCACATATTACAACCAACCATGTTGCGTTGCTTTGATAACGAAACACATCTAAAAAAAATGTCAAAATCCTGTTGCATTGCTGTTTTAAAATGCCTGCCAAGATAGTGGTAACTGGTATACTTTGTATTTACCAACACGACTGGTTGAGGAAGACAAGGTTATATTTTTACAAAAAAAGATAGAAAATTTTAACAAAGAGCTTAAAAGAAATCAGGACGACTGTTTTACACCAACCCCGACCTTAAACTCCAATATGGTTGCCTTGCACACATAACTCTGATAACAATTTGTATCTCATTAAATCTCTTAAATGCCCACAGTGCTACATAACCTACTTCCACATGTTGCCACAGTGTTTGATAGTATAGGATGCAGAGTTAGCCAGGACAACATTGGCAAACAAACTGGCATGTTTTCTATTTTGTTGTCAGTTTAATTTTCACTGGGAGCTCTCAAAAACAGCTTCACTACACTTCTCACTTGAGTAGTTTGTGATTAAACAAAGATCAACTTGTTGTATTGTAGCTCTATAATGTTTTACATTTGCTGCTTGCATTTACAGTGCAAATAATACCACTGAAAGCAGCTCAAGTACCACCAGTAGTACTTGTAATCCAGTTTGAGAACTACAGGTTTAGACAAATGTGACTGTGATGTCATCTTTTACCAGCTTACTTCTACTTTGTGGATGAAAACAATTCAGGCAGCGTCAGATAACATTGCTTTTCACCACTTGGTCAAAGCAATCACACAATGTGAGCTTGCTGCAGGGAGTGTTTAAATTCATGCGGCCACATTGTCTAGGAATTCTGCTCTTATCCTGTCATAGTTAAAAAATGTCAAATCAGCAGCAACATATGATCATAATTTCCAAAACATCTTGCATAAACTCCACACCAACCTTGATTGTGTCCACATAATTATAGTAACTTCCAAGGATTTTCTGGTGTGAACAAAAACTTGACATGTCTGGTAATGTCATGGAAAGGATATAGTTATCGGTCTCTTACAGTAAACCTTGGGAACACGAGTGTTGACTGCATGATTACAGGCAAAATTATTCCATAGTCTACACTCTTGAGGATTATACTTAAAACTAGAACTCCTAACACCTGTAAAGGTGTTGACAAGGTGGTATTTTCTGAACCATTATTTCATAAAGAAACAACATTCACAGAAGATTTATTGCAAATGTAGTTTTGCTTGTCTGAAGTATTAATGACACTCCTTACTGTATGACATGACAATGAATATAACCAGGATACCAACAGAAAGTACTTACCAAAAACAAAAAAATTAAACAAAAAAGTGTTTTTAATAAATAGCTGCAGTGATTTTAAAAACTTAGCTTTTAGAGACAGAAAGAAACTTGACATCTAAAACGCTATATTAGCAAACTGCTTGGTGTTTAATGTGATCTACATCATTAGATACAAGAAACAGGACCCATCATGTAAAGCTCTTGGAAGTATGGACATTTATGTGGATTCCTTTTTGTTATGATGAACTTCCGTTTTTTGCAATTATGAACAAAAACAAATCTACAATTTTTTTTGTTGAGCTACGTATCAATTAATCCCACAAACAGTTGATAATAGAAGCAATGCCCCTCCTGATTCCCACCCCTCCCCAAATGCAAGCGGATCAGGAGTAGTAAACATTTTGGACAAACACAGACCCAGATCTGGGGCTCTACAGAGAGGATTAGACAGACTGGGACTGGCAGTTCACCCCTGTTCTACCACACAGACACATTCTGTGTCTCTGTGGTTACCACATGTTCAAATCAGGCTTCAGCTGTTTTGTAGTTTTAATACATTAGGTGACAGCCAATGGTGGTCCTTTCTACGGTCATACAGTTCATGCCTTATTTCCTGTTCATGTCTTCAATGTTCCATTTGTAGGCAAAACGGAGGCTGTGCTATTGTAGAAACAATATACTGAAAGCCATGATGACGCAGCAGCAAGCCACCCAGGGACTCTTCCGCTCACCTGAAGAAAGGGAACAATGTAAAGATTTAAGGCTTTTTCTCCTCTAACAGTTTGTGTTCTAACTTATGATGAAATATATGATAAACTGTGGAAATGTACAGATGCATCTCAATAAACAGATAGAACCCTCAAAGGTTTATTTAGTTTTATTTTAGAAGTTCAATTCAAAAAGGTAAAATTAATGTTATAGATTTATAAAAAAAATGGTTCATTTCAAGCTTTTATTTTTTATGATTAGGGCTCACAAAACCACATTTCTGTATACTCGTACTCGTCGTCTTCCGACACATTTCTGTATTAAAAATAAATTCATACTCATCTAATGTAATGAAAATTCAGTGAAAAATTTAATATGGGGATTTTATTAACTGTAATCCATTAACATTATAATAAAAAAATAAAACACCATAACCATATCATTCTGTGTTTCAATATTTTACAGTTTCCCTTTCTGAACTGATTTACCCAAATAAAGTAACTTTGATGATTCATGTGTAGAAGACATTAATAGGCTCACCTATTCTGGCACATTTCCAGAAAATTCCTAGGAGTCTACAACACAAAAAATTAGAAGAAAACAAAAACATTAACAAAAACACATGCTCTGAATTTTATTTTTTAATAAGGTCTGGTTTTCTTGTAAACAAAAACAAAATCAGGAGTTATAATTAGTATGATAATAAATATAATGGTCCGAGTGTAAAAACACAGTATAAAGGTCATTTTAAACAGAGGTGGGTGTACTTAACCATTTCCATTTTGGCTTCATCTTTGTTTAGTAAATATCGACAGAGCAGAACTTGTTGTATTCTTTAATCAACTTGAAATTAAAATCTAAAGCTGTTCAGAACTTGCTTTAAGCCCAGGTCATTTATAATTAACCCACTGGAATAAACAGAGGTTGTAGATTTGTTATAGAGTGACTGTAGCAACCACCAGCCAGTCTGATACCAAATTTTAACAGAACTGCATCCTGCTTTTGATAAAAAACCAAAAAAAAACAGGAAGGCTGTTCTAGTCCAAGGAGTATAGCCATTCCAGCAAAGGCATGGTGGACAGCAGAATGTCTTCCCAGTTCTATTGACAGCTTAGGCTTGTGCACTACTCCAGGGTATTGCATTTCCCACGGTGTTTGCAAAGGCTTGTTAGTCATTTGGTGTTGTTTCTGCATATACATATCCAAATGACACTTTTTTTCAAACAGAGCAGACAGTGGTTTTTGCATAAGACAACAAATAAAAATCTAGTGCCTATTCAAAAGGAGAACAGCATAAATACTTTGTTTCTAAAATGTTTGGACTGCTCAACAAAACTAAAGGAACACTCTTTAATCACAGTTTAATATCAAGTCAGTTAAACCTCTGGACTGTTGATCTGGTCAGTAGTAGGATCTGATCAGGGTTGTTAATCAGTGTCAGCTTTTGGTGTCAATGAAATTAACACGGTTCACTAAAAGGGCAACAATGAGACGACCCCAAAAACAGGAATGGTTTTGCAGGTTATGGTGCCTGCAACATAGTTTGGCATGATTGGTTTGGTGGTGGGTCAGTGTTGGTCTGGGGAGGCATATCCATGAAGGGACGCACACACCTGTACAGGAGAAACGATGACACGCTGACTGCCATTAGGTATCAGGATGAAACCCTTAGAACTATTGTTAGATTATTCACTGGTCCTGGGTTCCTCCTGGTGCATGATGATGCCCAGCCTCATGTGGTAAGAGTATGCAGGCAGTTCCTGGAGGATGAAGAAATTAATACCATAGATCGGCCTCCGCACTCCCCTGACCTACATCCAATAGAACATCTCTGGGACATCATATAAGGTCCATCGGACACCACCAGGTTGCTCCTCAGACTGTTCAGGAGCTCAGTGATGCCCCGACATTGTCAGGCATGAATACAAGCTCATGGAGGCATACAAACTACTGAGTACCATTTTAAGTTGCTGTACTGGTGTGAACTTCTCTGACTTCAGATTAAAACCTCAGTGGGTTGATAATTTTCATTTACATCAAACGAGGTGGGAGCCTTTGTTCCTAAACACGTTACCTATTCCATATCACTTTGGATCTCCAGCATGATTCCCTTTCCTATTGAGATCTGATGTGTTTTCAAAGTGTAATTTTTTGAGCACTGTGCTTTGCTGGTGCATAAATATATACACAAAGAATATTGCCTATGATAATATTCAAAGATTTGGAGCTTCTGCATGAATCAACGAGTAGCATAAAATGGCTCATTCATTTCACACAAGACGTAAACATTACAAACCCCTCCATCTGCCATCCCTACCGTTATGTGTCTGTCTAGAGAAATGTCTCTCCCTTCACCAGGGCTGAGTCAGTGAATGAGTTTAGCTGTGGCTGTTTATGGACTCAGGTTTATTAGAAATGTGAATCAGAGAGCTGGCAATCAAACATAATAATCTTGTAATGATTAAAATGATTTCTTATACTACCAGACCTCAGAGACAGACTTTCGATAGCCACAGTGAGCTACAAGAGGTTATGTCCAGAAGAATTAACCAGAATTTTAGAACCAATCACTGTGTACTGGGTATGCCTCTGATTAGGTGAGGAATAATTTACCTTGAATATGTACAAGATGTAAAAACAAACGATGGACCCTAGGCAATGGCAGCTCTACTAAGCAATGTGTTAATTATGTAGTTCGATACGACTTGCGTGCTGCTGAAAAACAGGAATAGTATTTCTTTACAAAAACCCGACAGACCAAGAAACCTCAGCTGCAGCTTTTCTGCTGGTAACTTTTTTAATCTGTGTGAGATCATACCCGGTTTTATTCTTGTCCAGCAGGCTGGGAGCCAGAGCTCTGATGTAGGCACAGGTACAGATCAGCAGAAGAATCACGGTTAGCAGTGCTTGGAAGTTGAAAATAGCTGACTGTGAAATAAAAGAAAAAGACATATTTGCCAAAACATTCGGTTTAGTTTAGCAATAATAATAAAAAAAACTTCCTGAAGAAAGGTCACCTGTATAGGACCTATAGTACCTGTATTACTCTGATTTAGATGTCTGTTAATACAAGCTATATTTCAAATCCACCATCCACCTGTGTTTCTTAATCTGAATTAGAAAGCTTTCAGGATTCGTTAACGAAGGCAAATATATCCAACTAGATCTGTTCTCGTTTCACCAATTGCATTAGGCCAAATGTAAGATTGCATCCATAAAGAAAGAACTATGCTTAAATCACATTATATTCTGTTATAAGCTTCAAATGCAAATACTAACTCATATATTGAAGCTTTTATCTTGAAAAAGCTTAAAGGATAAATAAACCCATTTCCATCACTGGTTGAGTTCCTGAGGTACTTTATATCCTGAATCTGCAATACTCTGCTTCTGAATTGAGGGATTTTATTTTGTAGAGCACATGCAGGTCTTATTTTGAAAGTCCAGCATAGTTGGGGACCATTAATGTAGATGGAAGAATAATAAAAGGGTCCAGTTTTGAGGTAGCGATAAATAGGTGCCTTTATTCCTTGCTGTGAGAGGCCCCAATAAGATTTTTTTGGGCTGGGGCAAAAATTTCCCTATGTCCATTAATTGTATCAAAAACTTGAAATAGACCCCTTTTTGTGTCTATCAAGAAAGCTACTGAACATAATTTTCTTTTATGAATGATCTTTGTAACATTTGACCTTTGAATGAAGAAAATCTGTTTACACAAGCGAGTTTGAAAGGGCTAAAGTCTTCAAAATCAAAATTAAATTGTCACTTAAGACCTTGAAGTAATACGGAAATACGTGCTGTCCTGTTTATGAAAGAAAAAATTACCCAAAGATGGTGGAAAATTCTGCTATTTTTGTCTGTAACAAACACTATGGTTAATTATAAAGACACATGAACAAATTTGTATTTTCTAAATGGTTTGTTTGTAATAACCAAGATTGCCCTTGTGACTGTGGAGATGCCATTCTCCTCCCTGTCATCAGTGTTTATAAGACCAGTCAAAACAGATGATGCTAAATTGTCATTTATGTCCAGGGCAGAGCAAGAAAAACAAACAAACTATTTATTCATTTCTAACAGATATTTTAACATTCTATCCTGCATGCAGGACTTGTACAAGTCTGGGGTCAGGAAAAGGGCAGCTTACATCTCTGAAGACCGCACACATGCTGGACACAAACTGTTTAGACTTTTACCTTTAGGTTTGCTACTGGCTGCATCGCTTTCTAAAGGGAAAAAAATGTATGTGCTTTTATGGGCCACAGTTTTTGGAAACATACCCAGAAAGTAATTTGTTATTTCTTTCATTCCTGTTAGCGGCATAGCTGGGGCTAATTGCTGACGTACATCAGGAATTTTGTAGAAGTTTTTAAAAACTAATGATGCAGTTTATTATTTATTGCTTTCAAGTACCCATATACAAAAAATAAAACACTCAATACAATAATTCTTATCTTAATTCCAGGGTTTAATTATAATGCTTCATTTGTAAAAAAAGAATGCAAGTTGAATAACTATTTGTTTCAAGACAAAATTGTTTTCTATTGCTATTTTAAATGGTAGATGGTTCTACATAAATGAACAACTGGGCAATTTCTAACCACTAAGATGGGTAGATCACTCATAGATCCATTGTTGAACATTTAAAGGCAATATCTAAAATATTTGTGTCTAAGTTAAGAATATTTCTGTGATTTTGTTTAGTGGGGGTACATAAATAACACTATAATTTCAGCTTTTAAATCACTCCAGCCATTTTAATTCTGTAACCGACACACATGGTTTTATTTTAAGTTTAAAGCTCTTTTAATAATCATTAGGATAAACTTGTTTATTTTGACATAAAACTCCTTCTAAATAGTTAGCTGACAAACCTACACACTGACATACAAGCCTTTCGTGATTTTAAACATTTTAGAAAACACTTTTAATAACATCGGACATTGCATAAAGGAGTAGAATGACTTGATTGTGACAGCCTTATTGCCATAATATTTATATTTCATTACTCTATGTCTTTATTAGTGCCAACAGCAATTGTCCGAGATGAAGATAACTTAAACTAACCCAACCGAGGTCAGGAAAACAAAGCAAACTATTTGAAATATTAACATGCTAATCAGCGCCCCTGCTTTTTCCAGCAAAAACAAATACCTCTGGATAACCTGTAGTGAAATAGATGTGTTCAGTCTGTATTCACGCTGATTACAACCCGCCACGCTGCTGAGCCAAATGCATCCAGAGCAGCTCTATTTCAGGTGGTCCCGCTACGTGGCACGCCTTGAAAACATTACGGTTTCCACCTTTTACTGCCACTCACAGGTCTTTGATTTTAAGCAAATTTACGGTGACACATAAACCAGCTCACACGACAATACAACTGCGTTCGCAATGTAACCATTTTCGAAAACATCACAGCGCAGTTTGCTAAACTTTTAGCCTATTTTAGCAACCCAGCTTGTTGGGGTTAGCATAAACTATACGCCTGTCATCCTGACAAACTGCATGGCTCGCAGCTTCTAACCGACACATAATAAAAGCAGACTTGTATTACAAAATATACCTATTCGCTAAAAAAAACAAGTTGTTGCTGATTAAAACAAACTTACCATTTTTGATAGCAATCAAAGCCACATCACACTTCCTGTTCTTTGGAACGTAACGTCACTAGTGAGCACGTACCCTACGTACAAACGTATCGAATGTGAAAGAGCTCACGCTGTTTGCTGATTGGCTGGGAACAATTAGCCAAAGGAGTTGAACGGACAACCCGAGCTGTCAACGTCAAGTGTTCAAAGATTAGCTTCAGTTTTATTTACAACCTGCAGCGATTGGATCTCGAAGCAATTAACTTGTACCCGTAAGTTCTTTTTGACAGAGGTTTGGATAGGGGGTTAATTTAACAAAACATTTGTTATATTTCTGACCTAAGAGAACCAAATTATCTTGAAATCTAAAATGCAAAAATATTGTGCAGCAGCAAAGTCTGCATGCTGTTATTGCTTTTACTGCCACATAAGTACTTTGTTCTGCCTTTGGTGCACTGATAAATCCAATGATACTGCAGTAGAAGAACCAGGAAGTTGTTGGTACATTATATGAGTATGTTTTAGTCGAACAAATACCACAATCTTTAATAAGATGACGAAAGAATTCAGCGAAAGTCATACAGTGCCTTGCTAAGGTATTCGTGTTCCTTGAACTCATTTTGTCACGTCATTACCACAAACTTGTATTTTATTGTGATTTTATGAGAGACCAACACAAGTGTAGAGCATAATTATGAAGCACAAGAACATGGTATTTATTTAATTATTTTTTCCAAATAAAAATCTTAAAAGTGTGTCATGCTTTTGTAAGTTGTCCATATAAAACAATGCTTTACAGAACATTTCTCTGCATTTGCAGCTGCAGGTTTTTTGCCTTGTGCATTGACCAGCATTGCACATTTAGAGGCTAAAATTTTTTGCCCATTCTCCTTTGCAGAATGGTCAAACTTAGTGACATTGAATGGAAAGCATCTATGACATCAGTTTTTTAAGTCGTCGTACATAATGTCAGTTGGATTAAGGGCCGGATTTTCACTGGGCCCTTCTAACATTCAAATCTGGCTTAATCTGTTTCTGTCTTGCCCTATTATTAGTTTGATTCCCATCATCTTTGAACATATTCCCTGTCAGTGCTATAGAAAAACAAATTCAATTCTGTTTCCCAATTTCATTTTTTTGTAACTCACATACATCTGTCTTTAAAGAGTTGAGTTGTTGTAGATGGTGATGGCTGTGGGCAGGTAGGATCTACTGTAGCGGTCAGTTTTACACCAGATCTGAAAAAGCCTCTGACTAGAAGAACTTTTTTTCCTCAATTTCGTTGTACTTTTGACAATGACAATAAAGGATATTCTTATATTCTAATTCTGTCACTTTGTTGCATAACAATCTCATGAAGAGAATGCTCAGGATTGTGTGTAATGACCCGTACTTTACGAAGGATCCTTTTTTGCACAATGAAGATGAAAAATACATTCAAAATAAAATACTTTACACAATAAAATATATTGTAGTTTGTGGTTGTCATGTGACAAAATGTGAAGAAGTTCAAGGGGTGTGGATACAACAATGGATACAATGGATACAACAATACAACAATAAACTCAAGCCAGTGCCTTGAGTTTATTGTTTCTTGGGTAATTTAAGTATGTTTTCATTTAACCTTTGGTGAACCATTTTGGTAGCGGCACCATCAGCATTTTAATCTTATTAAACATAAAAGGAAAGCTGATTTTTTTTTTAAATTTTACTATGAATTGATCAGAACAAAATGTTGTGGAATTTCTTTTGTTAAACATATATAATTTACAGTTACAATTCATATCCGTTCTATCCAGGTTTTTCTGATGCAGCCCAATACCTGTCAGGTTCAGTTTAAAATCCAATTATTTATACTTTAATATCATCAATTGAAACTTAAATTGGCCATAATATTTTGTTCTGGAAAGCGTTTTCAATGCTATTGTCTCATTATGACGTAACGATAGATTTTTGCGGTCCACTTTTCGCTCAACATTTTCATAATAAAATCTCCTTCCTTCAACAAGCCACACACCATTTTGATTGCATTTAAACCGTGTTTTGTAAATCCCAATTGACGTTTCCTTCCCAGACACTCCTAGAGTCTGCTCTGCAAGGAAATATGTCACACTGTAAACCACACATAATAAATAACGTTTCAAATATCTCACTGCAGGGATTCATGGGTTAAAAGACTCACATTCCTCATAATGTGATTCAGTGTTATACTTTACAGCGTTATAAGCGTTTATAAGCATGACTGCTTTAGGTCCTGGCACTGTTGTCAAATCAAGGTCCAAGGAGTCACAGTATGTGCAGTGCATGGTAAACACCTATATGTGTATGTGTACTGCTGTTTGCTCACACACAGATTTGGCAGGAACACCCCTGGCCTGATGATAATTTGTAGTAGATGCATCCTTCTTGGAACCACACATCAAAACAGTCTGGACTGAAATTGCTTTGTATATCAGTATGGCAAAAGCAGGCAACATTTCTGAGAACAAAGTACACACTCTGAAAATAAAGTACCTAATGGTACATTTAAGGGTACAAAGGCTTGTCACTGTGGAGGTACCCTCAAATGTACTGCTATTGTACCCTTAACAGTGGGTACTTCTACCCTTGTAGTTTTTATCTCTATAAAGGCCAGAATTTTACATTTGGTGACAGTCTTGTACCCTCTTAGAAAAGTAAAAAAGAGGAAGAAAAAAAGAACCTTTTCATTGAATTCACATTGTACAACAGTCCCAACCCCAAGCCACCATGCACACAAATTTTGCCAAGTAACATACAAAATGAAATTTTATTTTCCATTTTCACATTTCAAGTTTTAAATTTCATTGAAAACTGAAACACAGAGCTGAACCATGACAAACAAAATGTCATCAACATCATAAGTGTTATTTGGCTGGAATACCATTTCATCTAGTCCATTCTAGATCAACTTCGATTCTGCTCATACAAGATGGGGTATAAGCATTTTTCCTGAAAGAACCCATATGGTGTTAATGTTGAAGATGTCTTTTATTTGCCAAAGTAGTGGCACTGCCTCTGAATGCAGAACATCTATGACAAATACAACTATGATGACGTACTTAACACAGCCATAGCACCACTCTGTTTCTCCACAAGCCAGAAATAAAGACATATTTTGACAGTCAATCTTTTTCCATTAAAAACACAGCCAATCGGTGTTGGCTGTACATATCTAACAGATCATGCAACCAACCAACCAACCAAGTTAAATTTGGAAAAAAGATCTGCCCCAGGAGCAAGTACTTTTTCTAAGGCACCAAAGAAAATCAATCAAATATTGTATTACTTTTTTTGCCCCAAAAAGCTCAACCATAGCCATTTGTTTAATAAATGCAACATTGAACCTATTAACTTCAAATTACATTGTTTAATCATCTTTTCTTTCCTTCTGAAAAGTGTACTCTTAAATCTTTAATAAAGAGTACATATATGTATCATTTACTACTTGAGAACATAAATGTACCTTTCAGGCCCTCAAATATGTGTCCAAGGTCCAATTATTTTCCCTTTGTGTGTACATAAGTTCAGACTGTACCTCATGGGACGGAATTGTAATCCTACCGTACCCCTATTTTTGACAGTGTAGAGGTTAAGATGGATAAGATGCCTTTATGTCTGACTTTAGATAGTTGGAATCCAAAGTAGGCTATGAGTTTATTAAGTAGTGCCTTAACATTTGTTTTAGTTTATTTATAAGATAAGTTGCTAGGCACGTTGCTGTGCATTCTGGGCGATTTGTAACGAGCAATGCAGTAGTAAATCCCAGATATAACTAAGGCCTGTGCCAGGAATTGAATGTTATCTGCTTGTCCATCTATCATCACTCATGAACAACATATCAACCCACTTGAACTCCTCCGCCTATGGCAGAGACTGATTCCCAAGCCGGGGAGAGCAGTCTGCTTTTGTCTTGTTAAAAGTTTGAAATATGTCGATAAACAGTTATACAAATTCTTTAATGTCTTATTTTTGCTTTATTTTAGTTTTAAGATTTTGTATGATCCACCCTGCTTCCTTCAGTTGTGGTTCTGATCCCTGTTTGATCTTGTCGACTCATAAAGTAGAACAGATTTTGGCTCCTGATCAATCCAATATAACTCTGATCGACCCCCCACAAGTAAATAATATTTATTTGAGTCACACAGACACATTTTCTGTAATTTAGAAATCCAAACAACACAGACAGATCCACTAAAATGTTTAGTGCTTGTCTTGCCATCGCTGGCCACCATTTTGAACCCCGAGTTCAAAGCAGTGTTAGGAAGAGCATGGTATACAACAGGATGTGCTTATCCAAATCTTTTTCTGTTTCTGTTTTATAAGAATTAAGTTTTGTTAGAAAAGAAATTAGAATTATGATTATGGAATTAGACATATTAGTTGTTCAATTTAGTTATTGATATGACATAATAATCTGTTTTGATACTTTTCAATTTCTTTCTGATCCTATAATGTTTCAAAGGTCTAAATGCAATAAATAATCAAAAGTGTATTTCCTTGTGCTGTTAAGTGCAGAATTGCTTTAATCTTTCACTAAACATAAAAATTTTGTTTTTGTTTTATTATCTTTTGATTTATTATCTATTTTATTAGGAAATGTCTCAGTAAGAAAAAACAAAAAAACTGTTACATTAGCGCGGTTTAAATTATAGATGTAAAAAGAATAATTCCATAAAGTTTTCAAGGATTTTAGCAGTGTAAATAAAGGTATAAAAACAGTAAGAGCAAAGGTAAAAGCTATGTGCCATGGTGTTCTTGTGCTGATGATTTATTTGCTCCAGACTTTGCATCCGAGGGTCAAGTATCTGAGGAGATGCCGACAGTAAGACTAAAGAATTGTCCTTGATGGTTTTGCATGGCTATCCATCCTGGACAGACAGACAGTGCTGTTTATTTAATTGAAGTGTCCTTCTGTCATTACCACGGGGTCATCGTTCCTCACAACAGATGTTACAGTAACTAATGAGTAGCTGGGTTCACTTTATGAGGTTAAAGTTGATGCCTTCAGCAACTCCATTTATTCAGCCAAGCCCCTTCTTAAAGCTCATCGGGTCATCCTTAATCTGTTCCATGTTTTATTTTTACAGGTACTCAAGGTTGTGCTGTGTGTTCATGTGTGTGTGCGTTTGGATGAGGTACATGGGTTTTATGTTGGAACTCTTCAGCATGCATCACTTTGAATGATCTTGTGCCATCTCTCTGGCTGTCTTCATAAGACAAACGATATGTAGAGGACAAAAACCAATATGGTTTTAAGTCTTTTACAGTGTTTTCACGCTGAACCTTTGGAACTATTCTTAAGGTGCCAGAGACCAGTTTCTGGAGTGGATCACGCCGGTGTGAACCCATCCCTGACCCTGAAAAGGACCAGAGAACCGTACCCGGGCATGGTCTCAACTGCTGGTCTCGGCACAGTTTATCCGGACCCTGGAGACTCTCGCTTGTAGTGTTAATGCGTGCCCTTCCCAGTGTATCATAATATGTGACACGAGAGAAAGGCATTTGAGCAGAAGAAGAAGAAGAAAAATGTAAGAGCACGAATCATAGGACGAAAGAGTTTGAAAATGTCTCTTGGGGCTACGTGGAGTAGTGGAGAAGTGCAGACGTACAACTACATTTGAACACCTAAGTAGAAACATAAACTACGATGAGACGGACTTTCTCCTTCATGCGTTTTTATTTCACGATCAGCGCTGTACTGGAACAATACAGCCCACGAAACAATCCATTGCAACTGCATGATGTCGTTTAGTCCGGTCTAAAACCAATTAGGCCAACTGAAGGTCTGAATTTTCTCACTTTACCGATCCCTGGACCAGACAGGCAGAGTGAATGCATCTCTAGGCTGTAGCTAATTGCAATGTCCATTCACTCCAAAAACCACTGGGTTACAACCAATGCTATTTGGGTTATTTTTCTTGCCCAGCCAAATATGGATCTATCCAGGTCTGAGTGAATTTTACACTACAGAGTTTTTGGGTTTGATCCAGGGTAGTGGGCTAGGTTGTCAGCCTAAGAAACAGGTTAATGGGACTAGTGTTTAATTTTAAATCAACCAAAAGTGGGTTGAAAATAATAATCCATAACCCTGATTTGCACACAAGTAATATTTGGGTTTAAATTGATGATCTTTTATATTCATTATTTTTTATAATTTATATCGTGCTTTATTTCTGTAGGGTTGGATGGAGGTTGATGCAAAAAGGTGAAAGGCAGGACATATTGGCAAAAAACTGAACAGGGCTCAAATAATTCATACTCAATGTCCAATAATCAGCCATAACATTATGACCTTTGATAGGTGAAGAGAAAAACAGGGATTATTTGTTCCTTATAGCAGCTGTTTGTGGGTGAGTTATATCGGCAGCAGGTGAAGATCTTGTCCTTAATGTTAAAAGAAGGAAAAACAAGCAACCATTTAGATTTGAGTGAGTCTGAGAAAGACCATATTGTGATGCCGAGAAGACTGGGTCAGATCATCTACAAAACTGCAGCTCTTGTTTGGTTTTTCCAGGATGCAGTTATCGGTATCTATTAAAAGTGGTCTAAAGATGGAACAGTGGTAAACCATCAACAGGCTCATCGGTGCCAAAGGCCCATTGACGTGCTGTTGTAGCTCAGATTGCTAAAGAATGTATAGCTTCTTTTGTTTAAAAGGTGTCAGAATCCACAGTGCATCCAATTTTGTTGAGTATGGGGCTGGATGATCAAATACCAGTCACGATCCCCTGCTCACCCATTTCCACCGCCGACAGCATTGCAAGTGGACAACAGACCAATGGAAGAGGGTGGCTGGGTTTGATGAGTCAAATTTTCTTTTACATCATGTGTATGGCCATGTGTAAGCTGGTTGAGTCTAATACTAGCTTGCCATTAACACCTTAGAAGACAAAAAGCTAATGTTATAAGTAGACAAACTGTTTTTGAACTAAACTAATTAAAAAGCATAATTATACAATTTTTATATTGAAATCTGATCTGGTCATTGTAATGTTCAACATGGTAGTCTGACACTCTCATCTGAGCCAATATACTAGATCACAGTGTTTGACCGAAGGATGGCTAGAGGAAGTTGGTAGTTAAAACTACCAAGCGTCTGTCCAAACAACATAAACCCAGCATTAAGGCTGAATGAATAACCCAGCAGTTTTTTGTGTGTGGATGGTCATTGTAATTCTTTTCCCCCAAACATGTCTAGCTTTCCTACCTGCAAATTTAGCTGCCCTTTTCCTTCCTTCTCCACACTCTTTGCCCTGTATTTAAGAATGAAGGTAATCTAAATCACCACTCACTTCTTGTGGAAACACTAACCACATGTTTAGGATTGAGCGTTCATAATCAAGTAAACGTTTCTCAAGAGAGTTGTAAAGAAGAAGAACATGTACCTGGGAAACTAGATGGCCGTTTTTAGGCACAAACTCGTGGATTAAATTGAAACTCTTTGATCAGCTTTGGTCTTAGCTGTAAAAACACAGCTGTTTCTAGCTGTAGCCCTTGCTTTAACTTAAGCTGTGAGTCAGGCAGCAAAGACATTAGCCAGAGGGTCATGTGGCTCAGACTGTTTATCACTGTGTCATTGGCAAATAATGTTTCAGTTTCACAGCAGGAAGTACTTCAATGTGAGTGGGTTCTACAGGTTTAAATGTGTTGCAATAGTCAACGACATACAGTAACTGTGGGTGAATAAACTAAACTATTTGCAAATGTGGAAATCTAGATGAGAAATAAACTTGGTGGTGGTAAAATGTTAGAAAGGTGTCTGCATTGAATAAAATAATGTAATACTGTGAATGCAGTCAGTTAAGTAGTTGCCTGAGATTTAATACTCATGTACTTTCTTTAACAGCATGTAATTACCTTGCTGGTAATAGGGAGCACACACTACCACAAAAAAGGAAGAAGAAATTACTTGCCAAAACCTGCTAATCTTCGTGTGGTCCCACTGACTCAGAGAGACCCTCACTGAAGAGACACAAGAGGCTTTGCTCACCAAATCCAAGTAGTAAAACAATTAAGCACATTGATGCATCTGGTAGATTAAGACAACCCTACAACATTCTTAAGTTTTTTTTTTAGAGGAGCTTCAAGGATCAACAAAAAAGCTGACCACATGAAGGGAGGGGGGGTAGTTTTATATCCTTCATAACAGTGCAGTTTTGTTTAGAAACATGGTCTCACACTTTTCCCAAAAGACAGTTTATGCCACAAGAATTTAACATGCACAGGCCCCCCTGCCACCCTGCCTGCATGGTACCAGACCAATGTTGCTTTCCATAGTTGCTGAGGGTTTCTGATATTTCTGGTCAAGGCAGGTGTGCAGGCTCGACCACCATGTACTCTCCCACGATAGTCCCACAGTCCTGGCTCTAGGAGGATGCCCTGGTCTATTTAGTCTGGAAAAGGTTTGTCTGTTATCGTGATCAGCAATTCATCAAGATCATTGAACCACACGTCTGCGGCCATGATTCTCATGGCCATGGAAAAAGGTTGATTGCTCTCTTCTTATTGGGGACAGTTTCTGCCTCAGGTGGAGGAGTTAAGTATGTTGGTGTCTTTTTCATGAGCAATGGTAGGATGAAGTGGGAGATTGATAGTTGGATTAGGACTTTGTCCTCCATAATGTGGGTGCTGCTGTGGGCTTTCGTAAAAAGGAATAAACTAATCCAGAAAACAAAGCTTTCGATTTATTGCTTCATCTATGTTACGACTTTTAGCTGTGACCATAGCACATAAATCATGGCGGAAGAAATGAGATACCAGAAACAAGTGATGAAATGAGTTTACATGTAGGGTAGCTGCCTTAACCTTAGAGACAAAGTGAAGAGCACAGTCTTTGGGGGAGAGCATGGATTAGAGCCACCTCTCCTTGTCATCAAAATGAGTTGGTCTAGGTGGTTCGGGCATCTGATCAAGATGCCCTTTGGAGGTCTTCTAGCACGTACCACTGGATCGAAAGCCCGGGGTAGACCAAGAACCTGCTGGAGGGACTTTCGATCTCTTCTGGCCTGGAAACATCTTTGGATGCCTCAGAATGAGTTAGAGAGTGTCACTGGGGAGAGGAATGTCTGGGGTTTCCCAATCTCGGATTAGCGGAAAACAGTATATGAATGTATGGAGTTTTGTTTAAATTTGTCAATTACTGTTGATATTTTGCAGGCATTAAGGTTATACGAGAGACATGAGCGGCACAGTTCGGCAGATTACTCTGAATTCAGGCATCTCCTACTTCCTGAGGGTGGACTGGGCTGTAGACCTGGGTGCTGGATTCACACTAGCACTCACTGACGGAAGCTCGGCATGGATCGGAGAAGGTAACTATTGATTTTTGAAAGCTGTATCCAGACTATTTACAAAACATGAGTGTAGTTACTTAGAAACATAGAAAATAACGGTTTCTTTTGAGTGGTGGCTTGACTACTTTATACCAGGTGTACCATTCATCACGCTGTCCACAGCATACATGCACCTGGCTGACCCCACCTCATAATGTTGTGACTGTTCTGATTCTTTAACTTGTGGGACAGCAGGGACCTTGTTTCATCATTCTTCTTTACTCCTATATGCTGCAGCTTACAGGTGTGGAAACTATATTAAACCCTACAAGGCTCGTCTTTGTCAATGCAAGCCAATGCTAATGCGAATTTGTGTGCTCACATGGGGATGTGTGTGCGCGTACGTGTGGGTCTGTGGTAACATATGTACAAGACTATGTGTTCTTTTAAAGGACACCTGGAACATAACTCGTCCATAGTTTTCTTGCTTTCCATCTGCAGAGCAGACAGGTAGAGATGGGATTGTGACAGTTATGTGTGGGCTCCTGGGTTGTTAATGTTTCTGCGTTTGATGTGTTAATTTGGACCTTCAAGCCGATGTTAGCAGCTGTGCAACAGCTGATGACATTTCCCTTGGTTTCTCTGCATGCTTCCTTTAAAACCCGCTTTCACATGCACTCTTGTGTTACTACCTAATTAATGTTTGTAGTTTTCTTCTGCAATCTTCTGTTCTGTCAATCTGTCTTCTGAGCTTCAAGCTTTATTTCCACGCATCTATGAAATAACAGCAACATGAAAAAAAAAACATTTAAGAGACATTATTTGTTTGATCTGTGAATGTTTTCTCAGTTTCAGAGGATGAGGTCACAAGAGAAGCCAGTGACTTGGGAGTGATAAGGGAGAAATATGTTGAGCATCTTCTTCAAGCTTTAACCAAAAGTGAAGAAAGAGGAGGAAGAAAAGGAGATGGCAAAGAGGAGTATTCTTTTTACCTCTCTCCGGATCACAGTCTTTTTTCATATGAAAAGATCTGTAACAGCATTTCGGTGAGAATGCTTTTTTATATATATTTGTTTTAAAAAATACACTGCTCAAAAAAATAAAGGGAACACTCAAATAACACATCCTAGATCTGAATGAATGAAATATGCTCATTGAATATTTTGTTCTGTACATAGTTGAATGTGCTGACAACAAAATCACACAAAAATCATCAATGGAAATCAAATTTATTACCAATGGAGGCCTGGCTTCTGAGTCACACACAAAATTTCAAAGTGGAAAAACACACTACAGGCTGATCCAACTTGATGTAATGTCCCTTAAAACAAGTCAAAATGAGGCTCAGTATTGTGTGTGGCCTCCATGTGCCTGTATGACCTCCCTACATCGCCTGGGCATGCTCCTGATGTGCGGCCCTCCAAAGAAATGCCACTCCACACCATTACTGACCCACTGCCAAACCGGTCATGCTGAAGGATGTTGCAGGCAGCAGATCGCTCTCCATGGTGTCTCCAGACTCTGTCACGTCTGTCACATGTGCTCAGTGTGAACCTGCTTTCATCTGTGAAGAGCACAGGGCGCCAGTGGGTAATTTGCCAATCCTGGTGTTCTCTGGCAAATGCCAAGCGTCCTGCACGGTGTTGGGCTGTGAGCACAACCCCCATTTGTGGACGTCAGGCCCTCATACCATCCTCATGGAGTCGGTTTCTAACTGTTTGTGCAGACACATGCACATTTGTGGCCTGCTGGAGGTCATTTTACAGGGCTCTGGCAGTGCTCCTCCTGTTCCTCCTTGCATAAAGGTGGAGATAGTGGTCCTGCTGCTGGGTTGTTGCCCTCCTACGGCCTCCTCCACGTCTCCTGGTGTACTGGCCTGTCACCTGGTAGCGCCTCCAGGCTCTGGACACTACGCTGACAGACACAGCAAACCTTCTTGCCATCCTGGATGAGCTGCACTACCTGAGCCACTTGTGTGGGTTGTAGAGTCCGTCTCATGCTACCACGAGTGTGAAAGCACCACCAACATTCAAAAGTGACCAAAACATCAGCCAGAAAGCATAGGTACTGAGAAGTGGTCTGTGGTCACCACCTGCAGAACCACTCCTTTATTGAGTGTGTCTTGCTAATCGCCAAAGATTTCCCTCTGTTGTCTTTTCCATTTGGACAACAGCATGTGAAACTGATTGTCAATCAGTGTTGCTTCCTAAGTGGACAGTTTGATTTCACAGAGGTTTGATTTACTTAGAGTTATATTGTGTTGTTTAAGTGTTCCCTTTATTTTTTTGAGCAGTGTATTATCAGAATTCATAAAACAACAGAACCAACAAAATGTTTTTTGCTTGTAATGATGAGTAACTAGACAAAATATAAAATGAAATAGAGCAAACAAACAAAAAAAAATCTTCCCAAACCATACTTTTAGATTTTTTGCAAGACTTTTTTCTGGAAGAAAAGTTAAACTTGGCTCAACTTTTATTAATGCAGCATAGGTTATGTTCATGCTGCAAGGTTGCCCAAACCTGACAAACCCTGACTTTTGTCTACATATGACCTCTATCTGTTTTTTTTTATTGTCTTAACAGGACAAATCATTAAAAGGTGACAGACTCACAATTAACATCTGTGATCATAGCGTGATGCGTGTTACGTCGTGTCTTCTGCTGTAGATCAGATCTTTCCAAAAGCATGAGGACCTACTGTGTAAAAAAAAATACAACCCCCTTCCACACTTTGTGGCGCCCTTTGGTAAAGATGCATAAAATGACGAAGCCCTTGTTTATATTGACAATATATATATATATATATATATATATATATGATATATATTATATATACTATAATAATATATATATATATAGTATATATATATATATATATATATATATATATCTTATATATATATATATATAATATATTATGTTCTCAATCTGAAAAAAGTAGAAAAATCTAACCTTTCAGTAAATTAGTCCTGTAGGGAAAAAAATCCACTTTCAGAAACATTTGTTTTAACGAAATTACCAGTGATACACTTAGTGGCAACCCCTGCTGTTAAATCTGCTCAACCTCTTTTTGCCAATTGAACAGCACTTGGTGTACAGGAACATTTCACATGGTTCAAGCATACAGAGAGAGGGATGTTCAGCCATTCCTCTTTGCACTATTTCTTAAGATCGCCTTAAGTGTCAAATCCTTTCTTATGCTCTTTTCTCTTAAGCTCACCTCATGGGTTTTCCACTGGATTCAGGCTTGAGCACTGAGCTAGCCATGGAAACTTATTTTTTTGTCTGGTGAAGCATTTCTATTTTGATGAGGTTATACTGTATGATTTGGATAACATCCAGTTGGAAAAACTATTACAAAGTGTTTTTGATGCAAAACACCTGACAAGGTTCCTAGGGCCTTTAGAAGAGAAACAGGCTCACATCATCACAGATGCACCACTTACTTAACAGTTTGCATGAGGTATTTGTCCACATATTTTATGGTCGGTTTTGCACCCACAAGTTCAGCTTATTTAGACAGGGAAATTTCACAACAAATATTATTTCAGTGTATTTTGACAAATAGGGGAATTTGAAGACATTTTGACAAATATGAACAATTTATATATAAATATATAATAAATATATAGTGAAATCAAATCATAAAGACTGTTCATTGCTCAAGCTCTTACTTCATTTATATGTACAGTTGCTATTTTGAAATTTTAGATTTAGGACAGTGCATAAAACTTTGACTTTCCAAGTTGAAATCTCTTTCTTTGACATTGAACTTGGAAATTCTGAGTTTAAGGTGCAGATGGAACATTTACAATACTTTATTTACATTATAAGCAGCAAAATCAGCAAATGAAACCTGAAGCTGAAAAGAAACTACAATTTCAGTTCTTTGGTGACCAAATAAGAAAGTTAGTATTGAAGACCATGTAAAAAACTGCACAACATGGTTTAAAAAAGAATTTCTATTTCTATTTTTTATTCTATTATCTTTTACAAAACAATGTGTGACATTAATGCCTTACATTGACTAATAAGTCAGTCAACAGGTCTGTGTCCTGAAATGCTCCACTGCTGCCTGGTTTGCTGGAACTGGTTTCGAGTGCTTTGGATCACTGGTGAAAATGTAGCAGTGCTTTTGAATGCCATAACATTATGTCCTTCTCTGTTATCACCACCCCCTGAGGACAAATGCCTCTAATGACAAACAACAAAAATAGAAAGGAAGCTTTTTTTTCTTTTACGGTGGGGGCTGTTTAAAAGATAAGGTTTATAGCCTCCCCACATTATAGTAGAGTTATAAAAGTTATGCTGCCCTCAGGCAAATGTGAGAAATGGTCACAAACTGTACTTTACAAATAACAGCATCACTGACTTACCAATAATAGGAACACAAAGAGGCAGCTTGCATTAAGAACTTGTTTACGCAAATACTGAATGTTCAAAGGTATAAGTTAAACCCCTTCCTAAGGGTCTGTAGAGATATTTCTCTGCAGCTGACATGTTTGATATAGAACAGGTCAGGATTCTCTCTGTTGATTTTTATTTCATCCTTCCAAACTAGGGGTGCCTTTGCCTTTATGGAGCAGTTAGGGTCCTTGGGCACTGCTCAAGAGAAGCTGATCACAGAAAGAGGGCCAGAAGGTTAGGAACACAGTACAGACCATAAAACCCTGATTTATGAACAGTGCTATCCTGTCTTACACATTGGCAGATCAGTGACATTTTCCTCCCCAAGCTTCCCTTGACTTTCTGTATGGGTCACTTTATTAAAGTGTGCCCACTGGTGCATGCATCAGTGGGCACACTGCATGCACCTCTTCTGCATGGGAATGCACCATATGATAAGCTATCACCAAGAGCAACTAAAAAGGTCTGAAGAAGTCTGAATGAACTTGAGGGCCAAAATCCGAAAATAACTCAATTTTGCAGCGATAGCAGGTCTTGGATTCACAAATCTGGGCTGTGAGGGTTAGGGTTAGAAAGAAAGACAAATACAACATCACATTACAAACTTTACTATAGATGATGTGTAAGGATAAAAAAAACTTTTTCATCCCAAAGCTCTACATTACAGTTGTTGGAGAATGTTTAAGAAAAAGTGAGCTGAGTAGATTATTCAATTAAATGAGACTGAAATAAATATAATTCTGACGGGGTGCAGGATTTTTATCATTTGAATTTCTGACAGGGAATAACTTTAAAGTCAGTGTGTCATTATCTGGTGCTTCAAACATTGTTTAACAGGGAATATTTGGATGACAGGACCAAATCTACACTAACCTGTAGAAGTTTGCTAAGTAGGAATAATTCTAATGTGATGACAGAAAAAAGTAAGGAAATAAATGTATGAATAAACCAAACACTACTCAGCCACAGTATTTATTGCTACAGTCAGTAACATTGCTCTCTTTGTTGCATTCCAGTGTTTCATCTTCAAATACCTCCTCCCAGGTTTTTAAATTGATGCTGCCTTGATACTTGTGACACACCTAAACATGCCATCGGCCCTCCACTTCTCTTGCAACCACTCCTCCTGCAGAACAATGATATGCAAAACTGCTAGGAATGGTTTAAATAATACAACAAAGCTTTAAATGTGCAGCTGGCCTCCAAACTCACCAGATGCAAATCTAATGTGGTCTGATAACATCTGTGGTAAGCAAACCCCAATCCAAAAGGACCCCACCCTCCAACCCACAGGGCCCAAAGAATCTTGCTTACACCCCATCCCCCAAACCATGAGGATCTGTAGTGTTTATGTCTGAATGGGCTGACTGGTAAAAGTGAGATCTTCATAATATTAACCCGATGTTCATAATGTTCTGGGTGTTTAGTGTATATAACCTTACTTAAATGAAATAGAACCCCTTTTAGGCACTAAAAAATAAGAGTATCT
This sequence comes from Crenichthys baileyi, assembly GCA_036173005.1. NCBI lineage: Eukaryota > Metazoa > Chordata > Actinopteri > Cyprinodontiformes > Goodeidae > Crenichthys > Crenichthys baileyi. The sequence goes on from JAHHUM010000955.1 coordinate 189,360, forward strand.
AAAACAACAGAAAACAAGCACATTTTTGCAGCATCTTTTATAATGTAGAGGGTTAGGTCAGCTCATTTACAGCAGTAAAAAAAAAAAAAATACACAAATTATTACACTGTCTTTTTAATAAAATTATTATCTGAATTTGAATCGACGGTAATGGATGTTGCTAAATTAGTTCGAATTGTTATCATATGTGTATAAATATTTACCATTACAGCCTCTGGGAACAAATGGAAAGAAATCCTCAATATGAAGAGGCATATTATAAAGTACATTTACTGTGAATTTTAATATTGGTATTTTATGAGTTTTAAGCATTTTTTAAGGCTTTTATCAGCATACTTGTGGCAGGTTGCAAAGACTTGATCTAGGGAGACGATGAAAGGCTGGAAACTCTCAAGGGGCACAAGGGATACAATTCAATACAAGTAACTTGTTAAAAATATTCCTGTATGTGATCATTTAAATAAAATTGGGGACTAAAGTAGCCACCCCAAACACAGAAATAAGAGCAGTTGCCTTTAAAACAGGTTAAAGACTTAAAAAAAAATAAAAGCACAGTAACTGGATTAGTAACTGGATTTATTAACTTTTAACGTATGCATGTTTGATCTTGTACAGTGTTAATGCCCAAAATGACTGGATTTGGCCCAGGGGCCATAAAATATTCAAGTTTGGTGTAATTGATGTGTTGAAGTGTCAGTAACATTTTCTTCATGTTTTATTTATTATTTTATTTAAAAAGATTTTTTAACCACACATTTAAAAAGCTATGTTTAAAATAAATCATTTATTTCATCTCTTATTTTTTAATATTATAACTGTAGTAAACATTTTCTAGCAAGCTTTGCCTCTGTAAATACTAAGACTTGCATGGGTCACCATACTGACATGCATTTTGAAACCATAGTACAACAGGACTTGATAGCCTTATCCATCGGCCTCTTATCTAACTGTTTGAAGGCTCAATTCTACACAGCCTCCTTTAGTGAACATACGGTGTTTGTACAAAATGCAGAGAAACACATTGTGTGTCTATAATATATAATTCAGATCCAAATTCAGATTTCAAACATAAGTGGAACACACCATTGGTAGTCACCAACGCTCTTTCTACTACATAACCAAATGTTTTGTAGTGGAACATTTGCCTTGCAAATTATGAACACCAAAATTTCTTCTCCGTACCCCTAAAGGTACTTCTACCACAGTCTGAGCATTGAGGCTCTAAAAAATGTGGATGTGCCATTAATCCAAGTTAAAAGCACTTAGTTTAAGTTTTTTACACATTCTGTACTGCTGCTTTAATAGCATGAGAAATCCTTACTACATTTATTCTTTGTGATATAAACCCACTTGGAAGTAACTTTGTTGGGTTTAAAAAACTTAGTTTGACTGAGCTCTCATCTAAGCACAAAAAAAGAAAGAAAAGGCAGTATCTAATTCCATGCATACTGAAGGTTTAGCTTTCTGCTGACACTTCCAGTGAATTCCAGTTCAAAGTGTCATGCAATCAAACAGTCAGCAGCCAACGTCTTCAAAGCCAGATACCTCACTGAAGATAGAGTATTTAAAGTATTTTGCCTTACTATCTGTTCTTGAATAAGTCTTGTCTGGTAACCTGCTTGCTGTTTCTGTGAAGGTTTGTATTATTAGGAGTGTACTGATTGTCGCCCCTCACTTCCTGCTCTTTATCTGCCCTCACGCCCCTTCACACTACATCAGGGAACTGAGAAGACAAGCTGATCTAAACTTCTGTGCCCACGTTTCCCATACCAAGTAACCGTGCCAAACCCTGAACATTGTCTCATCGTCTTCATGCGCTCCTGCGCACCCACTCAGTTCCCTGTTTGGTAGACACAATAGTTATTTAGACGGAAGATGAAAATAATGTGATTGATAATGTATGTTAATTACTGGAAAAGGACTGATTCCCCAGGTACCTTTTTAAATTTTCTCACTACAACCACAAATCTCTTTGTATTTTGCTTATGTTGATTGATAGACCAACATAAACAACACTGTAAAGTGGATGAAAAATGATCCATGCTTTTAAAAATTATTTACATCAAAAAATTGCACCATACATTTGTATTTAGCCTCTGTGACTTACTAGTTTGTTTGATTCTCTTTTTGATGCAATTACATCTGCAAATCCTTCGGGGTGTGTCTCAACTAGCTTTGCATCTTGAGTCGAAAATTTCTTTCTATTCTTCTTTGCATGCATCCCCACAGCATGATGCTGTCGCCACCACCATTTTTCACTGTGAAGATGATCTGTTCAGGGTGATGTGCAGTGTTACTTTTTCTCTATACGCAGTTTTGCATATAACAAAAAAGTTGCATTTTATGTGTCATCTGGCAGGGCACCTTTTTATGTATATTTTCTGTGTCCCCTGTATGACTTGTGGAAATGCTTGTACTGGGACTTCATACTACTTGCTTTCAACGTTGGCCTTTCCTTTTGCCACTTTTCCACAAAGGCCAGATTTGCTGCACAACTAATAGTTGTCCTGTTGGCAATTTCGCCCACCTGAGCTGTGGATCTCTACTGCTCCTCCAGAGTTACATGGACTTCTTGGCTGCTTCTCTAAAGAATGCCCTCCTTACCCAGCATCTTGGTTTTGTTGAATGGCTATGTCTAGCTAGGTATGCTTTCGCATATACTATCATACTCTCTCACTTACTATCATAGTTCCATACTTTTTACTGTGATTGGAACCTAGACTGAACAGTGCTTTGTTAAATGCTCAAAACTTAAGAGATTTTTTAATAACCAATCCCTACTTTAAACATCCCTACAATTCTGTCCCTGACCTATTTGGATTGTTCCTTGGTCTTCATGATGCTGTTTGTTCACTAATGTTCCCTAACAAAGCTCAGAGGCCTTCACAGAATAGCAGAATATACATTGAGAATAAATCACACACAGATGGACTGTGTTTACTAATTAGTAACTACGGTAGATAATTGGTTACATTGGAATTTATTTATGATAGAATAATAGGGCTCATTATAAAATGTGAGATGCACTTTTTGGATTTTTATTTGTTAAAAGCTTTAAACCTGGAAGATCCTTTTCCTTTTACTTAACAGTTATTAAATGTTTTGTATAGGCAGGGTTGAGATTGCAACATGAAAACAATGTGGAAAAATTTAAAGGGCATGAATACGATTGGAAGATACTGTAAATGACTATAGCTCTGATATTGTACAAGTGTCAGTCAGTCTGTTAGTAAACACTCAGGCCAAAGTTTCTGTTTGGTTAGTACATGCTACTTCTTTAACATGATCAATTGTTTATGCCAATCTTATGTGGAAACCAAACTGTTAAGGGAGTGATTATGGGCAGATACCACCAAAAAGCTCTTGATTAATGGAAGATATAAGCCTGAAAACCTTGGCACTAAATGTTGACTTAGATCTTTAGCAGAGTTGAGTGTTAAGATAAACACTTTGTTCTCAGTACCCACTGCATGTTTTGGTGTCATTTTCACTGGGACAGTCGTGCTGCACACCTACGTCAACATCCGACCTTATGGTCTGACTGAGTGTCTTAAGACAGACACACACAAACAAACATCTAGACCACACAGTCTGAACCATATTGTAGTGTTGGATAAACCAGAGGTTTTTATTTTACCATGTTTGGATCAATTATAGGATGAAATATACAATAGGTTTCTCGGAATGGAAAAAGTAACAACCTCTATGTCAGATTAACATTAGATGTAAGAAGCATTTAATACATTTTTACTCTATTTTATGTCTCTTTGTCTAAAAATAGAACACTTAGAGTTTTTGTCAGATTTTGTAGAGATTTTAGGGACTGAAATACTTACTGTGGATAATATCTTCATTTCATTGTTGTTTCAGTCAAGGGAAAGAATGTGGCAGTGGGTTTTCCATCACAGACAAAGAGTTTGACCTCCCACATCTTGGCAGAAGTTGGCAAAAACATGCCAAGTGACCTTTAACATGTCAGGAAAAACAAATTGAGAAAGGAAAAGTCTACAGAATCTTCCACTTTTTTCGCTGTGTCTTTATAGTAAACTCAGGTTCCTTTAAAAAAACATTAATTACCACCATCTTTCACTAATGGTAAGCACGCTGCTTGGATACATTTTCTGATTTATAGATTGTTTTGCATATTTCTTCCTTTTTCCGTGCAATAAACGTAAACCCTTGATGATGTGTAATACATGTGTTTACAGCTGCAGGTCTTCTAAAAAACCTGGAAGCTTAAAGATGGAGAAACATGCAACCTTTGTTGTTTAAAAGTCAGAAGGAGCAGAATAAATAAACAACAGTCGAGGTTCGTTTCTAGTGCTCATTCAGTAAACAGAGTATGTATGTCCTACCACAGGTTTAGATGTCTGATTCTGTTGCCTTCAGCTGATTTAGTTTATGGAAGATTTATTTGCCTAAACACTGTTAGTAGGCATTTTAAAGATTCACAAAGTTTCAGGCATTTTGGAGTAAAAGTTGTACTGTAAATTATAGATGTTAGCATTAACGTTGTTCTTTGAAGTGTGGAAATATTTGTGTACTCAGCATGTCAGAGTTCACTGCTTTGCCAGCATCCATTCTGTGTGGCTGATTTATTGCTGGACGGCCTTCCTCAGGTGGAGAGTAAAGCAGAGATTTAGGTGCAGATAACAAGAAGTATAGAATGGGGTTGAAGAGAAGATGGATTGGAGGTTAGGGGAAGATAAAAGCTTAGAAATTTTAGTATTCACAAATTTTGCAGCCTCCCACTTGTGCAAACAGATACTAACATGTATCCTATTTTACCTAGTATACAAATTCATATATCTTGGAATTCAATATAATCACTTCAATAGTTCTGAAACTGGATACAACAACCACATCCATTCTTAGTGGGTGTCTCTACCAAACTGGCCAAACTAAACAATCTTGCCACCCATCTACCGGATCACAGCTACATCAACATGCTGATGACTCATTAAGCTCTGAGTCCCACTAATTCCCTCCATGAGAGAACACCGCACTGGCCATCTGAGACAAGCTGATGTTGCTGGACATGCTTTAGTTCTTGGGATCATCTTCCTTAAATTCTGGGTGGTCCCATTCTTGTCCTGATCCTATCAAGGTTTGCTGTTGTCAAGTCGCTAGTTGCAGGGTGTGGTCCATGCACTGCCAGAGTGACCAAGTAAAAGCTACTTTCTCAAAAAAGGTGATTGATTCGGAGAAGCAAAGAATAAAAACTGGGATTAAGATGAAAGAAAACATCACTTGGTTTCAATGTTTTTGATTTGAATTCAAATTCTTTTAAATCTAAACAAATAAACAAAAGGCAATGTTAAAAACACAGACCGTATGAATAGACTTGCATGTGACTTATGGAAATATACCCTTCTTTTTCCTGTCTTACCTTTACCCCACACAGGTAAATTTTATTTTAGAGTGCATATGTAACTCCCTGACAGAATGGCATCCTTGGCAGTGAGCCATATCTTAGCAATAAGATCAGTTCTGCATTGCATAAAAGGTGTCCTGGGTGGCTAAAAACTTTCTACTGTTATATGAAAGCAAGTCCGAAATGGTCAGTTTTGGTCATAAAAAAACTATGCAAACACTACTTAATGCTTATTACATCAATAATCTAATCTTTAAACCCAAGTCACGAAGCTAGGTTTGGTTGGTAACCAGTTAAAATTTAATAAACAGGTCTACCTTTTAGGAAATAATTGGGTTATACACTCGAGATATCCTTTTCGTAGAGCATATCTGCCCTGGCACATGTAGGTAACCAGCTTTTCTATATGATGTGCCTGAAAAGCAAAAGCAGAACATGTGAAAAATGTACTAGGCTGCACTGTGGTGTAGTTGATGGAACTGTTGCCATGCAGCAGTAGATTCCTGAGTTTAAATCCCAACCTGGGCTCTTTCTGCATAGAGTTTGCATGTTCTGCCTATACATGCATGGGTTCTCTACGGGTACTCCATCTTCCTCCCACAGTCCAAAAACATGACTGTTAATGGCTACCCCGTCATTGCCCTAAGGTATAAGTGTTCACTTGCATTGTTGTCTGTCCCGTGTGTCTTTGTGTTGTTCTTTGATAGACTGGATCTTTAGGGTGTATTTTGCATCTTGCCTAAAGACGTCTGAAGCACCCTGGGATTGTGCAAGGGGCTATAGACAATGGATGGATGGTTGATTATTTGTACACCTTACACAAAATCAGGAAGAAAAATGACTGAAATATACTAAAATGCAAGATAACATGTTCAAGAAAAGTTAATCTGTAGAGGCAGTTTGAACTCAGTGTTCGTTAAGTGACATGTTCAAGTTCAGCGAAGGCAGGGGAAAACAGCTGTGTGGCCTGCCAGGACAGCATCAGTCCAGGTCAAACATGACAGATATTTTATGACTGCTTTTGAAGATGGCGGTTTTATTACAGTGGGTCTTCAACCTCTGTACAGCCTAGTAAAGATTTAGAACAATAATACCTTCTGGTTTTTCAGTGTACCACGAGTTGTAGGTGTGAGTATGAAAATAAGGCTATCACTGCTGGAACAAGCAAATATGGTGCAGCTTTCAGTGACAAAAATGGCATTCTTCAGTAAAATTTAGAAATTGTTACACATCAGATAAATGCTAGAAAACCATTTTCTAGTCATTTTTTCTGTCTGCTATAGCTGTTTCTAAGCCCTTTCTCTGTGATTTTTATGGCAAAATGAAAACCAAACGAGGAATGTTTTGTTGCATCGGAACGATGTCTGTGTTTGCAAGGAGCTACTCAAAAGAAATAAGAGAGGAGTAATGTCTCACGTGCATAGTTTATTGGTGACTAGCTTATTTATTCTGCTTTTCTCACAGACACAAGGAAATACCTAATGCTCAAAGAGTCTCCCACTTCAGAGAAGATTTGATGCAATGTTTGTTGCACATAGTATTGCAGAACTTCTCAAGGTGACAGAAAGGTGCAAAAGCTTACTCACTTTTCACTGGTAGCTGATTGTTGGAAGGTAGATGAGGGAAGGCAAGGATTTTATGTGTCTCTGTCAAGACTGCAGTGCCAAGTGGACTTTCTTCATGATTTGTTTCCAGCTTCACTACAAGCATCCACTTGTGTTTCAGTGTCAGCACGGTTTTTTAGGTTTAGATCCATCTTGAGTTTTCAGGGCTTGATAAGTAAGGTCATTCTTTACTGCTGGTCCACCCATAAATAATAAGGCCAGATAACCTGCAGATAAATCTCAATTTTTTGCAACTGTAATGTAAAAATACAAGAAAAATCTGATGTGATCTTTATCCTTCATTTTTTTCTTATTTTTTTAATACTTCTCCTTATCTGTTTGGGTGTTTAGCTACACTTGGGCTCCGTGGAGCTCCAGCCAGCTCTAGACCCTCTGGAGTTGATTCGGGAGATGATCGGGAAGTCTCTGCAACACAGCACAGATTTGGAGCTGGAAAACTCAAGGCTGTTGGGGGAGAACCATAGACTGAGACAGGCTCACCAACGGATACTTAAAGAGTAAGAACTATGAGGGAAATATTTGGAAATGGATCTGCCATTAAATGTATTTACCGAAGATTATTTTTTAAAGTTGTTTTACCAATTATTAATATCCATCAATATTTAAAAGGTGTCATTTTTAAAAATTATTTAAATCTTCCCACTAGTGTTAAAAATCAAACAACAAATTCCACACTCTTATTATTTATTAAACAAATTAAGTCAGAGTTGAAAAAACAAAAAAGCAAATATACCCCGTGATCTATATCTTGAACCACTGGTAGCAGTGTTAACTCACCTTAATCAAATTTTCTGTGACTGGCAGACATTTTGTCCATGCATTTAATTGGGCCAGTGCAACACTCACACTTTCTCAATGTTATGGATATGACAAAAATAAAGTTGACACTGTAATATCAACACCATGCACACCACATGTGGAGTGAATGTGCTTTACAGTGTAAACCAAAATAATCAAACCAAACTAGGTCAAACAAAACTGAAACTAGACCCAAACTGCCACAGCTACCTGCTGTGTAGGGAGCTAAAGCAGCCAAAAATCTCAAAAACAGCTGTGTTTAAGTAGACTGGAAGTATTTTAAGGCATCTACTCTAACAAACTGCGTCTTTGTGTGAGATCATAGAAAAATCTAAATCAGGCAAAATTTCAAGAAAAGTCCAAGTCCAGATGTTTGAAGGTGCCAATTTGAACCATTATATTCAAGCAATAGAAGCATGGGAATGTACAGCCATCATACCGTTCAGAAAGGAGATGGGTTCTGCGTCATCGACATAAACATGTTTTCGTGTGAAACTTGTGAATCAACCCTCAGAACAAAAGCAAAATACTGAAGCTAGTAACAGAGTATTATTATTTACAGTGGAAGGTGTCCTGTAACAACATGGGCTGAAAGGCCTCTGTAAGGAATAAGGCCGGTAATCCAAAAGCAACAAAGAAAAACAGATTACAGTTTGCAAATGAATATAGGAACCCTGATCTTTAAAGACAGGTCATGTCTTTATGACCATTTGTACGCTTGGGTTGAATAAGGGGTGTACTTGCAAGCATCATCCCAACTTTTTCAAATTTAAATTTAATTTAAATTTTTTTTTATATAGCGCCAATTCACAAAACATGTCCTTTTCAGGGAATTTCACAAAAGTCAGGTACATACATTCCAATTAATCTTTAATCATTGAAAAGTGCAGTCAGATTCTGTTTTTTATTCAAATTTGGTAAAAAATTTTTTCTATCTAAGGGAAAACCCGCAGATTGCAATCCAGTCAGTGACTTTTCGCATTCACTCCTCCCGGATGAGCATGTAGAGACAGTGGAACAGTCCTTGGCGTTGACTTTGCAGCAAACCCTCATACTGAGCATGCAGTTTGCAACAGTGGAAAAAAAAACTCCCTTTTTTAACAGGAAGAAACCCCCTCCAGCAGAACCAGGCTCAGTGTGAGCGGCCATCTGCCACGACCGACTGGGGGTTAGAGAGAACAGAGCAGAGACACAAAGAGAACAAAGAAGCACTGATCCAGAGTACTTTCTATGGGGGAAAGGGAAAAAGGTAAATGTTAATGGATGTAGCTCCTTTAGGGCTTTCCCCCTAGAAAGAAGGAACAGATAAACTCTGAGCCAGTTTTCAAGGTTTGAGTCTGAAAAAGGAGCACATAGAGTTAGTTTTACAGTTAAAAAAAAGTCAGTAGCTATGTCTAGGAGAGAGAAAGGGTTAAACACTGAAAGGGCCTGCCATGTGGATCATCGGGAAGTGGGGGGGGCATTAAGTTGTTTTGCCAGCAAAGCTTGGAGGATTTTTCCCCTCTCCAGAAAGGTGTTTACAGGTAGACACAGAATCAGGCCAGGTGTAGCTTCTAGAAGAGAAAAGAGAGAGAAAAAAATTAAAAGCTGAAATAACAGAAAAAAATACAAAATTGAAGAGGGGGGATAGTGGTGAGAAAGTAGCGAAGAGGGGGAAAGTGGTCATTATGTCCTCCAGCAGCCTAAGCCTATAGCAGCATAACTACAGAGATAGCTCAGGTAAACCTAAGCCATGCTAACTATAAGCTTTAATCAAAAAAGGGAAATTTTAAGCCTAGCCTTAAAAAAGTAGACAGTTTGTCCATCTAGAGCCCAAAATTCCATTTAAATCAATTCAGTTTATTTATTATAGCGCCAAATTCACAAAACATGTCGTCTCAAGGCACTTCACAAAATCAGGTACATGCATTACAATTAATCCAAATCATTGAACAGTGCAGTCAGATTCTGTTTTTTTTATTCAAATTGGATAAAAAATTTTTTTATCTAAGGAAAACCCCGTCAGATTACATCCAGTCAGTGACTTGCAGCATTCACTCCTCCTGGATGAGCATGTTTAAGACAGTGGGACAGTCACTGGCGTTGACTTTGGGGGGGGGCAGCAATCCCTCATACTGAGCATGCATGTAGCGACAGTGGAGAGGAAAAAATCTCCCTTTTAAACAGGAAGAAACCTCTAGCAGAACCAGGCTCAGTGGGGAGCGGGCCATCTGCCACGACCCGACTGGGGGGTTTAGAGAGAACAGAGCAGAGACACAAAGAGAACAAAGAAGCACTAAACCAGGAGTACTTTCTATGGGAAGGAAAAGTTAAAAGTTTTTAAAGATGTAGCTCCTTTTTCGTTTTCACCTAGAAAGAAAGAACAGATAAACTCTGAGCCAGTTTTTTAAAGGGTTAGAGTCTGAAAGAGAGCACATAGAGTTAGTTACAGTAAAAGCTCCGTCAGTAGCTATGTCTAGGAGAGAGAAAGGGGTTAAACACTGAAAGACAGGGCCCCCTGGGTTCATCGTTAGAGGGTGAGCACCAAGTTTTGCCAGCAGAAGCTCGGACGATGCCCCCTCTCCAGACAGTTGTCACAGGTAGACACAGAATCAGGCCCGGTGTAGCTTCTAGAAGAGAGAAGAGAAAAAACAAAGTTTTAAAAGCTGAAATAACAGCAAAAAATACAAAATTGAAGAAATAGTGTTAGAAAGTAGCGAAGAGGGAAAATGGTCATTATGTCCTCCAGCGCCTAAGCCTATAGCAGCATACTACAGAGATAGCTCAGGATAACCTAAGCCACTCTAACTATAAGCTTTATCAAAAAAGGGAAAATTTTAAGCCTAGCCTTAAAAGTAGACAGGGTGGGCCGCCTCACGGATTAAAAATGGGAGCTGGGTTTCCCCCACAGGAGAGGAGCCTGATAACTAAAGGATCTGCCTCCCCATTCTACTTCTAGAGACTTTAGGGAAACCACCAGTAAACCTGCAGTCTGAGAACGAAGTGCTCTGTTAGGGAAATTGGGGAACAATCAGCTCTCTGATGCAATGTTTCCCGGAGATGAAAGAAGGAAATCCGGAAAAACCCTTTTAATAGGGGTTTAAATGACATGTCCTGGTCAAAAAAAAAAACACCAGGTTTTTTACTTTATTATCGGAGGTCAATTTAAATGCCATCCAGGGTTTTGATTGACTAAGCATTTTTTTTTTTTTAAAAACTCCGGTCCCCCAAAGACGACAACTTCTGTCTTGGTCTGAATTTAGAAGCAGAAAATTTAAAGTCCTCCAAGTTTTTAATGTCTTCAAGACATGCTTGTAGTCTATCTAACTGGTTGGGGTCCATCAGGATTTATGGATAAGTAAAGCTGAGTGTCATCAACGTAAAATGAAAATTTATTCTATGCTGCCTGATAAATTTTTCCTATTTGGGAAACATTATATATTTAAAAAATTGGCCCAAGTACTGAACCCTGTGGTACTCCACAATTAAAACCTGGAGTTTAAAAAGAATTTATCATTTACATGAACAAACTGGGGAAATCTGTCAGACAAAAAAGGGTTTAACCCGCCTAGTTTCTGTTCCCCTGATCCCTACAGCATATTCCCCGCCTTTTTTTAAAGAGAATATTATGATCGACTGTATCAAATGCAGCACTGAGATCTAACAGAACAGCCCACTGATGGGCCCTTTTTTATACTAAAAAACACAACGATTGGGATACCCCCTTCTCTGTCAGATTGACCATAACCTTAAAAAGGAAAGGGGGGGCTACAGGTAGCGAAAAATGGAGGGTTTTGTTTGCCCTCAACCATAACTGAGCTGGTTTAGGTAAAACGGGTCCCCCCCTTTTTCCATACAACAAGGGGAAAAAAAGACGGAGGAAAAAAAGGGAGTAAACTTCAGGATAAACTAAGCCACTCTAACTATAAGCTTTATCAAAAAAGGAAAGTTTTAAGCCTAGCCTTAAAAGTAGACAGGGTGTCTGCCTCACGGAGTAAAACTGGGAGCTGGTTCCACAGGAGAGGAGCCTGATAACTAAAGGATCTGCCTCCCATTCTACTTCTAGAGACTCTAGGAACCACCAGTAAACCTGCAGTCTGAGAACGAAGTGCTCTGTTAGGAATGTATGGAACAATCAGATCTCTGATGTATGATGGAGCTAGATCAATAAGGGCTTTATATGTGAGGAGGAGAATTTTAAATTCTATTCTGGATTTAACAGGGAGCCAATGAAGGGAAGCTAAAGTAGGGGAAATATGATCTCTCTTTTTAATTTTCATCAGAACTCTTGCTCCAGCATTTTGAATCAGCTGAAGGCTTTTAACTTTTTAACTTTTTATCCAATTTGAATAAATAACTGAATCTGACTGCACTGTTCAATGATTAAGATTAATTGGAATGTATGTACCTGACTTTTGTGAATTGCCTTCAGACGACATGTGTTGTGAATTGGCGCTATATAAATAAACTGAATTGAATTGAGTTGAATTGAGTTGACTCATTTATATTAACATAATCCTCTTGCTGCAGCCAGGTTTCTGTGAGGCAAAATAAATCAATCTGATTGTCACAAATCAGGTCACTAACTAGCAAAGTCTTTGAAGTAAGCCACATTTAATTGTTTTATTTTTATTTTTGGTCTGAGTTGTGTTTATTTTGTGTTTATTTTTTTTTATTTTTTTAGATTTTCCTGATTTCCTCCTTTCAGATTATTTTTTAATCTATTCAATTTTTGCCGTGGGCGAGACACTATCTTAATAGGGTAATGGGTGGGTAGCAGTACAGAAGCTGCAGAGCGGAGTGTTAAACTACGACCCTGCTTCCTGGTCTGAACCCTGGGTTGTCAGAGGTTTGGAGAACTAATAAATTCGGACAGATTCCTAGAAAGAAGAGCTGCTCCATCCAAAGTGGGATGGATGCCGTCTCTCCGGATTAGAGCAGGTTTCCCCAAAATGTTCGCCAATTATCAATATAGCCCACATTGTTTTCTGGATACCACCTAGACAGCCAGCGGTTGAATGACAGCATGCGGCTAAACGTGTCATCACTGGTCAGATCGGGGAGGGGACCAGAGAAAATTACGGAGTCCGACATTGTTTTGGCAAACTTACACACCGAAGCAACATTAACTTTAGTGACCTCCGATTGACGTATCCGGGTGTCATTACCGCCAGCATGAATTACAATCTTACTGTATTTACGCTTATCCTTAGCCAGCAGTTTCAGGTAGGATTTGATGTCGCCTGTTCTGGCCCCTGGCAGACATTTGACTATGGTCGCTGGTGTCTCTAGTGCCACGTTTCTGACTATGGAGCTGCCAATTACCAGAGTTGGCTTCTCAGTGGGTGTGTCGCTGAGCGGGGAAAATCTATTAGAAACGCAGACGGGTTGGTAGTGACCTGTGGGCTGAGATCTAGGACTATGCTTCCTACGTACCGTCACCCAGCCGGCCTGAGGCCGCGGCTGCGCGGGCTCTGCTGGAGGACTGCTACAGGGAGCTACCCTCAGTGGCTCCGCGCTGGCTAAGGGGCCTCAGCTATCTGCTGGTTTTTCAACAGCGCGGAGCCGGGCCTCCAAATCCGACACCCTCGCCTCCAAAGCTACAAAAATGCTACATTTATTACACGTACCATTATCACTAAAGGAGGCAGAGGAGTAACTGAACATCTGATATAGAGAGCAGGAAAGAGGAGACTCAGAGAGAGAAACAGCAGAACGGGTAGCCATGGTGGAGCTAAAGCTAACGCTAAGCTAGCGACCCCTTACCACTACTAGAAAAAACCGTGTAAAACACGGAGAGTCCCCAAACATTGAATACAGCAACAGAAAGTATGTGTTTTAACGTGCTTATGTATTATAACAAGTAAGAGATATCACAGTAGAGAGAAATTAGATCAAACGAGAGAGCCTTCACACACCAAACAATCCACCAAGTGCAAAACAGGAAGTGACGAATACGCCTTACCACGCCTCCTCCTAGTGGATTCACTGATGACATCATGTAGTTTAGGAAAAGTTTAGTCTGATCTGATGTCAGACATTAAGAAGAAAATGTCCTGTCTTTTTATAGAGTGTAGGTATCTGTTTGCTCATTAATGTTGTGGTAGGTTTGTCAAGATGATCTGCCTCACTTTAAAAAACACTTTCTGTTGTTTGTGTGTTGGCTTTCACATGGAAATGCTCTATGTTTGTCCCAACAGGCTGGAGCAGCAGGTTAAGGACAAGGAGAGGTTAGAAAAAGAAATGTATTCACGTTTTGTCATGGTGTTGAATGAGAAGAAAGCCAAAATCAGAGGCCTGCAGGATACTGTCCGGCAGCTCAGCCACACTAAGGACCAGCGAAAAGACGAAGGGAGAACACAAAGGTTTACAGGATTATTTTTAAAAAGTTGCTATTTTTCCTGAAAACAGTGAACCCACAAATTTGACATCCTACTATTTTATCCCCATGTCTAATTTTGCTAGGTTTTCTTGTCAGTAATGTCTAAGCATACTAAAAGATGGAAGCTAAACCCTTTCTCTAAATTGTGTAATTCCACTCAGTGACAGCGAAGCAGCTCAGAGCGAAGAATGCAGTCATCCATCTCAGGAGTCAACTATCCTCATCACAGGTCTGTTGGTTTATGGAAAATGATACATCAAAGTTATCACATTTTTTTTTATAAATAAAAAGCCCTGAAAAGTGTGGTGTGCATTTGTATTTCGCCTAATTTACTGTTATAGTCTTAAAAAATCTAGTGCAGTTTATTACCTTCAGACGTTACATAATTAGAAAACAGAGTATAGTATAAGAGAAGAGAAGCCCCCAAGACGTCCGAGATAACTCTCTTAGTCATGCATTTCAAAAATCTTACTTTTATGGAAGAGCGGCAAGAAGAAAGCCATTGTTGAAAGATGGTGTTGTTCTCTCAGTGAACATTTTCTCCAGCAGGGCTGGTCCCTGTTGGAGCTGTTAAAGACTCAAGACTGCAGCCAGGGTTCATCCTTAATTAGGACAATGACATTGTCAGAGCTTGAGTTGTCAAGATAAAAACATATTCATGTGTTTGAATGGCCCAGTTAAAGACAGATAATCTGTTGCAAGGCTTTAAAATTGATCTTTGCAAACATTCTTCATCCAATCTGACTTAGCTTGTGCTGTTTTGCAAACAAAGCTTGCAAACATTTCAGTCTCTGACTGTCTAAAGCTGTTGGCGATATACCCCAAAAGATTTGCAGCTGCAATTGTTGTAAAAGGGGGTCCAAAAATGCATTTACTCTGTGGCTGAATAAATTGCTCAATAAACTTTTCGGAAATTTGTATAGGCATTGAAAAACATGTATCTTTTTCTTCCACTTCCCCATTTTGTTCTATTTTGTGTTCTAGTCAATAAAATCCCTCCAAAAACATTGATGTTTGTTGTAATGTGACAAAATGCCCATAAAGGGGATGAATACTTCCACAAGGTACTGTAAAAAGAAGGAGAAATTAGAAATTCTGAACATGCTCTTAAATTTTAGCTCTCCCACAACAGATTTTAATGACCAATAAACTGAGCAGTTAAAGGAAATGTAATATTCAGACAGAGGGTTTAAGCAGAAACTTGAAAGCAGAGAATACACCCCCAGGTAGCTTGGTTCTGGGAAACACTTGTGAGTAAACCTGCCATGATTGCTTCAACACGCCGGCTATGAGGTGGTCTGCCCCTTACTGCATCACGCAGAGCAGGCATTTGACGTCATAACCACCCCCCCACCCCCCCACCCCCCCAATGGCTGCATTGGTAATCTGAGCCAGACTCTAGATACCCAAAGAGAAATTTACATTGTAACATGGGTTGTGACTTCAGTGGGCTGTGTTCTCTGGCTCTCCACTGTCTCTGTCACTTAAACGCACACACATGCACATTGTTCAGAATCCTGAAGGGGTTTAAAGTCACAATTTGGTGGATTTTAAGCTCATCAGCAAGGTCTCAGAGCACTTATCTCTCTTTGTTGTTGGCTTTTGAACATTAAGGCGTTGTTTCTGATATTGTGATGTTTATACTTATCTAGCTTTCGAAAAAAGATCAAATAGATTTTGAAATCTTCACAAACAATCAATTCATAGCAATGTTCGCAAAGCCACCACAGTTTTTTAAGTTGTTTAATTTCTTTGCGCCATGTGAATTCCCATCCATTTAGCTGTCACCAAGCTTCACTCAGATCAGACAAATAACAGCAACGCAGCCTGATGTTTTAGTGGCCTCTGATTTTCTTTTTCCCCTTCTGACACGTTGGCCTCTGTTGACCTTTAGGCCCCAGGCTGTATTTTCATGCTGTGGAAAGCTGGGGGGGGGCTTTCTTGACCTGCTCCCTCCAGGTTTAGCTTCTGATAGTGACAACACAGGAAGCATCACTCACAATGAGGGGACTCAGAGATAACAGATAGTGGGAGAATGGGAGGAAAGGTGAAATGCAGTCTCACCGATGGGCTGAGCTGCTAAGGAAAACCATAAAGAGAAACAATTCTTCGTTGATTTAACTGTAATAATGGCAGATATAGTTGTCTGATTTAGAGTTGTCTCTCTAAATCAGAACAGAACAAGTGTTTTTTTTGTTCTGACACAGCTACTCAATCTGGTGATCTCTGAATGTGAACAGGCTAGTGGCAGTGTTACAGGGCAAACAGGTGTGTTTGTCTCTGTATATATAATCGATTGCAACCAGACCCTTGTGGAATGCTAGATCTCTATTACTGATAAAGGTTGCAAAGTTGTCCTGGGTGGACAAAGGTTAACAGGATTACTATATAATGAACCAAAGACAGTGATTAGAAATCTGTCTAAACAAGGAAAACTACAGTAGCTTTACACATTACTTTCTTTTGTAATATTTATAAAAAAATTGTCTTACGCCTTAACGTTTTTCACTTATGTCATAAACTTGTATTTTTTGGGGTTTGATGTGATAAACCAGAAAAGGATGCATAGTTTTCAATTTTTGTTAACATATGAAAAGCTGGAAAAGTGTTGTTTGAGTTTGCAAGCGGCCACATTTACTCTCATACCATATAATAAAAACAAGTGCAACCATCTTCTAATTCACATCATTGGTGAATAGAGTTTGCTTGTTTGTAATGAAATCTGCATAAAAATCGAGCTGTTCTGTAAAGGCTTCAGAAGTTTGTTAGAGAACATTTGTGAAAAAAACAGCATCACGAAGACCAAGGAACACTGTAGATAGGTCAGGGGTGAAGTATAAAGCAGAGTTAGGTTATAAAACAACATCCACAGCTTTGAATATCTCACAGAACGCTGTCCAATCATTCATCCAAAAATGGGAATAGTCTGGTACAAACCTACAAAGACATGGCCATCCCAAACTGAAAGACTGGGCAATGAGGACATTAATCAGAGGCAACCAAGAGACCCATGGTAACTCTGGAGAAGCTGCATAAAGCCACAAGCCATGTAGGTGACAGAGCAAAATCCTTGTAAAAGGTTCTCTGGTCATTAGATCTAAATTTAACTTTTTGGAATGCATGCAAAACACGGTTTGTGGTAGTGGCAGCATCATACTGTTGGGATGTTTTTTGTTTTTGTTTTTCAAGACAAGAAGGCTTGGCGGAGCTGATGGTAAACTGGGCAATCCTAAAAAAAAGGCTGCGAAAGACTTTGGACTGGAGCGGAGGTTTACCTACCAGCAGGGCACAACTCTCAACACACAGCCATAGATACAATGGAAATGATTAGATCACAGCATATTCATGTGTTATGTCCAGACCTAAATTTAACTGAGAATCTGTGCCAAGACTTTAAATGTGTTCACTCTGCATCTGCAAATTTGCTGTTCACTCTGTATCATTTTGCCCCCACTTCACAATTCTGCAATATTTTGTCATATAATATTTTGGTGGTAACATAAAATCTGAACAAATTCAAGGGGTTTGAGTGCTTTTGGAAGACTGCATATTTTTATGTTAAATGCTTTACTACTTTAGTTAGGAAAACATTAATAAAGCAACTAATTTAAATGTGCCAACAGAGGGATGATGTAAATCAGTCCTTTCTCAGTTGTTTTATGTTTTAAGTAGCTGTGTTTTCTCTGAAAGTACATATAACCTCTTTCTTATTGTATCCAGGTTATAGTTTAGTGTCACAAGGCATCCCTATCGATCAAAGTTTTTCTGATGATGAAGACAGAGAGCCGAGACAGAAGAAACAGTTGCTTCATAATCCAAGCACAGGCTCCTCTGAAGAGCAATAACATTCATGGTGAGTTTTATTTACAATGCCTACTATTTATTTGGTTTAGTTAATTCTCTTGACTGTGATTCTAAACAAAATAAGTTGGCTATATAAAATGTAACTTAGCTCATAGAATCTCTCAATTCCTGATTGTTTGAAAATGAAAAGACCCCAAACAAATGTTCATTTAAAAAGTAACTGTATATTATGTTTGATAACGAGTGATTGTTTCATCTTTTTGTCCTAATCAAAATGGTAAGAGAAACTAAAGAAAAAAAAATAAACAGTTATGATGTTTTTGCCAACTGTAACTTTTATACTGTTTTGGTTGATAATGATAAAAGCTTTCAGCGACCATTCCTGTTCTTCTTAATATACTGTTTGATTCAGGATACTTCTGGTTGCACTTTCTTCAAAACTAGCAAACTCATAACTTTCATACTCCAATTACGTCTGCCTGTGACTGCCCAATAAATGACTCAGACAATTGCTGCAGTGTGTGTGGTGTGGCCCATTTCAGCTGAGCAGTGTGAAATCAATAGGTTTTGAGCTCCATGCAACAGCTTTCACCCATTTCTTCTTCTTCTTTAAATTGATAACAAGGGTTTTAATGACAAAATGCATAATAAACTAATGTAATTGATCCTAATTACAAGTCAAATTTACAGCCAGTCAGTCAAGAAAATAAATTCACAGAGGTAGTCCCATCTTCTGTGCCAGATTTTTATCCGCCAATGTGAAAATAGCAGTCAAAAAAGCAAAGCTGGTTTCTTTAAACTCCCACAGTTTCCTGCTACAGCATTCATGTAACTCTGCTTGCCTCTTGTTATAAATAAATCAAATTAGACACCTAATGTTGCCATCTTTTCTCTAACCCCCCAGACTGAACGGGTACACGGGATCACATTCTCTGCAGCGTCTTTGGGAACTGTTTGTATTGTTGCAAATGAAATGGAGAACATGGCTGGAAATCTAGAAACTCATTATGGATGGAGTTTTTCAGGATTTGGATTTATTTGCTGTCTATTGCTAAAATATTGCTGCTAATAACTTCAGCGTCTGTGCAGTACAAGAATGAAGAATCTAGTTGAGTAAACAAGGTCCCCCACTAACAAACCAAAGCTTCTTTGTTAATGTTTTTGTCATGCTTTCCTTTTCTTTTTAAAAATAAATAAATGCAATCCATTCCATTTATAAACTGTAAACTAGCATTCTGCCGATGATAATATGACCTACACCTTTTTGTTTTTTTAATGTGCCCTTTTATTTTCTGGAAATATGTGACCAAAAAACTAACATGGTTGTCTCCATGAGGTTAATAAGGTTATGTTGTTTCCTACTGTCTTAATTTGTATACCTTGTCTTTTAACTCAGCTACCAGCTTTAGGTGCTCATGTCACTGGCGTTTTCCCACTGAGGCCAATGCACCAACTTTCAGGGTCTTTATCTCATCATTCTGCCTTTGGCTTTTAGACCCTCTTGCGGTCCTTTTGTCATTTTGACGATACCGTTTTGTCTGTTTAAATCCACGGGTGGCCGCCTGGTTAATCCTCCTGCAACACGTTCTTGCTGGTGTAGTAATCCCCAGAAGAATGTCCCACTCTCTCCTCTGCAATCTGCATGAATTAGGTATTTTACAAAGGAAAGTAGAGAAGAGTGTCAGAGGTTAATTTACAGATGAGTGCATGACAAGATGATGAGATGAAGTGGGGACGATCTGGAGACCACTCTAATTATTTCAGTGGTGTCATTTTAAATATTGGATTAAAGTTTAATTTTAAAGCATTTGACATTACTTTTGTTTGGTTCAGCTTTTCTGTAAAGATGAAATAGACCATAAGAATCTTGAGCATCTGTTTGGTGTGGCACATTGGTGTACTTTGTGGACATGGGGTAAAGAAGAAAACCCCTTTTGTTCTGTTTTGTTCTAAGAAAAGATTAACAAACTGTGTAACAAAAACTAAGCACACCCTTTCTGTTTCCATTCGATTTACTAGGTAAAGGATCCGCTGCTAGTCAAATGCATTTAATTTGTTAATTATCAGGAAGTGTGGCCACCTCTGTAAAAACAGCAGTTTTGCAATTTGCTGGCCAGTAGCATACAGATGCATGCTAACACAATTTCTAGAAAAAAGGGCATCAACAATGATCTTAGAGAAGCTATTGTTGCTGCGCAACCATCCTGAACAGATTATAAGGCAATTTTCAAACCATTTGAAATCCATCAATTGGCAGTGAAAAAGATTATCCACAAGTGGAAAAAATTAAAGGCCGCTTCTTATTTTTCTGGTTGACTGGATGTCCCAGTAAATGTATTCTGATGTCAGACTATAAGATGCTCAGAGAAAGTGCACAAGTAACCCGCCCCAAGAATTTTTTTTTTTTTTCAAAAATGTATGAAATCATTTATCCTGGGGCTTGCTCAGTGTTTCACACATGGCTTTTGGAATTTTAATTTGTTTTTATTCAATGAATAATGACAGTGTGGACTGTGCACTATGTTTTGGTAAACTTAAGGTTAGGTCTAAACAAAGTTATTTTATCTTTTACTCTTATCTTTACTATTAACTGATATATATAAAATTCCAGACTTGAAACAGGGTGTACTTTCTTTATACCAACAGTGTATAAAGATCCTAATATAAACAAAATGAAAATAAATCACTAATGGTAATCTGATAACCACCTTGAGCCCCTAATTGCACAGTTGGTGGCAATGATAATTTCTGGTAATTGCATCCAAGAGCATGTTACATAGTTTAGTGCTTGAGCAGTGTTTATGTAATACGTTTGCAGAAAAATTGAAATTTTGTTTTGTGAGCTTTAAAATTAAGCTAAAATTAATCTGTATTTCCTGATGTGATCATATTTCTAAAGTTAGGAAAAAGGTTATCTTTTGATGAAGATTTCAATTACTGTGTTATATTTTTAAGTCATGTACAATGCTTGGATTATGAATTATGATTCTGGTGTTCAGTGAGTATGTATATAACCCAATGGCCTGTTTCCAAGGACAATATACATCTATCAACTGCACACATGCTCATGCAGCTGAAGGGATTAACGATGTTCAGGAAAATGCAACGATGGCTGTGGCAGCCTCAAATTAAGCATTTAGGTACTTGCTTATCATCATCATTCACTAACCGAGTGCACCTGTAGAATTCCCATCATCCAGAGAAATGACAGGAGTCTTCCTGTTTTTCCTGCCACAGAGCTGCAATGAGACAGAGCAGTCTTTGTCTCATGCTGGGCTGTTCAGGGCTCTCACCGCTCTCCACCTCACAGTGTAATGTCTGAAACAGCTTGGCCTCAAATAAACAGTTTTTTTAAACTGAACATTACAGCTCACTCACTAAGGTCAGTCAACAGAGACCTGAAATATAAGAAATGCAAATAGTTCCTTCATAGAGTTAACAATTATACAAATCATCACAGTTATTGGTTTATATTGTAGTGAAAAGTGTCTGGTTTTGAAATTTCTCCTTTTTGTTGGGTGGAACGTGTCTGTCCCTACTACCTCCTGCTGCTTTGCCTCACTGTGGGAGCACAGTTAATTCTCATGTGGGCAAAACACCTGGAGATAAAGCAGTCAACTGGCTCTTTGAAGTTAGGAATTTATTTTAGAACTGTGTAAAACATACAGTGAACCTTGCTTTATAAGTGCAAACCTTCAGTTTTTTGTAAAAAGAAATGTGTTAGGGTGCATTTTGTGTGCTCTTATGTCCTCATAACATTGTTTTGTATCTGTCATTATTTCAGTAACATAGAAATTAGCATAGGAAAATACTATGCCGTAGGTACATACCATCTAGCATTAGCATCCAGCATTCAAGGCACTAACAATGCAGCATGCATAATTTCAACAAGCCAGTCGTTAAGCCAGTCTGCCACATTTTCTTTTGGACATGTCAAAGAGATTCCATGACTGCTGCGTCTCTCACATGCCAGGGGTAGAGCAGAGTGGCCACTGCTACAGTTTTTATTCATATTACTGCTCAAATAATGCAGCAATGAACCAATAACAGTAGTCTAACTCATGCAATGCTGTGCAAATCCTGTTTTTCAGCTGGTTAAGATGCAATCACTTTTTTTAGATGCTTGAAACTGAGAGTGAAACTGAGGTTTTATCCCTGTTGCTCCTGTACCTCACATTTTCCTTCTACTTAACTTTCCATTAATCTACTTGGATACAATTCAATTCAATTCAGTTTTATTTATATAGCGCCAATTCACAACACATGTTGTCTCAAGGCACTTCACAAAAGTCAGGTACATACATTCCAATTAGTCCTAACCATTGAAAAGTGCAGTCAGAGTTAGTTATTTATTCAAATTGGATAAAAAGTTTTTCTGTCTAAGGAAACCCAGCAGATTGCATCCAGTCAGTGAAAGACACTGAAAGACACTGCCATGTGGATCATCGGTAGAGGGTGAGCATTAAGTTATTGCCAGCAGAAGCTTGGACGATGCCCCTCTCCAGAAAGGTGTTACAGATAGACACAGAATCAGGCCAGGTGTAGCTTCTAGGAAGAGAAAAGAGAGAGAACAAAGTTAAATGCTGAAATAACAGCAAATAATGCAAAATTGGAGAGTAGTGTGAGAATGTAGCGAAGAGGGTGAAAGTGGTCATTATGTCCTCCAGCAGCCTAAGCCTATAGCAGCATAACTACACAGAAAGTTTCAGTTCAGATTATTTAGTTAAACGGCGCTTATTTTCAACAATGTTGTTTCAAGGCACCCCACAAATGGTCCCATTGATGGTCATTGTTATACTAAAAACCACAAGGATTGGGATACCTCTCTCTGTCAGAGAAGCGGTCATAAAGGTAGCAGAAATGGAGGGTGTGTTTGCACCTCAACTATAACTGAGCCGGTTTAGGCTAAACCTGATTCCCCCTTACTCCATCCAACAGGGAGGGAGGAAGGCTCCCTCCCTGATAAACTAAGACACTCTAACTATAAGCTTTATCAAAAAGGAAAGTTTTAAGCCTAGCCTTAAAAGTAGACAGGGTGTCTGCCTCAAGGACCAAAACCGGGAGCTGGTTCCACAGGAGAGGAGCCTGATAACTAAAGGATCTGCCTCCCATTCTACTTCTAGAGACTCTAGGAACCACCAGTAAACCTGCAGTCTGAGAACGAAGTTAGGAACGTATGGAACAATCAGATCTCTGATGTATAATGGAGCTAAATCATTAAGGGCTTTATATGTGAGGAGGAGAATTTTAAATTCTATTCTGGATTTAACGGAGCCAATGAAGGGAAGCTAAAATAGGAGAAATATGATCTCTCTTTTTATTTTTAATCAGAACTCTTTCTGCAGTATTTTTAATCAGCTGAAGGCTTTTAACTGCATTTTGTGGACATCCTGATAGTAAAGAATTACAATTGTCCAGCCATGAAGTAACAAATGCATGGACTAGTTTTTCAGCGTCACTCCTGGATAGGATATTTCTAATTTCGGCAATGTTCCGGAGGTGAAAGAAGGAAATCCTAGAAACCTGTTTAATATGGGATTTAAAGCGGTCATACATGTGATTGACTAAGCAGCTTCTTTTTTTAAAGACTCCGGTCCAAAGACGACAACAACTGCTGTCTTGTCTGAATTTAGAAGCAAATATACACTCTTTGAACCGCCATCTTCGTTGTTAAAGAGCTATTGAGCCAACCCCCTTGTTACGGTGCTCAGTGACCGTCTGCTTGGCAACTGTCAGACCACCAATCATCCCTATGATTACACAGCCATGAGATAGCCACAACATTACTTTTTTTTCTATATTACTCACATATTCTAATTTCCAGATAAACTAAATCTTGGGTTTTTAGTGGCTACAGTTCACATTGTAGCTACATTTTGAATTGATTTACTGAAATAAATACACTTTAATTATGTTCTAATTTACTGTGATACACCTGTAAGTGGAGTAGTCTCTTGGGTGCCCTCACACAATTCGTCACTCATACTAAAGCTAATGACAGCACCATTCAAAGCTTCTTTTGTTGTTTTGCTGAATAACATACAAATCCCCAATCACTGCCTTCTTGGTTCAATGGTTTCGAATAGCCTGTGGCAAAGAGTAACCCCCTCTGTTCCGAAGCACTCGTTAAAACATCCTTTTGATCAACACAAATACAAAGTGGTTTCTCTTATAGTTCTTGGTGTTAACTGATTGTCTAATTATTTGAATTAAACCAAAGGTTGAGCAGATTTGAAGAGGATAGTCATAGTACATTAAGTATGTGACAATGATATCAACTGGAGACAAATGAAGTGGAAATGATCAATGATTTGATTATTCGGGAGGGGCTCGGAGTAGAGCCGCTGCTCCTCCACATCGAGAGGAGCCAGTTGAGGTGGCTCGGGCATCTATACCGGATGCCTCCTGGACGCCTTCCTCGGGAGGTGTTCCAGGCACGTCCCACTGGGAGGAGGCCCAGGGGACGGCCCAGGACACGCTGGAGGGACTATGTCTCTCGGCTGGCCTGGGAACGCCTTGGGCTCCCCCCCGAGGAGCTGGAGGAGGTGTCTGGGGAGAGGGACGTCTGGGTGTCTCTGCTGAGTCTGCTGCCCCCGCGACCCGGTTCCGGATAAGCGGAAGACGACGAGTACGAGTACGAGTACAATGATATCACTCAGAGGAACAAAGTGATCATGGCATCCTGTATCTTTGACTGAAGGAATATACAATATTAAGATTTTTTCATTAATCTACCTTTATAAGTAGTTTAGAAAATGTTAAAGAATAGCAATATGTATGGCGCTTGAATGTAATCTTCTTAATTAAATTGTATTATAATGTTTGTCAATGTTTGGGAGTGTATCACTATGACCACCTTTTTGCTTATAAATGGACAGTGATGTACAGTAACAGCTGAGCTATTGTATGCAACCCAAGCATACCAGTAAATAACTAAGACCAACCTTTATGCATCCTTTTAAAATGGTATTCAGAAAATTGGAGCCGAGAAAACGAAAATGATACATTGCAGCTGACTTGATTTTCTCTCATGGCTGAAAAATGCTTCACATCGTTATCTTAACTTCCTGCTGGTCAAAGACCAAAAAATCATCAAGCTTTCCATAATGTGTTCCTTCATTTTGACTCATTGGCTGCTTGGCCTCAATAACTCACTGTTTCACACACCCTTGTCTGCAGCATTTAATCTACAGAGAGAAACATGACTCAGGGCAATTCCAACATAGAGATTCAATTTTTAAAGATGTATTTATTGTCTTGTTTATGTTTTTGCCATGTTTTAATGTTGAGACTACAGACTTCATGTTTTCTACACTGGTGTTTTGGTGTTTATTTTTTTTCCTTTGCTTTGTTGCTATGGGTTATCCATGCTTTGCTGGCATAATTTTGACATATCTTCGCATTTTGCTAATTGATAAACCTGTTGTGTATGTTTTTGCATTGTGTTGAATTGTATTGTCTTGTGTTGTGCCTTTTTCTTTCTCAGAACTTTTGCAATAAATGTCTTTTTTGCACATTTCATAGTTGTTTTATTACATGTTTTCAGCTACAGTCTTTTTCACATCAGTGGCCGCACTGTGATTAGTTTTGGTTTATGATAAAGTTTGTTGTTTTCCAAGAACTCGAGTTTCTGTGTTTGCTGTGACTCTGCAGATATGACTTTAAAGTGTAAAGTATCTTTCACATAGCTTGAAATACTTTAACACTAAATTCTAATCCTGACAATCTGAGATTACTTGCAATCCTCAGATCATACATAGACCAGTAAACGGCTGGAAGGATTAGGAGTTGTGCCTTTTTTGTTTTGTCAGACTTTACATTTACCCAAGTAAATACAAAAAGGGTTTTCAAAGAACAGTTTCATTCATTAAGTAGACAATACCTTCCATACTCTTAGTGGAAAAGTAATTGTCACCTAAACCAAACAATTACTTGAGCCACCCTTGGTGGCAACAACTGTTGTCACCCATTTGCAATAACCGTCAGTGAGTCTTTTACGTTGTTGTTGAGGAATTGTGGCCCTCTCTTCTTTGTAGAATTGTCTGACGCTAAAGGTGCAAATAATTTTTCTCAGTACCGTATTCTTACAGGGTAGCCTCAATAATATACTAAATGAGATAGCTTGATGCAACCTATTATCTTTGACGATAAACTACTCAGTTTATTAAATATCTGCATTATATTTAACCCATTCTTGCTTGTGGATACTGGACTTTTCTCAATAATTATGTAGCAGGTAAAATATGGTCCATATTTTATTGTTGTTAGCTGGTTTAAAATAGTCACATGATCTTTGTGTCCATTAGTAATATGAATTCAGACTTGGTGACTATTACATGTGGAGTGCAGTAGGGCTCAATTCTTGATCCAGTCCTATTCAGTCCATATATACTTCTACTTGGATATGTCTTCTTGAAACAGAAAATAAATTGTCATAATTGTGCAGATAATTTACATCTGTACATTTTGTAATCTTATGAATATTGAATATATGACATAGTAAACAATCAAAATTTTTTAAGTCAAAATCAAGATGAGCTTTTATGATTCATCCATTTTACAAAGATCAACTGCTACTGTAGTTTATATTGAGAGTAGAGAATCATTTCGGATCATCTTATACATACCCATATCTTTACATGGCTATTACATCATAAGCAAAATCCTATGTTCCTATTCAAAAGCTGAGAAAATTGCTTTCTGTATCTGTGCTCAAATTAGAAAGAACTTCCTGACAATTAATCATAGAGAGGCTCCAGCTCTAAATTGTTTTTAAAGCTGTGTAAAAATCTTCATTTTCTAGTTAAGTTAGGTTTTTATTGTATATATGTATTAGTCTCTTGTATTACCACTTTTATGGCACTGCTATTATTATGATGTCGATCCTTTGGCTCCCTTTCTTGTACTGATCATTTTCTGTATTTGTCTTGTGCACTCATGCTTTCAAAAATAAATAGCTTTCTTCTTTTATAGAGAGCAGATTTTGTTGCTTCATACATAAATGAAAAATAAATCTTCACTTGTTCAAATCTCCCAACAATGGTAGACTTTTATCTTTTTCCATTTGAATTGTTTGTATTGTTTTTAGCAGCCATAAAATATAGAGTGGCAACTGGTAAAAGAGAAAATAGGGGATGCATTGTACATTTGTACTGTGTAAGTTATAAATTATAATTAAACAAGACTTTAAAATACTAAATAGCAATAAAAATTATATATTTGAAGATCCAAAAAAAACATGTATATACTCAGTTCTTGTATCATTGTTGTCCTCCTTTAACCTTTACCTAAAATGCAGGGATCAGCTGCTGTGGTCTGGACCTCCTCACTTGACTTTAGAGGATCAAGGTTCACGTCCGTCCAGAGGCGGCTTCGTTTTCCCACATGTTTTATTCTAAGCAGGGAGCTAACTCGGAAAAATACACCCCCACAAGCTTGTTTCCCCCGGACCCCAGGGAATCACAGCAAGCTGTTTTTTCTCACTATGTGTCACCACTTTGAGTTTTGTTTGACACTTCAATTATACAACTTTTTTCACACCATTATTTAATAATTTACCTTTCCTCTGCCAAAGCTCTGAAGAGAAATTTAGTAATCTTGATATGTGCCAGTTGGTTGTCTTCTGTATATTTATACCGGAACAAACATATGGAGTAACTGCAGGTTTTCTCCATTGGTTCTCATCTGGGAGGTCCAACCTGAATTTCATCAGGAAGAAAAAAAGGGCCAGCACAGCTATTGCTTGTAAATTTTTTACTTTCTAAAGGACATCCTCTTCAGGTTGAAGAACTTAAATGTCCCTTTTATCCTGTCAGTGGTTGCATGGGGCCGGAGGGAGACCACCTTAATAGGTCATGTGATATGTGGGTCATCTTGGGGTCTGCACAGCAGATCATCAGGATCAAACACTCTTTCACTAGGTCTTTGACTCAGTGATTTATAGGTTCTTTAAGGCAACAGGGCTTCCATGGTTACACATACAGCTGAAATGTTTTACACATTGATTTACAGTTGAATTACAGCGTTTTTACTAAAAGACATCAGCTGATGTATTTTTTTTTTCACAAAAAATAGCTTTTACAGTAAGATCAGTAACTTTATTACAGAGTAACTGGATTTATAGTTGAAACGTCTGGATATCCACTACATCATTTTACAAAATCCCTTTTTGTAAACTGTTTTGTCACATCATAATGTGGCACAACAATCAAGCTGATCAGCTGGTATTAGTAAAGACTATGGCGGACAGATTTCAATAAGGTTTTGAGTTTCATTGGAGTTGCAAGAGCTTTAGTCTTACATTAGTCAAACTATGATGGAGAAGATAGTGACTATATTAATGATCATCTTTAGAACTTTAACTGGTACAAATCTGTTTATATGATTTAAATGAATCTATTTATAGAAAATTTATAGAAACTGCCTTTCTGACCAGTGATGACATGTTTAGCCGCATGCTGTCATTCAACCGCTGGCTGTCTAGGTGGTGTCCAGAAAACGATGTGGGCTACATTGATAATTGGCGAACATTTTGGGGAAAACCTGGTCTGATCCGGAGAGACGGCATCCATCCCACTTTGGATGGAGCAGCTCTTCTTTCTAGGAATCTGGCCGAATTTATTAGTTTCTCCAACCTCTGACAACCCAGGGTTCAGACCAGGAAGCAGGGTCGTAGTTTAACACTCCTCTCTGCAGCTTCTGTACTGCTACCCACCCATTACCCTATTAAGACAGTGTCTCGCCCACGGCCAAAATTGAATAGATTAAAAAATAATCTAAAAAGAGGAAATCAGGAAAATCTCATAAAAATAAACACAACTCAGACTAAAAATAAAATAAAACAATTAAATGTGGCTTACTGGACATAGAATCTCTCTCTTCAAAGACTTTGCTAGTTAGTGACCTAATTTGTGACAATCAGATTGATTTATTTTGCCTCACAGAAACCTGGCTGCAGCAAGAGGATTATGTTACTATAAATGAGTCAACTCCTACTAATTATTTAAATTTTCACATTCCTCGAAATACTGGGCGAGGAGGAGGAGTAGAAAACCATCTTTCAGTCAAAAAACGATTTATTGACTAGTCCCAACCCAATCCATAGCTAAAACTCTTTTGAATATTTAACCCTCATTTTCCCCCTCCAAATTCAAAGCACTAAAACCCCATTTTCTGTTTGTTGTTTTGTCCCGTCCACCAGGCCCTTACTCTCAATTTATAGATCAGTTTTTCAGACCTTTTTACTGATTTAGTGTTAAATACAGATAAAGTTATTATAGTGGGGGATTTTAAAACATTCATGTTGACACGGGAAAGTGATAGCTTAAATATAGCCTTTAATGGTATCTTAGACTCAATTGGCTTTACTAAAAACTTTTAAAAAACCAAAACCCCCGTTTGTCTTCATTCTCTGGACCTTGTGCTGACATTATGGCATTGAGTGTACAGACATTACAATATTTTTTCCACAACCCTGTGCTGTCCCAAACCTTTTTTTTTAATAACCTTTGAGTTTAATTTTAAACCGAGTACCCCACCCCCTTAAAAGAAAATTTCATTTAGTAGATCATTAAATAAACGAGGGCTGTAACACCCCCTTTTAAAAGAATCTGTTCCATTTTTAATTTGCTCATTTTTCACAAAAAAAACACAGTGGAGGGCAATAATTTTGGTTTTTCTCCTTTCAAAAATTTTAATTCTCTTGTTCAGAGTGTTACTTCATCATTGCGGGGGCATTAGACAATGCAACCCCCCTTGAAAAAGAAGGAAATTATTCATAGGAGGCAGCCCCCTGGTTTAATTCAGAGCTGCGTACTTTAAAGCACAATTTTTAAAAAATTGGGAGCGAAAATGGCGCTCTACACCCCCTAGAGGATTCCTACTTAATCTGGAAAAATAGCCTACTGTTGTAAAAAAACCCCTTCACCAAGCTAGAACAGCTTATTTCTCATCCTTAAATAGGAAAAACAAAAATAATCCTAGGTTTTTTCCTCTTTAGTACAGTTGCAAAACTTACACAGAGTCATAGCTCTGTTGAGCCATCCTTTTTCCTTTAGCTCTCAGCAGTCATGATTTTATGGGATTCTTCCAAAATAAAATTGATTCTATTAAGAAGAAAATCTTTGACAATCCCCCCAAGATGATTACTTCATCCTCAACAAGTGAGACAACATTGGAAAAAACTGTAGAACCTGATCGGGTTTTTGGGGGGCACTGTTTTGATCCTTGGGGAGTCTTCCTGAGTTATCAGAAATATTAGCTTCATCTAAACCCTTCAACCTTGTATGTTGACCCCCAATCCCAACCAAATTTTTTTTAAAGGAAGTGTTCCCTCTGATTACCAGCCCCTTTTTAAGATATGATTAAATTTATCCTTTTTAAAAGGGTTATGTACCACAAGCTTTTAAAAGGTAGCTGTAATTTTACCCCTTTTGCTTAAAAAACCTTCGCTTGATCGAGATGACTTAAAAAATTTTACAGACCGATATCCAATCTTCCCCGTTCTTATCTAAAATTCTTGAGAAAATATTTTTCGCTAATAAAAAAAAATGTGTGAGCATTTACACAGCAATGACCTGTTTGAAGATTTTTCAGTCGGGTTTTTCAGAGCTCATCATAGCACTGAAACAGCTCTGCTGAAAGTCACTAATGATATTCTTATTGCCTCAGATAATGGACTTGTGTCTGTACGGGTTTTTCCTGTTAGATCTCAGTGCTGCTTTTTGATACAGTCGATCATAATATTCCCCTTAAAAAGGCTGGAATATGCTGTAGGGATCAGGGGAACAGCCCTAAGGCTGGTTTAAATCTTATTTGTCTGACAGATTTTCCAGTTTTGTTCATGTAAATGATAAATCATCTTTAAACTCCAGGGTTAATTTTGGAGTACCACAGGGTTTAGTACTTGGGCCAATTCCCCTTTTACTATATATATGCTTTTCCCAATAGGTAAAATTATCAGGCAGCATAGAATAAATTTTCACGTTTTCCTGATGACACTCAGCTTTACTTATCCATAAATCCTGATGGGGCCCCAACCAGTTAGATAGACTACAAGCATGTCTTTGAAGACATAAAAACTTGGATGACTTTAAATTTTCTGCTTCTAAAATTCAGACAAGACAGAAGTTGTCGTCTTTTGGGCCGGATTTTTTAAAAAAAAAACTGCTTAGTCAATCACTTAACCTGGATGGCATTAATTGACCTCCGATAAAAAAGGGAAAAAAACCCTTGGGGTTTTTTTTTGACCAGGGCCCTTCATTTTTAAAAACCCCCATATTAAACAGGTTTCCAGATTTCCCTTTTTTCATCTCCGGAACATTGCCAAATTAGAAAAAATCCTGTCCAGGGATTGATGCTGAAAACTAGTCCATGCATTTGTTACTTCAAGGCTGGACTATTGTAAATTTTTTTACTATCAGGATGTCCACAAAATGCAGTTAAAAGCCTTCAGCTGATTCAAAATGCTGCAGCAAGAGTTCTGATGAAAATTAAAAAAAAGAGATCATATTTCCCCTACTTTAGCTTCCCTTCATTGGGCTCCCTTTTTAAATCCAGAATAAAATTTTAAAATTCTCCTCCTCACATAAAAAAGCCCTTAATGATTTAGCTCCATCATACATCAGAGAGCTGATTGTTTTCCATATGTTTTCCTAACAGAGCACTTCGTTCTCAGACTGCAGGTTTACTGGTGGTTCCTAAAGTCTCCTAGAAGTAGAATGGGAGGCAGATCCTTTAGTTATCAGGCTCCTCTCCTGTGGAACCAGCTCCCATTTTTAAAAACCGTGAGGCGGAACACCCTGTCTACTTTTAAAGGGTTAGGCTTAAAAAAATTTTTTTTGATAAAGCTTATAGTTAGAGTCTTTTGGTTATCCTGAGCTTATCTCTGTAGGGGTTTTGCTGCCTATAGGCTTAGGCTGCTGGAGGACATAATGACCACTTTCACCCTCTTCGCTACTTTCCCCACACTACTCTTCAAATTTTTGTATTATTTGCTGTTATTTCAGCTTTTTAACTTTGTTTTCTCTCTTCTCTCTTCCTAGAAGCTACACCTGGCCTGACTCTGTGTCTACCCGTGACAACTGTCTGGAGAGGGGCATCGTCCGAGCTTTTCTGCTGGCAAACAACTTGGTGCTCACCCTCTAACGATGATCCACATGGCCCTGTCTTTTAGTGGGGTTTAAACCCCCTTTCTCTCTCCTAGACATAGCTACTGACGGAGCTTTTACTGTAACTAACTCTATGTGCTCTCTTTCAGACTCCTAACCTTGAAAACTGGCCTCAGAGTTTTATCTGTTTTTTTCTTTCTAGGTGAAACGACTAAAGGAGCTACATCCATTAAAATTTTAACTTTTCCCCTTCCCTAGAAAGGACTCCTGGATCAGTGCTTCTTTGTTCTCTTTGTGTCTCTGCTCTTTTTCTCTCAACCCCCGTCGGTCGTGGCAGATGGGGCCCCTCACACTGAGCCTGGGTTCTGCTAGAGGTTTCTTCCTGTTTTAAAAAGGGGTTTTTCCTCTTCACTGTCGCTACATGCATGCTCAGTATGAGGGATTGCTGCAAAAGTCAACGCCAGTGACTGTCCACTGTCTCCCACTGCTCATCCAGGAGGAGTGAATGCTGGAAGTCACTGACCCGGTGCAATCTGCTGGGGTTTCCTTAGATATACAAACTTTTTATCCAATTTGAATAAATAAAAAATCTGACTGCACTGTTCAATGATTTGGTTTTAAATTGTAATGCCGTAAACCCACTTTTGTGAAGTGCCTTGAGACGACATGTGTTGTGAATTGGCGCTATATAAATAAACTGAATTGAATTGAATTGAATTATATGATTTATATGAACCTGTTTATATGATTTCAGCGCATGTTCACATTCCTAAAATAAGTAAATTGTATTGTGTATTCTGCTTGTATCAGTTGATTTCTCAGGGCAGTGGCACTGCATGCAGTCAATACACTTTCTACTTTAGCTTACCCAAACAACTGCCTTTCTGACTAGTGATTAGATTTTTTCAGAGCAATTGTAATTTTCTTATTTCTTCCCTCTGATTTTGACTGAAATGATGGGAGTGGTAGAGGCTGCACTGCAGGTGCATGCATGGTGGGGCTAACTATCCGGATAGGGCTCGTTGTAATTGCCCTGTTTACAAACCACTTCAGTGTGTTTTATTGCTGCCAAACTTTCCTGAAATCCTTGCAGTGTTTTCACAAAAGGTTCAAATGATTTGCTGCAGCCAAACAAAATATAAATAAACACCAATGAACTTAAATCCTGTGATTACATTGTGCTTGGTAATGTCCCCATAGGTATGAGGGCATAGTTGAAACAAATCAAAAGAACTTGACATATTGTTCTATAGATGAAAAACTTTAAACGGAGTTTAATTTTACAGAAACCTCTGTCTAGTAGCTTAAATATTTTGGGTTAGATCGGAAGAATGTAAAGTGATTACATTAAAAACTAAGATGTTTATAAAGCTTTATTCAGATGGCTAATTCCACTAAAACATGTTACTTTTAGCAGAGAGAAATTACCTAAAAGTCAGTAACCCAACTTTTTTAACTGTGTTGTCAGTGATAGATTGTACCACAATTTCCTCTGAAGTTTTCTTTTTGCCTTTAGCTTTTATTTCAGAGGCTTTTCTTCCTGCTTTGCCTGTTGCTTCTGATTTGAAGCACACAAAACATGGCTGGGTGTATTTTTAACCTAATCACTAAGCTTAAGCTATTCGATTGAAAAATTTTGACCAAACACTTTGTTAAAAATTGTGGTGATTTGATTGTCAATAAAAAAAGAAACAAACCTAAAAACCCTTCCCTCGCTGCATGTTGGTACAGTTGTCAGGGCTGTTTTCTTGCAACAAGAACATTCTGGTTTGAATCCGGTGCAGCCCCACATGAAGCAAATAAAATAGGCTACCTATTCTAAGCAACAATCAGGGGGTGCCAACTTTACAACGGGTGCGCATGCATAGAAGCAATAGAAAACTTTTTCAAGATGCTAGTGACAAACATATTTAATTTTTATCCTGTGCTTGATGTATAAATGTGAATAAAAAGTTGCCAGCTTTGATCAAATGGCTGACTTTCAAAGCCTTTGTTGAAGCTAAATTTGGATGTCACCTGTGGGCTATGTTCTATTTCCAACATATTTTTTCTGGGCCAAATGAAAAAGACTGACCAAATTTAAATGGTCTAAGAATTTCAAGTGTTTCGTTTTTGCCACAAAGCACAAAGACTGGTTATGATCTGATTCCCACATGCAAAATGAGTTTAATAGCTCCAATATCTGTGGCCAGTGAATAATGTGCTGAATATTACACAGTGACATTAAGTAACAGAATTTGAGCAACTTTGTCAAGTTCATCCTGTGAATGAGAGAGAAGTACAAATGGAGGACTTTTACCTACACAGCAGTCAAAGATTTCTAGCAGGATGACAGCAATTTAAGAATTATTGTAGTATGTTTTGAATGTATATCATTAAATGTTTTTATAACAGTTTTGCTTTTAAATAAATCTAGATTTATATACAGGTGAATGAGTAGATGCTACCAGAAGGTGTTACTAGTGTGCATCTGCACCCTAATTGATATACAGGGGTTGGACAATGAAACTGAAACACCTGTCATTTTAGTGTGGGAGGTTTCATGGCTAAATTGGACCAGCCTGGTAGCCAGTCTTCATTGGTTGCACATTGCACCAGTAAGAGCAGAGTGTTAAGGTTCAATTAGCAGGGTAAGAGCACAGTTTTGCTCAAAATATTGAAATGCACACAACATTATGGGTTACATACCAGAGTTCAAAAGAGGACAAATTGTTGGTGCACGTCTTGCTGGCGCATCTGTGACCAAGACAGCAAGTCTTTGTGATGTATCAAGAGCCACGGTATCCAGGGTAATGTCAGCATACCACCAAGAAGGACGAACCACATCCAACAGGATTAACTGTGGACGCAAGAGGAAGCTGTCTGAAAGGGATGTTCGGGTTCTAACCCGGATTGTATCCAAAAAACATAAAACCACGGCTGCCCAAATCACGGCAGAATTAAATGTGAACCTCAACTTTCCTGTTTCCACCAGAACTGTCCGTCGGGAGCTCCACAGGGTCAATATACACGGCCAGGCTGCTATAGCCAAACCTTTGGTCACTCATGCCAATGCCAAACGTGGGTTTCAATGGTGCGAGGAGCGCAAATCTTGGGCTGTGGACAATGTGAAACATGTATTGTTCTCTGATGAGTCCACCTTTACTGTTTTCCCCACATCCGGGAGAGTTACGGTGTGGAGAAGCCTCAAAGAAGCGTACCACCCAGACTGTTGCATGCCCAGAGTGAAGCATGGGGGTGGATCAGTGATGGTTAGGGCTGCCATATCATGGCATTCCCCTGGCCCAATACTTGTGCTAGATGGGCGCGTCACTGCCAAGGACTACCGAACCATTCTTGAGGACCATGTGCATCCAAAGGTTCAAACACTGTATCCTGAAGGCGGTGCCGTGTATCAGGATGACAATGCACCAATACACACAGCAAGACTGGTGAAAGATTGGTTTGATGAACATGAAAGTGAAGTTGAACATCTCCCATGGCCTGCACAGTCACCAGATCTAAATATTATTGAGCCACTTTGGGGTGTTTTGGAGGAGCGAGTCAGGAAACGTTTTCCTCCACCAGTATCACGTAGTGACCTGGCCACTATCCTGCAAGAAGAATGACTTAAAATCCCTCTGACCACTGTGCAGGACTTGTATATGTGATTCCCAAGACGAATTGACGCTGTATTGGCCGCAAAAGGAGGCCCTACACCATACTAATAAATGATTGTGGTCTAAAACCAGGTGTTTCAGTTTCATTGTCCAACCCCTGTAGGTGTGTCTCAATAATATCTTTGAAAAGTTCATTTATTTTAGTAGCTCAAATTACTACGAGAAACACATTAAATAGAATAGTACACATAGACGGATGTTTTCAATCCTTTATTTTTGTTAACTATGATAAGTTAACACTTACAGCTAATGAAGACACGATATTTAATTTCTTACAAAATTAGGATATTACATCAGACCAATAAATACACATTTTAATAGAAACGTGGGCTTAATAAAAAATATGTTTATTACCTGCACTAAGGTTGTTATTTTTAAAAGATACTTTAAATCTGACAAACGAACCTCATCGGAACGCATATTCCAATTTACAGAGATGTAGCCCTCCTGTATATTTTAGTTCACTTGTTCAATTCAGTTTGTCAAGTTGACATCCTGGATTTAGACAACACAGACATTTACCATGAGATTGTTGCATTATTTAGTTGTAAGATGTGCCAAATGACGAATGAAACGCCTTCAGTTTATTCACTGTCCTTTCTTGTCTATATCTTATAGGAAGTCTATCAGGCGCCCTTATATTTCTGGGATGAGCCCTCCTACACGTTTATCAGCCAATCACTGGGAGTATGATAAACTATGTGGTTCAGCCTTTCTTCCTCGTGGAAAAGCCCATCGCAGAGTTTCCAGTGAAGCACTAGACTGTGAAGCAGGAGGTTACTCATTTCAGCTGATCAGTTTCGGGTGATAAAGACGTTGCTCCTCGTTCACATGTGCTGTTGGCTCATGTAAATAAAACTGGTTGTGTATTTCGCGCAGCTCTTACTCTATCATGGATGGCTGTGTCAGGGGTGGTCCAGTGGGATGGAGAATTTATTCTCAGGATTGTGGCATTGGAACAGAATGTTATGACTCGAAATTCAAAAAGGGAAATGTCTGCACCACCCTGTTACAACTGCGCATTTTCTGATTGTGACAGCTGGGCTCTCCAAATTACACCACTGTGAGATCTTCAGCATATTTTGATTATATGATACATGCACAGGATCCTTTAATAAGTAAATAAAACAAAAAAATGTATTTGATTAATTTCATGCTATTTGTATGCTTGAAATGAAGTGCGCTAACTTCATAAAATTAATACAGGAACCTGAGGAAGAGACAATTGGTGCCACATCAGTCTAAGTCAGGAGACGCTTCCTCTCCTGCACATGGTCAATTGGAGACTTTTCCCTCCTCCACAAGGTGTCTCATTCACTTTTTAAATGGGCTCCTCCTCTCTGACGAAATAACAGCGTGGCTTAGGCAAAATTGAACTTGTTTCTTGCCAACACTTCACGGGATTCTGCCGATGCGCTCAGATCCAGGATCAGGCTGGAGTAGGACCGCGCATCATCTAGAGAGAGGTGTCAGGCCCACCGGGAAGATAAAAAAAAGTTCTGCTGCCTCAAATTGGAGTAGATCTATCTTGACACTGTGTAACGCACGCATTTGGCGCGCTGGGATCAACTCAGTTTAGGAATTTAGTTTCTATAAATAATTTCTGTTGTTCAATGGAATAAACTGATTTAAACGTAAGTATTATTTTCTATTTTTATAATTTCCTTGAAGCGAAGAGTGGGGAAATTAGGTTTCTTATATCACTGTTTGATGCTTTTCTGAACATGCAACACTTTGTTGTGATAATGCAGTCCTGATAAAAGCAAATTAGTCAGTGTATGACAACTTATCAGTTTACAAAAGTACCCAGTGATGCGTGGTGTCCTTAGATAACTCATCTGTCCCGCTGAAACTCGTCGGGTTTTTTTCATATCATATCGTGTTTTTCTTTTTGTAATTAAAATAGCCACTATCATGAAAATGGAACATTGGCAGGCTTACAATCAGTTTCTAAATAAATGACGTTGGCAGTGAGGCGTTTATCTTTCACAGGGCCCAAACATTTGCAACCAATTGAACCCCTGTGTGATGCTGAGGGATGATGAAGGGGATTTTCTTTGAATTAAGATTTCCTAGAAAACCAAGTTCAATTAGCTGGACCCCATTGTTCAATAAATAATGACAAATTCTAACATTTTATTTTCCAAACCCACTCAATGAAAGTTTCTTTTTCATTTCGGGTGACTTTTTAATTGTTCACTCGGGATTTCATGCATTAGGACTCCTGTCTTGATGTAGTCTATTTGGTGATGATGATTTAGTAGTAATGAATCGTTGCTAATTTAAGTTTGATGGGGGTTCCCACAGTTTTCAGCTCCTATTGAGACCTGACCCCATGTGTTTATACAGTGGGGTGCTAATGAGGGCAGGGCGCCTGCTGCTCCTGTCCCCCTGTCTCCAAAAACTCCAGGTTTGACCCCACAGGAAGTCTTACCTCTCAGCTCCACCACCCACATGTTCAGTAAAAACATGAGATTGTAGTGTAGCTGCTTGTGTGGTTCCGACTCAACTCTTTATATCAAACAAAAAAAGCTAGCTAAAAAGGTTGTCAGTGGATATGATAGCTCAAAAATAATGCTTTTCACATTATGAAGAAAGTAAAATGTGCAAATTTAACTGTATTTTATTTATATCTTTGGAATTTTAATTTATTTTTGTAATAAATCTTTGTAATCATTTTTATTAAAAATGCTAATAATGATAGAAAAAAACACATATTAAGTCAAAATAAATTTCATAATGTATTTTTTTTTCTTTTTCAGATGATTCTAAACATTAAACATATCCTGTGGTTATATTATCTCTTTGATGCTGCACATGCAACAGGTGAGTCATCTTTTCTTTCTCTTGGTCACTTCTCGGTTGCTCCCGCCATCTTTTGTCATTTTTCATCTTTCTTATCTGTTTTGATCTGGTATTTGTTTTTAACACGTTTCTTCTCCAGTGTGTGTTTTTAAAGTAGGCCCCTTTAACTGTGTATCTACATTCATGATTTTTTCTGCAGGAAACTTATAAGTCTTCATCATTACAATTTTTAGTTTTGTATTTTGAATAAAGGTGAAAGTTACATGAGTGCTGTTGTTTTTATAAAGGGTCACTTCAGCACCCATGCCACTCTAGCTATGAACACCTTTCAATTAGACAGAGCTCCCAGTCTGCTGACTGAACAGCTGTTTTCATCACACATGCTAATAAGGACTCCTGTTAAGGCACACAGACCCATGCCTCTAGGGCTGCTTCACCACTGTTTCCTAAACATTCTCTACATTGTTCCCTGTGAATGCCAACTCCTTTTTTCCTCCCCCTCAAAAACCTTCCGAAGAAGAGGAAAATGGTAATTTGGTTCCTCTCAGTTAAGCTTTGTGTGATCCAACCTACTGCTATTGATTTGTGTCCGGCATATAATTTCGCATCAGTGAATCAGATTTTAAAGCTGTAGAATTCTCCATTGTTTGCAAATATTTTATTTAGGATAGAATTGAATGAACTTTTTCTTCGCAGTTCCATAGTTTAAACAACTTTCATTTGGCACTTGAGGGATTACTTACCTAAGAGAACAATTTGTAAAGTTTGAAATGAGGTTCTGTTAAAATATTATGAACAGTTAATATCTTATCTGTAGCCAGTACCAGATTTAGGATGATGTAAGCCCCTTGGCTAGAGTTCAGTATTGCTACACACTTAGACGTTACCATCATAAAATAACTTCAACGTGAGCATATCTTGGCAGTTTATGTTTCTGAACATTTAAAAATATTGTTAAATTTGCATTGAGTGGCTATTACATAGAAGCTAAAGATTATTTACACATGAAATGGAGCTAGGGGGACAGCATACAACAGAAGTGCGCTTTGGTCTTGGCCCCTTTCTGGCTAGTTGTTAGCAACAGCCTCAGTTAATTTGGATTAATTCCAGATAAAGACTCAAGAGATATTTCTGCTACAGGTCAGATGTTTATTGGTTACAACGTTTCTTGTAACTTCACTGCAAAAATTCAGAAGTATCCCTTTAATATTTTCTGATGGCACATGTTGCTTTGTTTGTTGACATCTGTCACATTAACATAATCCTAGTTTAGGTTAAAGCAGGGAACATTAGATGCAGAGAACTAAGCAGAGGCGTAACAGAAAGTGATCCAGCCATGACACCCTGTTTAATCCACATTGAAACACATTGTGCATACTCTGCACTCAGTGGGGAATATGTTCCCACACCCATCATTTTAAAGATGAGGTTTAACTTTCCAAGAGTCACTTTCAAAACATGATGCATGTTTTTTAATTTTTTTTATTAGGCTGGGTGTAGTTGCCACACCCTTACAATAGTAATGAGCCAGGCAGTGTATAGTGTGTTCTTGGATGTGCTGGGGAAAGAGTAAACAGGGAATATAATAGTGTTATAATGTTAAGTAAAATGCAATTAAGAAGAAGCTTTTAACTGAAATGTCTTTTTTGCCTTTCAGCGTCCAACACGTTATCACTAATCCAACCAGTCTCTGGGTCCCTCTCAGGCAAAGTAAGTCTTCCCTGCTTCTTTTCCACAATTCCAACATCAGCGCCAGTCATTGGTACCAATGGAACAGCCAATTATGGCAAAGATTACTTAAGAATTAAATGGACCAAAATAAAAGGGCAGGAAAAGTCTACAGTGCTGGTGGCACAAAACGGGGTCATCAAGATAGGCTCCATCTACAGGAACCGTGTATCAGTTCCCAGCCACCCTGAGGATGTCGGTGATGCCTCCTTGACAATGGTCAAGCTGCTTGCTAGTGATGCTGGCACTTACAGTTGTGAGGTCACATATGGCATTGAAGACACATATGATACCGTTAACCTTGATGTCAGTGGTAAGATATTTATGGTTTCCTCCTTATATATATCATTCTGGAACTAAATGAAAACTGTGAAATTTGCAGAAGTGGATCGCTGAAAGAGGCTAATACAGTGGTTCTTAACCTTTGTTCTATCGAACCCTAGGGGTTCGATGAGTCAGTCTCAGGGGTTCGGCGGAGCCTCTGCCGCGGAGGTAAAGACACACTTGTGTAAAGTTGTGATGACACGCCCCGCTTGGCCTTCACTTGCTGCAGAGGATCATGTTGAATTGCTTGGCAAATCAGTGCTGCACGGAATTTAGTGCGCGCAGTAGTCAACGGCTGTTGTAGTTGTATGCCGTGTGGTTTCTTTCTTAATATTTTAATCTATACTAAATATGTCGAGCAAAAAAAGAAAGTGGTTGGAAGAATATGTACAACATGGATTCACGTGTATCACGGAACGGGATGGGAGTCAGTGTCCTATCTGCATGATATGCAATGCCAAGTTGAGCAACTCTAGTCTCGCACCGGCAAAACTAAAGGAACACTTCTTGAAAAACAAATTAAATTTAAAATAACAAAAAGTAAGTTATCAAAAAATGTTAAATTCTTTAAAAATCCAAATTTATTTTTAATTAGTAAAATAGTAAAAAAATATTTTTTTGGGCTGAAATTCTTTTATTGGGCCGAAATATTTTTTTGGGGCCAGAATAAGGTAATACCATAATTTTTTGTGAGTTCATGCACTGTATTGGTTTTGTTCTTTGAGCAAGGTGATGTTCATGTACAGCTCATTTTGTGCACCAGTAAAAAAACATATACCTAATGCCTTAAATTTGGAAAAAAGTCACTAAAGAAGGGTTCAGTGAATGCGCGTATGAAACTGGTGGGTTCGGTTCCTCAAAAAAGGTTAAGAACCACTGGGCTAATAAGAGAGAAATGGAATACAAGTGGTGATAGAAATGTAAACAGGATGTGAGAGCTATGTTTTGATAGCAGTAGCTACCTTGTAGTTAAAGAGAGGTAACTACAGTTTCCAGTTGTCCTTTCCTTAGTGGGAATGGCTTCCTTAAAAAGATTTAAAAGAGACTTAGAGTCTTTGTCTATTAAAAAAAATTCACATGGTTTGAACTTTTCACCATTTTGTCACATTTTATTGGGATTTTACGTGCCAGACCTACAAAGACAAACATGATTGTGAAGTGAAAGGAAATGAAAGCATGGTTTTGAAGGTTTTATCAGCCATTTTTATTCATATAATTCCAAACCAAATCCAGTGAAATGAACTGATCTTGGAAGTCACCTAAAAAAGTCCACCAGTGTGTAATTGATTCTTAGTATGTACTCCATTGTTCTTTGAAGGCCTCAGGGGTTTGTTAGAGAAGATTAGTGAATGAAAAACATCATAAAGACCAAGGAACACAGCAGACAGGTCAGGAAGAAAGTTGTGGAGTTTAAAGCATGGTATGAAGCGATATCCCATCTTTGAACTTTTCATAGAGAGCTTCCATCTTCAAGCCATCATAAAAAATGGAAACCTCCCAAGACATGGCCGTCCACCAAAACTTGACATGTCAGGCAAGGGGAGCATTAATCAGAGGCCCAACGCCCATGGTGCGATTGAGGGAACTGCAGAATTCCACAGCTCAGGTGGAAAAATCTGTTGACAGGACAACAATTCTTTCATGCCGTCCACAAATCTGGTGTTTTGAGAAGAGGATCAAGAAGAAAGCCGTTGTTAAAAAAACACAAGACGTCTTGTTTGCAGTTTGCCACAAACCATTCAGGTGGCTCAGCAAACATGTAGTAAAAGGTGCTCTGGTCATATTATAGCAAAATGGGACTTTTTGGACTACATGCAAAACTCTATGCATGGATGAAAGCTAACACTGCACATCATTCTGAACACATCAAAGGGGAACATAGTAGTGGCAGAATCATGCTGTTGGAAGAGTTTTCCTCAGGGGTACAGAAGATGAAACATTGAGAGGCTGTAAATAACTAAAGACTGGGTTAGAGTTTTACCTCCCTCACAGGACACTGACCCTAAACATACAGCCAGAACTACAATGGAATGACTTTGATCAAAGCATCCTCATGCGTTAGAATGGCCCGGTCAAAGTCCAGACCCAAATCTAATCATATCTTCAGTAATTCAGATGTTTTCCATTCAATCTGACTGACTGAGTAATTTGCAAAGAAGAAATGTCAGTGCGAAAAGCTGTTAAAGAACGCACAAAGTTTTGACGAAGAGGGCTGTATACAAATGTACACCACAATTTTAATTTGTAAAAAAATGTTAAAGAAAACTGTTCTTTATATTTACGGGTTACTTAGTCATGGACTCCCTATAAGTCAAGGTTTGTGGTTGTAACATAAAACATGTAAAAGCTGCAGTGATTTAATTTTTGGTCCTCACTAATTAAACCCAGTTAACAGGAAGAGACTAAATATGGGCGACCTTCCACATGTATGCAAGGTTTGGTTTACATCATTTTATGCTTGTTCATCTTATATACTGCCCTGTGTCATTTCTTTTCTAACTGGAGCACTGACAGCATTGCCAAACCGGCAGTTGATTTCACTATTAGGGAAAAGAGAATGTGTTAATGTTAATCTTCACCTAGTCCAACTGTTTTTATTACATGCAATTACATGCTATCAGAGAAGTAATGTGGGTGATACTGTAAAACTTTTGTTAATAGCATGGGTGGGGGGAAAGTGGGATAGTTTTGGTTTACGATCTGCCTGACCTCTTTTCCAACAATCTGCAATGTTAATTGAGACTATCAATCAAATGTGAAGCGCCTGTTTACCGTCCACAAATATGGGGATTTCAGGGCCATGGCATCACATGCAGCTGTCTTGTTCATTTGTGGTGAACTGTGTGAGTGTTTCGCATATCCTCTCGGGTTATTGCA
Source organism: Crenichthys baileyi (assembly GCA_036173005.1). Taxonomy (NCBI): domain Eukaryota; kingdom Metazoa; phylum Chordata; class Actinopteri; order Cyprinodontiformes; family Goodeidae; genus Crenichthys; species Crenichthys baileyi. The sequence continues at coordinate 232,823 of JAHHUM010000955.1, forward strand.
AACCTCCTCATTTCCAAAGATGCTGAGAGGCTCATTTATTTTACCCTTAGAGAGTGTTTTACAAGACACTTGCCAAAATGTACCACCCTGGATTTATGCGAATGACTTGCAGATGGATATCTTCGACTGTGTATACAATATTTGATTATTTCTCATCTTTTAATGAAGCTTTCTTTTTCTAACGTTTTTATTGCCAGGTGTTGTTTTTCACTATCGAGCAAAATCCAGCAGGTATACCTTGGATTACCAGAAAGCTGTCCAAACTTGCAAAGATATCGGAGCAACCATAGCTACCTATGCCCAGCTGAAAGCAGCTTATGAAGATGGATTTGACCAGTGTGATGCTGGGTGGATTGAAGACCAGACAGTGAGGTCAGCTCTAACACTCGGCACTGCTGTTTATTTATATGTGGTACATATACAGTAACTGTAAAAGATATGCACACTGACATGATAATCTTGAATACTAACTCTTTTTCCACAGATACCCAATTACAAGACCAAGAAATGGCTGCCTTGGAAACCTTAAGATGGTGCCTGGTGTTAGGACATATGGAGTTAGAAACCCTTTGGAAACCTATGATGTATACTGTTACGTCGACAAACTTGATGGTAAGCAATGTGGTGTAGTTTTGTGACAGTAATGCTTCAGATGCTTCAGCTAAAAAAGCTTATAACACCACTTTGGGAATGAACTTGTGTATTTTTAGGAAAACTTGTTTTTTATACAAATTTTGCTGCACAAACCAGCTTCACGTTTTGTGGAAGTAGAAAAGGGGTTTCAGAAAAGCTTCTAATAATTTGACTTGAAAGAATGACTTTCGTGGTTTTTGAAAACTCCCCAACAAAAATTTGATAATTATATCTTTAACTGTCTTTGGCACTGCTCAGTCTTTTTTTCCTATCTAGTCTTTAAAAGTTCAGTCTGTTACTGTTATTGGACTAAACTGCACTACTACGTTTTATAATGATTAATGTCCCCGTTGTCACATTAAAATTCCTTTCATCACTCGGCATTTGCTATTGTTATCTGGGATTTCTTTAGAGCTCATGATATTTATTGTTAGGATATTTGCAAGCATATATTAACAAACAGTAGTGACAGACTGGGTCTGCTGTTTAGGCTACTAAGGACATGCACTACCACATGCATGAATTACCCCCCCTCCCTCCCTTTTTAACACCAGATTGTTGTTAACATTGTCTCTTGAACGCCCAGAGGTTGTGGTTTTTGTCTGACACACCAATTTGGTAATAAATTAAACAATGCAGTTTTCTTTAAAATAGAAAATAAAGGCTGAGATGACATTTACATTGGAAAATAAGTGTTGAACACATTGTTTATCTCATTAAATACATTTTTAACGTAGCGATTGACATGCAATGTACACCAGGCTTACTGAAACTTATTCAATGCTTACTGGACAAGCTTTTTTTGGCAACAATAGCATCTTCCACACAATCTTTTGTTTCTGTTTGTTGAGTTTGTTGAGTTTCTGTTTGTTGAGTTTCTGGGGGCCTTTTTTATGCACTTAAGTTCTTTCTATTAATTTTTTTAAAGGATTCAAGTTTGATTCAAGTTTACTGATTGATTGATTGATTGTTTGATTGATTGATTGATTGATTGATTGAGCAATTCTAGAAGCTTTGTCTTAATTTTTCTTGGCTGTGTGTTGGGGACCATTGTCTTTCCAAAACCACCAACTCTCATCCCTTCAGATTCTTACCAAAAATGTGCTGGTACATTTATCTATTTTTTCTTGCCTAAATAATGTGAGTCTGCCAGTACATTTATAATGAAAGACAGCCGCACCCACCCCAACTTTAAAGTTAGTATGGTATTTGTGGGGATGTGTGCAGCATCATTCCTCCTTTAAACATGATGTTTGCAGTGACATCTTTTGTTAAGTTTTGATCTCATCCAGCAAAATTAAATACTCACTGTTTCTCATTGGCTTGTCCACATGTTCTGCAGCAATCTTTATTGAAGCTTCAGCATGCTTTTTCTTCACCAGTGGAGTATTGTGTAGTAAGTTGCCATAGAGTAAATTGCAGATGGGTGTATTATGGTTGTTCCCATGGGGAAAAAAACTCTGCCTGTTAATTGCAAGTCTTTCTAAAACTGTCCTTAGCTTTCAGATAATTATTCTGAGTATTTTTTGCAATCTAATATATATCTTGCTTGGAACACCTGGTCATGGCAGATTTATTGTAAAGTCATGTTCTTTCCACTTCGGGATTAAGGCCTCTATGGTGGCCCATTAATAGATGCTTCTTGTGCAATACCTTGACACTGCAAATAAAACCTATTAAGGCCATCAGTTAGGTCTGGACTAAACGAGTTTTAACTGGCACTGATAGGGAGCAGGACTGGTTTTTAAGTCCTGACAAATGTAATTTTTTTTGTATGTTTGAAATACTTCAGTTGTTATCATCATCTGGTGTGAATTGCATGTCAATAGCTCATAAAATACCATAGAAATATATTTACAGAGGAAAAATGTTGAAATGTTCGACCTGTATTTGTCCTGCTCTATGTCAACTGGCTGGATAAAAGTGAGATATTTGAAAAGGAAAAAAAAAGACTAACTACTGCTAAAACATCATAAAAATATAGATAGTTTCCTTTTGTTGTTATTTAAAGCTTTCAAGTAGTCTTTAAGTTGTATAACAAGCCAGCATTTCCTTTTCTAATTATTTTTGCTGTTCTTTGACATTCAGGTGAAGTTTTCTATGCTCCTGCGGCCGATAAGCTAACATTTTTAGAGGCCATTGAAGAATGCAAAAAACACAAGGCTATCCTGGCATCCACTGGCCAACTCCACGCTGCTTGGAGAATGGGACTGGACAGATGCGACTACGGCTGGCTTTCTGACGGGAGTGTACGACACCCTGTTACGCTGCCCAGAATTCCATGTGGCGGAGGCCTGATGGGTGTAAGGACACTGTATCGCTACAGAAACCAGACCTGCTTTCCAGAACCTTTCAGGAAGTTTGGAGCTTACTGTTTTAATGGTAAAAAACAAGTTGACACGAATTATTGAAATGTGAACTGAATGTGTAGGACATGCTTAAGTGACAGAACAATCCGATTTTAACACTGAAGGACTGTTGGGAACTGTACATATAACATGTAAAATTATCTCAGAGAGACATTCATCTTTACCCTATTACTCTTTTTTTGCTGAGTTCATGCTTTTGTGTTATTAAACACCAAGAGAGCTCATACCAATACAACTAACTCATTACATACACATCTAAGTCTGTAGTTGGGCCCTTGATGGTTACTTTATGATGACATATGGATATCAGAAATGTCTGGGATCTTTCTGGAAAACATTAAAGAGCAACATTACAGGTCAGGACTCTCATTTCAGATATAAAACCTAAAATTAAGTTAAGTTCCAGAAAGGTATTATTGACTAATTTCTTTCCAAAATTAAGTGAACAATACAGGATAAATTACATAGCAGCTTTTTCCACAAAGCAAACGTGTTTTGTGTATCAATTTTTAAAATGTACAATGAATACACATCAGAGTACATGACAGTAATTGGTAAAAATAAAGAGTGTGGACCTGAATACGTTTAGTCTGAAATTGGTGTATTAAATTCTCCACAAATCTGAAAGACTTAATAATATCCTCAGAGTGGGCAGTTTCCATGCAAGACTGACTGAGGACTCATATATTTCATTCATTTACTTCAGCCTTCTCTCTACTTTGCTTTTTGCAATGTGTACACTATGATACACATTCTCACACGCAAAACAGAGAAGAATATTTCCTTATTATTTATTATCTTCACATGCTGTTTCTGTGTCTGGCATTTAAATGAGTGTTGTAGTAGCAACATTATCGAAATAGACTGATGTATTTGTGATAAGCATTTTGAGGTTAATTGCACATGCTAGTGAAGTCTAGAACTAGCAAAATCTTGCATAGAACTATAGTTACATATAGGATTTTCTTTCTAATTGACAAATAATGACCAATGATATTGCTCAAGGTCAAGCAATAGTCTCTTCCATTTTATATGCTTCAATATTTCTAGTTGTTTAAATGATGTTTAAATATTGTTGAAATAGTGAACATGTTTAAACAATATTTAGATTAAAGTAATATATTTATTTAGCTGTAATCATAGTTATAATACATATAAATGAAACCCAACTATTTAACTTGATAAAACTGCTTGGGTTATACTTGGTAGGTCATGGAGGACCTAGGTTGGCACAGAAATTAGCTTTTTTTTCTAACCGTATTGATCGTGAGAAGAAAATCATGCAGAATTGACTCTGTGAATAATGACCACTTCTTGGTATCCTAAATGTTAGCGAAATTATAAAAAAACCTCAGACTGTGATTGTATTAGTATTCCCAGGGTAACAACCAAATGACAAATAATAGTAGTTACTAAGAAAGACAATAACAGTGCCTAATACTGCAGCCTTTTTAGGCGCACTATCTATCCCGCCCTCCCCTTGCATCTTTCATCTGTTATTTCCGCTGTCACTTTTGCTTCTGTCATTCTCACTTGTACTTATCTGAGCAGACGTTTGGATAATGGACAAAGCTACTGCTGGACTTCTAAATTCAGTCATCCTTGGTGACCTCTGACATGGCCTCTCCATCTTTACAAATAAGAGGCTGGACAGATAAGCTGACCATCGCCTGGTCATTTTCTGACCCTTGGGCCATGCTGACTCTCGCAGTGATAAGTCCCTATGGAGTTCAGAGGGCAGGCAAACATGCTATACTCGCCTCCTGCTCTGTGTATGTCATGTCAACTCTCTCAGCTAAGTTGTATTTACACCTTGGTGTAAGTGCTCTTTAAGTACCTCTCTTTAGTGAGACTCCCTCCTTTCTTCTTTTACTGCCTGCAATCCGGTCTCAGGAGAAAAATATTATCTAAACCAATGTCACTTAAACTACACACAAATACATTTAAGGGGGGGCTGGATGCAGTGCGAAAAGAGAAATGATTGCTCGTTAATTAGTCTTTGGATTCACCTGAAAGAAACAAGGGCCTCTATAACAGCAACAGTTTAAATGTGTTGGTGATATAATGCAGTACTTCTGAGAGCAGACACTCATTTTCCTGTAGCGGAAAAAGTGTTTCTCTCTACATACGCCACATATACTGTAGTAATATGAGTAAAGGGCTAATACGTAATGGTCAACAGCTGCCTTTTATGCAGTCTGTCACTGCCACAGATTGTGGCTTTAGACTGTTTTTTATTACTCTAAGTAAATGCAAGAGTCTGGAAGTACAGAGGAGCAGGAATAAGGAGGACCCTTTTTGGTACAATTTACGAGTTAAAATAGCTTATTATTGAAATTATCATAATAAATGAATCAGATAGGGTATTTGTAACCCCTCACTCAGCTGAACAAAACGAAAGAAGTCATACAAGACAGGTAGACCATAGTAACAGAAGCAATAGGGGATGGCAAAGAGTAAGAAACAGTAACAAAACCGCAATACTTAAACTCTTCAAGCTTATATACAGCTTAATTCCTCTCTTAGAATTTTTGGGACCCTTTTAGAGAGTTTGGAATTGTTTGGGGAAACTTTCAAAGTGCACATATAAAAAGAACACTTAAACAATGATTTAAATAACCACAAATATGCAGTTTGTTATGTTAAAAAGTAAGACCATTAAACCAATTAAATGTTAAGACTTGGTGCTTAGAGCTATTAGCTTTGCTTCTTAAATAAATGGAAGATTACTTTTATAGCTGATTGTAAACAGTAAGCAGTAAGAGTAAACAGAGGAAGTCCTTTATACTAAAGTTTCTAGGAAACATTTGAAGGTGTGAAAGCTGATGTTAGCTGTCACTATTTTATTTACTTTTTGTGTCCACCAAACTCAAAAGGCATCACAGCAACCCTCGTACACGACCCCAAAATAATGTGTTAAACCTGAACATTTAATCTATGGTTGGTGAATAAAAAATGCTTTGCTAGATGCACATCTTATTCTTAGAATCTCTAATCACATCATTGTTACACCTACAGGAGAAAAAAGTCAAAGAAATCGGCTTTTATGGCCGGTCATTAAACCTCTATTTACATTCTCTCTTATACCAATACGTTTTATACATGTTTTTCCAATATGATTAATATTTTCTGATATTTTGTGTGTTTGTGCTGTTGTCTGTTGCTTAGGAGGGAGAGACATGTTCAACCAGACGTTACTTGTGGATGTGTCTGTACAAGAAGTCATTTCCACCACCAGCTCCACCACTGTTACCACCACATCATCCGACACAACAGCAGAGACAGAGGAGTCTTCAGATTCCGATGTTCCTACAGATATTACATCAATGTTCTCTACCAGTATGGCTCCACCTCAGCCCATTGGTTCAGATCAAGAAGCTCAATTAATCACAACAGTTGCACCAACGATCAAAGAGGATCCAGATGAGATAGATGATTTGACAGAGCCAAACGTGTTCGAGATGAATTACTTTGTACCAGACAACTTCGACCTTGTTGAATCTGTTCCTTCCGGTGGGGATGTAATCACTGAAACTCAAATGACAACCAAGACCACTGGTTCTGCTGCATCCATTGAAGATCCAGATGCCAACTCGGTGATTGAGATCAGCACAATCCGACCTGATGTACTTCTGCCAGATGATTCTTTAAGTACAATGGCAAGGTTTGCAGAGGGGAAAACAGAGAAAACTGTTGTGACCCTTAGGATTACCACAGATATTACCTCTGATATCACAGACACTCCTACAGAATCAACTGAACTGACCAGTAAAGCCATGTTTAGTTCCTCTGAATCAACACCATCCACTGCAGCTTCTGGTTTTCAATCAACAACACCAGTCCTAGACTACGATGGGATTATAACTGATCTTCCTCTTCAGGGTCCCCCACTAGTCCAGCCATTTCAAGAGTTCTTCTTACCTAGCTCATCAGACAGGATCACTATTGCTACTACTTCAACAACCATGGAAACACTGCCTTCTAATACAGGCAGCACCACCCTTGGGTGTAACACTGAGCCTGGAAATGAGATAAACACCACAGAACAAACAGAGGCCTTTGATATTGAACAACAAACTACACCAAAAACACAGGAAAAAGACCCTCTTGCTACATCTGGTTCTCATCTTGGTACCAGCATCCAGGTTGAGAGCAAAGCCTTAGCGGAAGATGTGACGTCGTCAAGAACAGAACTCATCTTCAGTGAGTCCAGCACACAGAAGCCTGGACATAGAGAAGACATGTTGACAGAAGATGACACAAAAGCAAATATTGGGGCAGAAATATTTACAATCTCTCCTACGGCATCAGCTGTAACCAGTATACACACAGCCACACCTTCAGTGGTCACCAAGGACCAGTTCAAGCAAACAAGCATGGAGATCCAAAATACTTCAGGTAAGACATGCATCTTAAATCGTTAAACAATAGATTACAAAGAAGGAGAATGATGTTGCAACAATTATGCAATACAATGTTTGTTGAGGTTGTCTTTGGCTTGGATGTGGTTGCCTAAACCCCAGCTATCGTTTAATATTGACTGATTGTCAGAATATGAATTATTTTAAGTAACCTTCTACATAGATGAAAATAAGGGCATAATTTTTTATTGTGATATACATGCAATTACACTTGCTTATATATGTAGTTTGTATGCAAGGTAATGCAATTTATTTATGATCTGTCAAGCTGAGGTGACGTGTTTTCTCTGTTGTTCTGGCACAAAATATTATTCATAATGAATAATGTTCTGACTGGGCAGTGGAAGGGCAAATAATATAGTATCTAGGGTATTGTGAGGGTTCTGGTACTGGCATTATAGCAATAGATTCTTTGGGCCTTGTGAATTGTTGGGTGGAGTTTTTGTGGACTGGAATTTTTTCCCACAGATGTCATTACATCTTATCAGATTAGTGTCTTCTGACTGCGGAGGCACACTGCAGACTCCTGTACCATGTTGTTTGAGCCTCTCCAGAGGTCCTATGGGCTGTCTTGCCAAGGGCTGCACTTGGTCACTTATGAAAGAAAGCTGAATTAGTTTTTACAAAGTTATAATCTTATTTTTATCTGACACTATGTGTTTCTACAGCTTCCCTTATGGCCCTCTGTCTCAAATCCACAAATGTCTCTCGGAGGATTATGCCATATGTTGTCAGAAATAAGACAGTTAACAAAGACGCAGACTCATCAAGTTTATTGCCCTGCGATGGACTGGCGACCTGTCCAGGGTGTTCTCCGCCTCCTGCCCATAGACTGCTGGAGATAGGCACCAGCTTCCCCGCGACCCATTATGGAAGAAGCGGTAGAAAATTATTTTGGGTTTGTGACATTGTGCATTATCTTGCTGGTAGTAGTCACCAGAAGATGGGTACATTGTGGTCATTAAAGGAATGGACATGGTCAGCAATAATACTTTGGTTGGCTATGGCCTTTAAACAACACTTGTTTAGTACTATGGGGTCCAAAGTGTGCCAACTGAATATCTCCAACACCATCACACCACCACTACCACCACCAGCCCTAACCATTGATACAAGGCAGGATGGATCGATGCTTCATTGTTTATGCAAAGTACTGATACTGCTGACATCTTAATGTGGCTAAAATCGAGACTCATCTAATAAAACATTTTTCCAATCTGTTATTGTACAATTTGGGTGAGCCTGTGCCAGGCTGTGCTGTGCTGCGCTGACATTAGTGGCACCTAGTGTGGCCTTCTGTTGCCGTAGCCCATCTGCTTCAACATTTCAGGTGTTGTGTTTTCATAGATAGCATTTTGCATAGCCTGCTTGTACTGAGTGTTTGTTTGAGGTACTTTTGCTTTTCTATTATCTCCAACCAGTCTACCCATTCACCTATTATCGGTAAAATCAAGAAGGAATTTTCATCCACATAACTGCATCTCGATGAATATTTTTTGGGGTGCAGTTGTTAGCACTATTGTCATTTCATAAATAAGTATCTGGTTTCTATTTTTGCATGTTCTCCCCATGTGAATGGGTTTTCTCCTGGTACTACACCTTGTTTCCATGGTCCAAGTGAAATGGTCATTCCTTAGGTGTTTTTAATCTGAGTTGTCCTATGATAGACTAGCAACCTGTCCATGGTGTACCCTTCCTCTTACTCACTGACTGCTGGAGACAGCCACCAACCCTGCTGTCCACACCCCCCAGTATGTTTGCCATTTGATAGACCATAAAACCTTCTAGGTAGCTACAAGTTTTATTAAATGCCTCTTTCAGACATTTAAAAATTTTTAATTTTTTTTAAATTTTGAATAGGTTCAGAGCAACTACAAAAATCTTTTATACTGGGATCACACTTCATGGGAGTATGTGTCACCGGTTTCAGAACTTGTCATGTTGCATGCAAACAGAATTTTGGCTGCATCTGAGCTGAATATTGTTGTAGGGGTATATATGTATTTGTCCTAATTGTGCAGCCACAGAGCTCCTAAACTCAGAAGGATTCCTATAGGCAAAAAGGAAAATTTTCTGGGTTACTGTTTAATGGGGCAGGGGGTTTTGGGTGAAGGGGATCTTGCTGGAGCATACCCCAGAGGTCAATGGGCAGGAAGCATGGTATGCACAGTGCAAAATACATGAAGCACTCATTAAGCATTTATATGCTTCATGTAAGATTTTAGAATCTTCTTCTGACCTAACCCACATGTTTTTTAACTGTCAGAAAAAAACTTGAGTACTTGAGAGAAAACTTTCACATGCAAACTTTCAAGGACAACATGCAAACTCCATACAGAAAGGCCCCTTTCCTTAAAATAAAACATAATAAATAAATAAATAAACTAAAGAAACAAAACTAATAGTATGTGCTACGCCAATCTGAGTTGGTTGCAATAATTTATACTTCTGTAGTACAGTACGTGAAAGTAATACATGCCTGTTATTATTCAGTGTCTTTTAACCGCTAGTATGCATTTACATCATTCTTCTAACCGAGCATGCCCACTTGACCGACAGCCAAACTGGCAATAACAGAAATGTGTTGGCAGTGTACCCAAATAAGTGCAGTAAACACAGACGCCTGCCTTCATCTTAGACTGAACACCACCCCATAAGGTGATGTAATCGTTAACTCACAGTCCCTGCCCTTTTTGTCAGGACAGCTGGAGACTGCCTGACCAAAGCAGGTGATTAAAGCTACTTTTACTGCTACCTCATGTGATCGGCTGAGACATTCTGGGTCCCTTTCTCCCCTCCCAAGTGTGTGTGTGTGGGTAAAACATACGGAAAGTTTTGTGTGCTATCTGTCATGGTAACAAAATACACTAAAATAGATGTTAATAAAACAATTCCCTGAGCAAATGTTTTGCAGTGCTCAAAAGTTGGCTGTGTTATGTTGAACTGTGCACATCTGTTTTGGATTAATTGATGACAGCTAAATACACTGCTCACCAAGTGTTTATTTCAATTATTGTGACTTCTTGAATTATTGATGCTCTGAGGTGTGTCAAACACAAATGTCACAAATATTTCACAAAACCAGTAGTACATTCTCACTAGATTTAAAATGTACACTAACTCTACTAACTCTACTAATTTTAAAACTAATTCTGATACACTTCTGGAAAACATTAGACATTTTGAACAAGCATATATTTCAACCCTCACATTTTCTGTTGCTAAACCTCCTTCACAGTTTTACAAAATTCATAGTGGGCATTGAGTTAATTAACTATAAAAATTAACAGAAGCTATAGATAGAGCTATAGCTCAAATTTTCAAACAAGGGTTGTATCGTATCATTACATAGTACATTAGTTCTACATGGATAGCATTACAATATCTGCATGGATAAAACGGTTATTTATATCTTTGTTTAATGTTATGGAGCTAAATTGGGGTCATAAAGTTTGTTCAAAAGAAAAAAAATTTACCTGAAAAATAAAAGTTTGTTCAAAAAAAATTTTTAACCACCTGAAAAAATCAGCAATTACTTAGTTCAAATGCATCTGTAAATATTTCAATGGGCGTCGGACCATCTAAAACATGAAGTTAAATTTAAATGTCCGTCGTTTTTATTCAGAAAATCCAAAGTGTCGCAGTGACACGGTCCATGTCATGCTGTTTCTGTAAACTGCTCAGGTATCAACAGTGAATGTGTTTTTTTTCTCTCTCTCTCTCTATATATATATATGTACACTGTATATATATATGTATGTATGTTTCCCTGTGCAATAAAAAGGCAACCAGCCTTTTTATTATTACCTGATCACTGCTAGCGCCCACAGATGAAGACGAGGCCATAGCGACTAGAGCTCCGGTCGAATACTTCCGCTGCTCAGTCTGGCGGTTCTTCTGCTTTACGTTGAGAGCATGGGTAATCTCCAACATGGACTTAAAATGCTGTGCAAATCTGTTAAGATCATATTTTCTCCTCTGAGAGTCGCAGCGTGTATTCACGTAAGCTCCTTCTATCGGTGAAGCATGTTATCTTTCAAAACCAATCACATACATATAGAATATCGATGATGTGTTACAGATAATTCCAGTCTCACAGTCCCTGAATGCAACAGCTGAAAATATGTTTGTTCATTGTGTTGAGCTGTCAGTCATGATTCCACACCCCCGTGTTCTGAGGCCCCGCCCCCCACTCCAAAACAGGGTCAGAAGTTTGAAGCCGAAAAATAAAATCTGCAAGTGCGAAAAAAAAAACTTTAATCTGAAAGTAGTTTTTAACTTTTTTTTTCCAGTTCCACATCTTTTTTTTTCAGTCGCAAAACTTTTTTCTAGTTTTCAAATTTTTTTTGGGGAGGTTCAAAATAATTTTTCAGGTTCAGATTTTTTCCTTTTGAACAAAATTTTATTTTTCAGGTGGTTAAATTTTTTTTTCTTTTGAACAAACTTTTATTTTTCATATTCAAATTTTTTTTTCTTTTGAACAAACTTTATGGCCCCAATTTAGCTCCATATATTGTTTCTTCTTTTTTCTTATTTTTAAAAGATATAATGGAAAAGGCAAGACGTTCTCTGGCTGTTTTTTATCAAAGCGTATTACTGAGTGAATGGGGAAGAATAATCCAGTTGGATGTGGGCCCACCACCTGCAGGGGGAACCGTGAGGGACCGGTGCAAAGAGGATTGGGTGGCGGACGAAGGTGGAGACCTCAGCGGCCCGATCCCCGGATGCTTAGGCTGGCTCTAGGGACGTGGAATGTTACCTCACTGGGGGGGAAGGAGCCTGAGCTTGTGCGGGAGGTCGAGAGATATCGACTAGAAATAGTCGGGCTCCCCTCCACGCACAGCGTGGGCTCTGGAACCCATCTCCTTGAGAGGGGCTGGACTCTCTTCTACTCTGGATTGGCCCACAGGGAGAGGCGGCGGGCTGGGGTGGGTTTGCTTGTTGCCCCCCAGCTCAGCCGTCTAGTGTTGGGGTTTACCCCGGTGGATGAGAGGGTCGCATCCCTGCGCCTTCGGGTCGGGGATAGGTCTCTGACTGTTGTTTCGGCCTACGGGCCGAGCGGTAGTGCGGAGTACCCGGCCTTCTTGGTGTCCCTGTCGGGGGTGCTGGATAGTGCCCCACCCGGGGACTCCATTATTCTGCTGGGGGACTTCAACGCCCACGTGCGAAACGACAGTGACACCTGGAGAGGCGTGATCGGGAGGAATGGCCTCCCCGATCTGAATCCGAGTGGTGTTTTGTTATTGGACTTCTGTGCTAGTCACGGATTGTCCATAATGAACACCATGCTCAAGCATAAGGGTGTTCATCAGTGCACTTGGCACCAGGACACCCTAGGCAGGAGGTCAATGATCGACTTTGTTGTCGTATCATCAGACCTTCGGCCGCATGTTTTGGACACTCGGGTGAAGAGAGGGGCTGAGCTGTCCACTGATCACCACCTGGTGGTGAGTTGGATCCGCTGGAGGAGGAGAAAGCCGGACAGACTTACCAGGCCCAAGCGCATAGTGAGGGTCTGCTGGGAACGCCTGGCGGAGCCCTCGGCCAGGGATGTATTCAACTCCCACCTCCGGGAGAGCTTTGACCAGATTCCGGGGGATGTTGGAGACATAGAGTCCGAGTGGACCATGTTCTCCACATCTATTGTCGATGCTGCTGCCCGTAGCTGCGGGCGTAAGGTCTGCAGTGCCTGTCACGGTGGCAATCCCAGAGCCCGGTGGTGGACACCGGCAGTAAGGGATGCTGTCAAGCTGAAGAAGGAGTCCTATCGGCTGTGGTTGGCTTGTGGGACTCTGAGGCGGCTGAAGGGTACCGTGAGGCCAAGCGTGCTGCGGCCCGAACTGTGGCAGAGGCAAAAACTCGGGCCTGGGAGGAGTTCGGTGAGGCCATGGAGAAGGGCTACCGGTCGGCCTCGAAGCGATTCTGGCAAACCGTCCGGCGCCTCAGGAGGGGGAAGCAGTGCTTCGCCGACACTGTTTATAGTGGGGGTGGGAGGCTGCTGACCTCGACTGGGGACATTATCGGGCGGTGGAAGGAGTACTTCGAGGATCTCCTCAGTCCTGCCATCACGCATTCTCTGGTGGAAACAGAGGCTGGGGACTCGGGGTTGGACTCTTTCATTAGCCAGGCTGAAGTCACCGAGGTGGTTAAAAAGCTCTGCGGTGGCAAGGCTTCGGGGGTGGATGAGATCCGCCCTGAGTACCTCAAATCTCTGGATGTTGTGGGGCTGTCATGGTTGACACGCCTCTTCAACATTGCATGGCGGTCGGGGACAGTACCTCTGGACTGGCAGACCAGGGTGGTGGTCCCCCTTCATAAGAAGGGGGACCGGAGGGTGTGTTCCAACTACAGGGGGATCACACTCCTTAGCCTCCCTGGTAAGGCCTACGCCAGGGTATTGGAGAGGAGAGTCCGGCCGATAGTCGAACCTCGGCTTCAGGAGGAGCAGTGTGGTTTTCGTCCCGGCCGTGGAACACTGAATTTCTAGACACAGCCAAGGGCCGGAGGGGGTCTGGTTTGGGGACCAGTGGATTTCCTCTCTTCTTTTTGCAGATGACGTGGTCCTGCTGGCCCCCTCTAGCCAAGACCTACAGCATGCAATGGGGCAGTTCGCAGCCGAGTGTGAAGCGGCTGGGATGAAGATCAGCTCCTCCAAGTCAGAGGCCATGGTACTCGACCGGAAAAGGGTGGCTTGTCCTCTTCAGGTTGGAGGGGAGTTCCTGCCTCAAGTGGAGGAGTTCAAGTATCTCGGGGTCTTGTTCACGAGTGAGGGAAGAATGGAGGGGGAGATCGACAGACGGATCGGTGCGGCTGCCGCAGTAATGGGGGCATTGTGCCGGTCCGTTGTGGTGAAGAGAGAGCTGAGCCGAAAAGCGAAGCTCTCGATTTACCGGTCGGTCTACATTCCTACCCTCACCTATGGCCATGAACTTTGGGTCATGACCGAATGAACGAGATCCCGGATACAAGCGGCTGAAATGAGCTTCCTCCGTAGGGTGGCCGGGCACTCCCTTAGAGATAGGGTGAGGAGCTCGGCCATTCGGGAGGGGCTCGGAGTAGAGCCGCTGCTCCTCCACATCGAGAGGAGCCAGTTGAGGTGGCTCGGGCATCTATACCGGATGCCTCCTGGACGCCTTCCACGGGAGGTGTTCCAGGCACGTCCCACCGGGAGGAGGCCCAGGGGACTGCCCAGGACACGCTGGAGGGACTATGTCTCTCGGCTGGCCTGGGAACGCCTTGGGCTCCCCCCGGAGGAGCTGGAGGAGGTGTCTGGGGAGAGGGACGTCTGGGTGTCTCTGCTGAGCCTGCTGCCCCCGCGACCCGGTTCCGGATAAGCGGAAGACGACGAGTACGAGTACGAGTACATGGTGCAGTTATCCTAATTGGCAATGTGCCAATGTGCCAAAGAAATGTCAATGATAAAACATATACAGTCATATGGAATAAATTGGAATATGAGTTCCGATGAGGCTCGTTTGTCAGATTAAAATTACCTTTCTAAAGTAACAACCTTTAAGCACATATTAAACATACTTTTCATTAAGCCCAGATTTCTGCATTAAAAATGGTTTTTATTGGTCTGTTGTAATATTCTAATCTTGAATGTCTTGTTTTCATTAGCTGTAAGCGAGAAATCATCATAATTAACAGAAATACAGGCTTTAAAACATCAGTCGGTGTGTATATATTCTATACAACGTGTTTTACTTAGTGAATTGAGTTAGTGAAATACATTAACTTTCCAGTAATATTTTAATTTATGAAATATGACTGTGTATCCTCTAAATGCTTAAAGAGATGAAAAAAGAACTGACAAATGATTAAAACCAAAAAAATGTCAGCAAGCAGTGGAGTCTCGTACACTCCAGCCACAACCCTAATTTTAATGCAAATTAAGAATGCACATCTGCATTCATATTAAAATTTCACATTACCAAAGACACACATACAAACACAGTGGGGATGGAAAGGTGGAGCACGAGGGGTACTGGTGGAGTCATGGGGAGTATGATGGCGAGGCACTGCCCCCCTTGGTGTTGTGTTGTTTGTGTTGGTGGGGGCCATGGGCTGCTGGGAGTAGTGGGTCCCAGGCTTCGCCTGTGGGTTTCGGATATTATGGTGTGGCTGGGTAAGGGGGCTGGTGCTCCTGTGCTCCTGTTTTTCACTGACGACTTACCTCGGTTAATGGCTGTCATGGGATGATGCATTGTGTCTGCCTGGGGTTACTATTAAAGCATTGTGGCCTGCCTACTTTGATTCTGAATGCAGTCTTGATTTGTTAAAGTCAGTTACGATTGTATCTTGAGATATTCTTTTTGTTGAGCAAAACTCTCCTGGCAAATATAGGCAACCAGCTTCTCTATTTGGTATGCCTGAAGTGCTGCGGTTGGACACTTAAAAATAAATAAATAAATACTCTTACACTTAAAGAAAAGAAAAAAGATTTCATCCAATGTGGTATAACTTAAAGACATGCCTGTTGTCTAAATTGTTGACAACTTTTTCCATCTTTTTGGGAAAATATGGCTGTGTATCTATAAAACAGTAATACTAAGTTGATGGGGAAGAGGACTATATATAAAGAATGCAAAAGGCTGAATACTGACTTGCGATAAGCTGCCATCTATTCAAAATATCAATTTTACATGGTGAAGTTATCCTCAGTAGTGTTGTCTGTGCTGTCGTCATATTCCTGTTTAATTGAGTTTGCAGTAAACGTAGCTGATATTCAGGGTCACGAGTCTCTTCAACTGTTATTTTGTTAGTTAGAAACCTAAAACCACTTGGTAACCACTAGTCTTATTAGAGATATATTGTGGGTGTTTGTTAATTGCTTAGGTGCTGAGAAATATGTGTTTGTGGAAACCTGATCTTAAAAACAGGTCAGCTGAAGCTTCCTTGGAGACTTTCGGTTGATGGCACATAAAAAGAGAGACCAGGGGAAAGGGCTCCAGGAGTTTCTTTTTTGCATGCACGTGCTTGTTTTGGTGTAGAAGTATGTGTTTCAGTGGGTCAGTAAGGCCAACAAACTCCCAGAGTTCCCAGGCCTGACCTGCATTTTTAATAGGTGTCTTTCAGCATGGCTGAGCTGCTGCAGGTGTTTTCAGTTGCAACTGATAATCTTTCTACACTGTCATTTGTGTGAAACAAAGATGAGGCGATGTGACTGAGGACAGAGTCAGCAACAAAAAAAAGAGGGAGAGTGAAGGAGGAAGAAGTTGTAAAGTCATGTGTATTAAGGGATATGTGCATTTGTACATCTGGCAACCACGGATAAACAATTCAGAGAAGTCCGATTCTTTGAGGTGTCTATCAGTTTACACTGTGTTTTTTGCATGCGCAGACCTTGTAAGGTTTTATAGAAGATTAAGCTTTTAGCAAAATTAGGTTTTACAAAGTATTAATAGCAGTGTTGCCAATAAGAATGTCAATGTATTTTTTTTATCCATGAAATGTTTCAGTTAGAGCTCGTTCAGTTTTAAGACTTTTCCACAGCTTTACCAGAGTGCAAATAGGTGTGGAGAGTGCTTTATACTGAAAACAGTTTTATGTGATCAGCCTGCTATCTGCCTTACAGACGGGTGCATTTCAGTCTTCCTGTCACATATTTTTAGTAAATAATGTGTATTTATTGTTGAGCACATATTTGCTTGCAGCCTTTTAATTCAAGCCTTAAAATAAAAATATTGCAAAATGTTCCCATGTTTGATTATCTGAACTGCTTTTATCATGTGAACTCTCTGCGCTGGTATAAACACACTTTATCTTTTTTTTATGTTTTTTTTTGCGGCACTAGTGGCCTTGATTTATTATTTTCCCAAGATAGGCAGAGAGAAAGTAGGGTGGAGGAAGCAAGAATACATGCAGCATAGGTCTCTAGGGTAGGAAAGGGAACCCAGAATGGCTGTGTCAAGAACTGAGGCCTCCATATATTTATTGCGTGCTCTACCGCTACGCCACCTGGCGCACCCACCATAGTCCCTTTATTATTTTTTGATTAATTCAGCAATGTCATATGCAGATGGTAGTTAACACGAGGCCCTTCATAGTGGGATTTTCCCCTTTAAAAGACAATGTTTATTTGGCTGTCAATGCAAACGATACCTTAATTAAAACATGTGTTTCTTGTGAAGATAAAGTATTGACTAATGAGTATCAGTGTGTCTTTATTGTGTCTGAACAAATTCTCGGTAATGTAATATTTGACATGAAAGCAAAATAATTTGCAAAGAGCAGGATGACAATTTCCATTGTAAATATGATTCCAGTGTAGTTTATACTGCACTGATATTCATGTAGCTGTGATGCTTATGCATGAGGTTTAGTCTTCATCTCTGCATTACCTCTGTGTACCTCTGAGAACAAGATGAATTGGTCCAAAATCCAAACAAATATTAGGAAGCTATGCTTTAGGGTATAAATGGTGGCAATCCTGAAATCCCTTCATTTCGTGTCAGATTTAATACTGCCTCTATCTTAAAACCAGCTGCACAGTTTTTCTTTTATTCTCAATGTAAGTAAATGAACGGAGAGATTACATGAATTAGTTTGTGTTATAGCCCTTAGAAGGAAAATCAGGATTAGTCAAAGTCAAAATCAGCAGGTCACCCCAAAGCAAGCCAAAAACTAGAATTGAGCACTAAAAGCATCATCTTTAATTAACAACTTCAACGCACAAGTCCAAATTTGGCAAAAACGGGAAGCGAGAATGTACAAATTAAATAAATAAAAATGTATCAAAAGTGCAAATGTGCTTGTCTTTCATACGAATTATGTATTTGGGCACTCTATTCCACACTGAATGCACCTCTCCCTTCCTGTAAGTTCATCTTTTATTCATAACCTTAACTTTCATTTGCTCAATAACTGATAGTCTCTCTTTATTTTTCCTTTTCTTTCCAGAAAAGACAGTACAGCCACAAGATTCTCAGTCTGCAATTGTGCCACTTGTGTCTGACCGTCCCATCCCATCCATAGCTGATGGTGAGCCGGTCCTTTTGAGAGGAGGTCCAGATTCTGTTCTGCCGTCTATTGTTTCCACTAATCCAAGCTTTATAGAGCAAGAAGAAAAAAGCACTAAAGGTACCCACATTTTCATTAATTTGACAGTTCCAGAGAGTAATGATGAAATAACAGTGTTTGATTCTCACTTGACTAGTCTATTGAATATTGGCTCCATCGAATCTGTAGAAACAAATACAACAGTGAGATAAACAGAAGTAATTGATGTGTTTAACTATATCCATACTGTAGCCACCATCTTTGAGGGATCAATGGGTCCTCTGAAAGAGGATGAACTGACAACAAAAGACCCACAACACAAAGACTCAACCTTTAAGCCATCATCCACAGAGGAAGACAAGTCTGTTTCAAAAGCAACCCAAACAACTGACCCAGCTGCAACAAATACCACTGGCTTGGTTCCTACAGCAATGCCATCTGAACCACCTATCACCAAAACAACTGAGGAAACCCAAACAACAGAGACCCATATGAAAAAGCTCTCTGTCAGCACCACATCTGGATACATGGGCGAGTATGGGAGGACTCCCATGTATGTCAAACAGGATTCAGAAGTGACTCAGACAGTGCAGGCTGAGGACAAATCTTCTGCAATTTCTTCAACCAAACTGTACACCTCTAAAGATGAACGTAAAACACTAGAGGCACCCAACATAATTTTTGCAGCTTTAGCTGACTTTACTGAATCAAAGTTACAAAATGTCTCTACTTCTTCATCTGCAGGAGGTTATAGGAACACTACTTTAACATTTTCTCCTACAGGATCCTCAGATAAAGAAAGTTCTCGTGAAAGCGTAACTAATTTTTCGGACATGTCTGTCACTGAAGCTACTGTGGCTTCCTCACCTTATAATAATATAATAATAGTGTCAGCATCAAGGAAAGCTGAAGCAAGTGACACCTCGAAAACAACTGTTGCTTTAACTTCCTCGCTTGAAAGCACACAAACAAACACATCCATATCTCTTGAAACCGATAAAAACTTTATTACAACTGTGCCAGGGAAAGAGTCAGCTGCTCCAGAGAAAAGTTCAAGAACTCCAATAACAGAGGAAGAGAGGATTATTGATCAAAAAAGTGAAATATCGTTCAAACACACATCATCTCCTACAGGTTCCTCATTGTTCAGCACAGAGAAGACAACAGCTCTGCTAGTTGAGGATGATTACAGTGTTCAAACAGTTCAAACAATGACATCTTCACTTTCCACAGTCACAGCTAGAACAGAAAGTTCTTCTGTCAGTTCTCCAGTAGAAGAAGACTTTTCAGGAGACCAAAGTACTGACATGTTCACGCCAGTCTCTACAGTTACAGAAATATCTTCATCTGTTCACATTAACGAGACAACACAATCTCCTGAAACAATGGCAGTCCAAATAATCACAGATGCTGAAGGTTCTGGAGAAGGCTCCGCTGATTTTATCAGCAAGTCATTTGTGACCGTTGCTACTGCATCCCCAGCGTTGTTCACAGAGTCTCCATCAGTCACAACATCAGACACATCTTTGAAAAGTGACACTTTAAAACCAACTGTCTTCTCAGCTTCATCACTTCATGGTGTAGTGAAATTAATATCTGTGTCTCCTAAAAAAGAACATGTTGTTACCACAAGTCAGTTTGGAGGAGATTCAGAAACACCAGAACAACGTAGATCCTCAGCACTTCCATCTGTTTCTGAAGGAACCGAGGAATTTACTGTTTCACCAGAAGATGGAACAAGTTCTTCTGCCCAAACACCAATCATGTATATCCAGACAACTTCTTTGGAAGATGAAATCTCGGTTAAATACAGTTCTGTCCCACCATTAACTCACTCACTTTTCACCACTGAGCAACCTAAAACAGATGAAACACTCATGTCTCTTTTAACAGAAGAGCCGTCAATTTCTCCGATCTCTGAGGGTAAACCCATGACCCCGTTAACAGGTTCACCAATTACGCCATCAGTCTCATCATCCACTACTGCGTATCATCAGTATGAAGATTATGATACAAAGTCTACAATGGTGGAGTCCATTCCTTTAAGCAATGGAACAAGTATCCAACCTGACACAGCTACACTTCTCGTTGTCCCAGATGCTGAAACTTCTGGACAAACACTTTCTGATGTCACTGACAAGTCAATTAAGACAACAGCAGTTTATTCAACAATTAGTACAAAGTCACCTTCAGCCTCAGCATCATACGCATCTGAAACAAGGGATGTTTCAACAACTACTGTTACCCCAGATGCATTACTTCACAGCACAGTGAAACCAACAGTGATATCTCCTGAAACAAAACAGGCGTTTACCACAACCCATTCTAAAGAAGAGTCTGCAACGTCATTGGAAACTTCAACTTCTGCCATTACAGATAAAGGGAGCACAAATCAATATACCAGTGAATACCCCAGTGAAATGTCCAGCAAACACCTGGTATCTCCAACAGGTTCCTCGTTAATCAGTCCAGAGACAACAATGGCAGGGCAAGCAGATAAATATTCCGCAGAACAAAAAAACCATCCCTTCAATTTCATCTATTACTGAAAAGGAAGAGACATTTTCTCTCACTACTGCAGAAGATGAGGACGGTTCTGGATCCACAATTACAGACCAGTTCAGGTCAACTATTACCGTTATTGGTTCATCTTCAACTCTGTACAGCAATGACACAACAACAAAAACAACAACATCTCCTGAAGCAGCATCAACCTTTGTGTTCACAGCTGAAGATATTTCTGGTGAAAACATCACTAAATCTACTGACACACCTGTCACTAAAGGTAGGGCTAGCTCTTCAGCCTTTAATATTTTTCTTCATCAGTGTCAGCATCAAGAAAAGCTGAAACAACTGATACTTCAAAAAACAATTGGTACTTCAGCTTTAGAACTCCACATCACAGAGGAACCAACATCAGTGTCCACTGAAACACCTCTGACTTTCACTACTGCTACGTCTGAGCAAAAGTCAGTCATGCCAGAGGAAAGTTCAAGAACTCCAGTGACAAATGATGAGAGGATAGGTAGGCCCACAATTGAAACATCTAGCATACACATGGCATCTCCTACAGGTTCTTCATTGTTCAGCACAGAGAAGACAACAGCTCTGCTAGTTGAGGATGATTACAGTGTTCAAACAGTTCAAACAATGACATCTTCACTTTCCACAGTCACAGCTAGAACAGAAAGTTCTTCTGTCAGTTCTCCAGTAGAAGAAGACTTTTCAGGAGACCAAAGTACTGACATGTTCACGCCAGTCTCTACAGTTACAGAAATATCTTCATCTGTTCACATTAACGAGACAACACAATCTCCTGAAACAATGGCAGTCCAAATAATCACAGATGCTGAAGGTTCTGGAGAAGGCTCCGCTGATTTTATCAGCAAGTCATTTGTGACCGTTGCTACTGCATCCCCAGCGTTGTTCACAGAGTCTCCATCAGTCACAACATCAGACACATCTTTGAAAAGTGACACTTTAAAACCAACTGTCTTCTCAGCTTCATCACTTCATGGTGTAGTGAAATTAACATCTGTGTCTCCTGAAAAAGAACATGTTGTTACTACAAGTCAGTTTGGAGGAGATTCAGAAACACCAGAACAACGTAGATCCTCAGCACTTCCATCTGTTTCTGAAGGAACCGGGGAATTTACTGTGTCACTAGAAGGTAGAACAAGTTCTTCTGCCCAAACACCAATCATGTATATCCAGACAACTTCTTTGGAAGATGAAATCTCAGTTAAATACAGTTCTGTCCCACCATCAACTCACACATTTTTCACCACAGAGCAACCTAAAACAGATGAAGCACTCATGTCTCTTTTAACAGAAGAGCAGTCAATTTCTCCGGACTCTGAGGGTAAACCCATGACCCCGTTAACAGGTTCACCAATTACGCCATCAGTCTCATCATCCACTACTGCGTATCATCAGTATGAAGATTATGATACAAAGTCTACAATAGTGGAGTCCATTCCTTTAAGCAATGGAACAAGTATCCAACCTGACACAGCTACACTTCTCGTTGTCCCAGATGCTGAAACTTCTGGACAAACACTTTCTGATGTCACTGACAAGTCAATTAAGACAACAGCAGTTTATTCAACAATTAGTACAAAGTCACCTTCAGCCTCAGCATCATACGCATCTGAAACAAGGGATGTTTCAACAACTACTTTTACCCCAGATGCATTACTTCACAGCACAGTGAAACCAACAGTGATATCTCCTGAAACAAAACAGGCGTTTACCACTACCCATTCTAAAGAAGAGTCTGCAACGTCATTGGAAACTTCAACTTCTGCCATTACAGATAAAGGGAGCACAAATCAATATACCAGTGAATACCCCAGTGAAATGTCCAGCAAACACCTGGTATCTCCAACAGGTTCCTCGTTAATCAGTCCAGAGACAACAATGGCAGAGCAAGTAGATAAATATTCCACAGAACAGAAGACCATCCCTTCAATTTCATCTATTACTGAAAAGGAAGAGACATTTTCTCTTACTACTGCAGAAGATGAGGATGGTTCTGGATCCACAATTACAGACCAGTTCAGGTCAACTATTACCGTTATTGGTTCATCTTCAACTCTGTACAGCAATGACACAACAACAAAAACAACAACATCTCCTGAAGCAGCATCAACCTTTGTGTTCACAGCTGAAGACATTTCTGGTGAAAACATCACTAAATCTACTGACACACCTGTCACTAAAGGTACGGCTAGCTCTTCAGCCTTTAATATTCTTTCTTCATCAGTCTCAGCATCAAGAAAAGCTGAAACAACTGATACTTCAAAAACAATTGGTACTTCAGCTTCAGAACTCCACATCACAGAGGAACCAACATCAGTGTCCACTGAAACACCTCAGACTTTCACTACTGCTACGTCTGAGCAAAAGTCAGTCATGCCAGAGGAAAGTTCAAGAACTTCAGTGACAAATGATGAGAGGATAGGTAGGCCCACAATTGAAACATCTAGCATACACATGGCATCTCCTACAGGTTCTTCATTGTTCAGCACAGAGAAGACAACAGCTCTGCTAGTTGAGGATGATTACAGTGTTCAAACAGTTCAAACAATGACATCTTCACTTTCCACAGTCACAGCTAGAACAGAAAGTTCTTCTGTCAGTTCTCCAGTAGAAGAAGACTTTTCAGGAGACCAAAGTACTGACATGTTCACGCCAGTCTCTACAGTTACAGAAATATCTTCATCTGTTCACATTAACGAGACAACACAATCTCCTGAAACAATGGCAGTCCAAATAATCACAGATGCTGAAGGTTCTGGAGAAGGCTCCGCTGATTTTATCAGCAAGTCATTTGTGACCGTTGCTACTGCATCCCCAGCGTTGTTCACAGAGTCTCCATCAGTCACAACATCAGACACATCTTTGAAAAGTGACACTTTAAAACCAACTGTCTTCTCAGCTTCATCACTTCATGGTGTAGTGAAATTAATATCTGTGTCTCCTGAAAAAGAACATGTTGTTACCACAAGTCAGTTTGGAGGAGATTCAGAAACACCAGAACAACATAGATCCTCAGCACTTCCATCTGTTTCTCAAGGAACCGAGGAATTTACTGTTTCACCAGAAGATAGAACAAGTTCTTCTGCCCAAACACCAACCATGTATATCCAGACAACTTCTTTGGAAGATGAAATCTCAGTTAAATACAGTTCTGTCCCACCATCAACTCACACATTTTTCACCACAGAGCAACCTAAAACAGATGAAGCACTCATGTCTCTTTTAACAGAAGAGCAGTCAATTTCTCCGGACTCTGAGGGTAAACCCATGACCCCGTTAACAGGTTCACCAATTACGCCATCAGTCTCATCATCCACTACTGCGTATCATCAGTATGAAGATTATGATACAAAGTCTACAATAGTGGAGTCCATTCCTTTAAGCAATGGAACAAGTATCCAACCTGACACAGCTACACTTCTCGTTGTCCCAGATGCTGAAACTTCTGGACAAACACTTTCTGATGTCACTGACAAGTCAATTAAGACAACAGCAGTTTATTCAACAATTAGTACAAAGTCACCTTCAGCCTCAGCATCATACGCATCTGAAACAAGGGATGTTTCAACAACTACTTTTACCCCAGATGCATTACTTCACAGCACAGTGAAACCAACAGTGATATCTCCTGAAACAAAACAGGCGTTTACCACTACCCATTCTAAAGAAGAGTCTGCAACGTCATTGGAAACTTCAACTTCTGCCATTACAGATAAAGGGAGCACAAATCAATATACCAGTGAATACCCCAGTGAAATGTCCAGCAAACACCTGGTATCTCCAACAGGTTCCTCGTTAATCAGTCCAGAGACAACAATGGCAGAGCAAGTAGATAAATATTCCACAGAACAGAAGACCATCCCTTCAATTTCATCTATTACTGAAAAGGAAGAGACATTTTCTCTTACTACTGCAGAAGATGAGGATGGTTCTGGATCCACAATTACAGACCAGTTCAGGTCAACTATTACCGTTATTAGTTCATCTTCAACTCTGTACAGCATTGACACAACAACAAAAACAACAACATCTCCTGAAGCAGCATCAACCTTTGTGTTCACAGCTGAAGACATTTCTGGTGAAAACATCACTAAATCTACTGACACACCTGTCACTAAAGGTACGGCTAGCTCTTCAGCCTTTAATATTCTTTCTTCATCAGTCTCAGCATCAAGAAAAGCTGAAACAACTGATACTTCAAAAACAATTGGTACTTCAGCTTCAGAACTCCACATCACAGAGGAACCAACATCAGTGTCCACTGAAACACCTCAGACTTTCACTACTGCTACGTCTGAGCAAAAGTCAGTCATGCCAGAGGAAAGTTCAAGAACTTCAGTGACAAATGATGAGAGGATAGGTAGGCCCACAATTGAAACATCTAGCATACACATGGCATCTCCTACAGGTTCTTCATTGTTCAGCACAGAGAAGACAACAGCTCTGCTAGTTGAGGATGATTACAGTGTTCAAACAGTTCAAACAATGACATCTTCACTTTCCACTTTTCTCACAACAGAAGATACTGCAGAAGATAATGAACGTTTAGAACCCATTAGTGCAGACCATTCTGTTTCGACTATTACAGCTTTTGGTACATTCTCAACGCATAACACTGGTGATAACATTCGATTAGCATCTGTCTCAGCATTAACCAAAGCTGTAACAAGTGATACGTCCAAAACAGCAGTTTCTTTTGCACCTCACCCCACAGAACAAACAACATCAGTGTCTCCTGAAACACCTTTGACCTTTGCTATAATCCAGTCTGAGGAGGATTTAGCAACTCTAGAACAAAGTTCACCACCTGCAGTAACCGATAAATATACTATATCTAAACATAGAAATAGAATGTCATTCAAACACGCCATTTCTCCAACAGGTTCCTCATTGTTTAGCACAGATAAGGCAACTGCCCTTCCATTTGTGGATGGTTCCAGTGTTCAAACGGTCCCGTCATTGGAACCTTTACTTTCTAGAATGACTGCAAAAACAGAAAGTTCCTTTGCCAGTTCTTCGTTAGATGAAGGCTTTTCAGGAGACCAAACGAAAGATATGTTAACACAAACTTCAGCTTTTGGGGAAATGTCCAAATCTTCTAAAGCAGTGGGAGTCCAAATAACCACAGACACTGGCTCTTATGTTTTTACTGATAAGTCATTTGTGGCAGTTCCAGCTCTTTCCTCAATATCAATTACAGTGTCTCCATCAGTTACAGTGTCACAACCACCAGAAACAAGCTATAGTTCGAAAACTACTGCCACACCAGCTTCATCATTTCCCAGCACAAAGAAGCCAACATTGGTGTCTCCTGAAACAAAAGAGATTGTCACCACCTCCCAGTCCCGTGAAGAGTCAGCAACTGTAAAAGGAAGTTCAGCCTTGTCAGTAACAGATGAGGAGAGCACAAGTAAATTTACAAAATTATATGTCGGTCCCTCACGTTTCACAGTCTTAACACAGACAGAAGAAAAAACAGAGTACAGCAGCAGTACAGCGAACTCCTTACCTGTCCTCAGTAAAACAACTGTCAGTCCCCCTAGCACAGTTGTCAACCCAATCTTGGGATCACAATTTTATGGTGGGGATGGTTCAGTTGCTGTTGCCTCTTCTTCTGTCCTCACATCAAGCACAACAGCTGGCGTGTCCTCATCGAGTAGCACAGTCAGACCAGTACTGTCAACAGCCTCTTCTCAGAACACATCAAAGATAGTAAATTCTCAAATTTCCATATCACCTTCTCTCTTTAGTACTGAGGAATTAACCCCAATCCCCATTTCTGCTTCTCACCAGAGCAAAATTACATCAACTACAAACGATGCAAAAGATGAGAGCCAAAAAGTTCTTACTCAAACAAAATCTCAGTCCGATAGAAATGTTTTATTCCAGTCATCCTTTGAGGTCATGACACAATTATCCACCGATGCTACTTCTTTTTCTTCCACCAATGAAATGGGGATATCCTCAGACCCTGAGTTAGAAAATGATGATTCAACTGAGGTAGAGAACTCGGGCGATGAAGCATCTGGGTATACAGATTATGTACCTCTGGAAATGCAAACAGTGGCACAGCGACCCATTGTGGAATTATCTTTCCGAGGAACAATTGCTCCAAGCGTATCCGATGCGAAGTACACTGAGCTGACCACAAAATCTCAAAATGACTTTTTTGCTGTGACAGATGAAGCTGAAACAGATGAGAGTGAAAGTGGATCATTGACAAGCCATTCTGGTAGACAACCTTGTAAAGAATTGTTGTCCTCAGCCCAAGCTCCACTTATGACAAACAGAGAGACTTACTTTGCTGAGCCTGGCAGTGAAGGTGATTCTTCCATTGAGGAAGACTGTTCAGATGCTAACCCCAGCGAGTCAACATTTGGACAGGTTTCAAGTTCTTTTATGAAACCCAAAACAACTTTGGATGTAAAATATCTCCAGAACACTGAGGCTGATGCTACTGATTCAGTTACATATACCACCCTCCCCCCAACATCATTTTTGGAATTGGTAACAGCTTCCACTACTGTGACTGAGAAGCCAGCTGAGTTGTTTTTAAGCAGTACTGTTCACTCAGTTTCCTCAGTGTCAATGTTTAAAGAAAAAGATAGTTCAGGTCATGGTTCAGCAACTCTTAAAAGCACACCTACAGGTACTAAAAAGACTAATGGATCTTCCGTTTTTGGCACAGAGAAACTCAGAACAACAATGGCCATGCAAACGTGGGGACTATCTGATGACTCTAAATCTCCTCAGTCTGAAGTTGGGGGTGACACAACAATTACAATGACACAACATGTGGACTTAGGAGAAGAACAAGAAGGCTCAGGAACTTTCAGTGCTCCTGTTTTTACTTCTTCACCAGTAACTGCAGATCGAGTGACATC
Organism: Crenichthys baileyi; assembly: GCA_036173005.1. Taxonomy (NCBI): domain Eukaryota; kingdom Metazoa; phylum Chordata; class Actinopteri; order Cyprinodontiformes; family Goodeidae; genus Crenichthys; species Crenichthys baileyi. Next base: position 260,672 of record JAHHUM010000955.1, read on the forward strand.
CCTTGATTCCTCCTTTGTGAGGTCAGAGATCACAAAGTCACACAGTGTCCAACTAGACCCTTCGGCTGAAGATTTATCACAATCCACAACTTACCCTATGTCTGCAAGTCATAAAACAGGTCAGGTTGCAGAATCAACCTCGTTTCAACCTAGTACTTATTATGTGATTCGAGCGGCTTCTGGTTTCGAAAGTAATGTGACAGTTCTGCCAAAGCTATCTCATGATGCACAACCATCATCTCCACATGGTAGCTTTCACACTGAAAATGATTATCCAGCCCCAGACTATGGTTCAGGAGATCAGAATTTTGTTCAATCAGTTCCTCAGTACAATGAAATTCCAAAATCCAGCAATAGTACTGTGGTTATATCCACAGTGTTAGTTTACAAAGCATCTTCAAGTGAGCCTTCTAAAGCTGTAATGGGCATTACTGAGAGAAAGACAACTACGCCATCTGTTGCGTCAGAGGCTCACAGAGCTGTGGCAACGAGTCCCATCAATGTTGTCTCAGTTTCCAGCTCTAAAAGTAGTTCTGAAAGCTTTAGCAGCTCAAATAATTTGTCATCTGACTTTAGCACAATTAAAAAAAAAGGGTCACCCATCTATGAAACTATGTCATCAAGCTCTGATGATGTATCAGTACACCAGACAATTACAAAGGTACCGCAGATTTCCAGAATTAAAGCTGAAACTCTGTTCCCCGAAGAAATTGAGTCTGCATTCAAGGAAAACGATACAGCAACATCAAAGATGGATAGTACAGGTGGTACCTCAACTACCACGAGTATCCATGGAGCATTAACAACAACATCAACAAGACAAGCACAAAATCAGCTAGAGTTAGTTACATCTTTAGCCACCCAACCATCATCCTTTTCTGAGGAAAAAGAAAAGCAATACAATGAAATATCAACATCCCTGTCCCTTAATGGAAGAAAAACATCAATAGAAGAAGAAGAAACAACCACCTCTGCCCCAATAAGACTTGATTTGGGCCACACAGTTATTGGCGAGACTGTAGAAATTCCAGGTACGTTTTATTTAAAGTCCTTTTCCCAAATACAAAAAAGTCTTTATGCTTGGAGTACTTTAAGTAAATGTTCACGTTTTTTACTCAACAGAAATGTATTCATGTCAAGAAAACATTTGTCTGAATGGAGGATCTTGCTTCAAGAGTGGCAGCATCTATTCATGTAGCTGTTCTCCCGGGTTCACTGGTCATCGGTGTGAAACAGGTGCAATATTGATTAATAATATATATTTTATATCACATAAACTAGAGATTTGACTGTTTTTGTATTTACTGTATTTCCTACAAAGATATTGATGAGTGCCAATCAAACCCGTGCCGTAATGGAGGCACATGTGTTGATGGGCTGGCTTCCTTCACATGTGTGTGTCTGCCAAGCTACTCTGGGCTTTACTGTGAGGAAGGTAAGCTTAGAGTGGCTGTCCTAAACCTTTTTCTCTGTATACGTGTTTTCATTCCTAAAAAACTCGGTCCATTACAATTACAACTGTCTGTGATTATTCATCTTACTGTTTAGACTGAGGTTTAAGGTGTCAGTGGCTCATCTACTGCTGTAGGTCTCTCTGTTGCTCCTGCTGTTTAGCTGTATTTGAACAGTTTGAACCAGTGGTCTTTCCTTTTTTAGATAAGGTTGTGCAACAAATGTGATGTTTTCTTTTCTTCTGTTCTACATGTAAACTGATGAAAGAGGTTTTTATTACTGTTCTCCTGACTTTTAGTAACTTTTGTCTTACTTTTGTTACGCACTTTGTTCTCCTTGTTTGGATATTTTAAAGTGCTTTATAAATCAACCAATTAAATAATTAAATGAGGTTTACATGACATGATAGGCTAAAAGATTTTTGTACAGTTTCTTTTTAAGGTCATATGTTGGAACTTGAACTACACATGCTTCTAACCCCATAGGAACACACTGTAAATTTTAGCTAATAATGAGCTAAGGATTATCTTACATTCTTTCCAGTCATTAGCTGAGCGATGAATACAATGACAATCAATTTTTTCTCTGTGAATTGGTGCCTCAAGCTTTTTTATATTATTTGAAAAGATTTAACCCCCCTTGATGTCAGAAATAGATAGTTGATATATTGTCTGCATATGCTATTACAGAAATTGAGATTAAGTGTGACAATTTAACTTTTAAGTGTTTAGGGAAATGACAGCTGCATTGATAAATAAGTTGGACCCCATTAAATTTGTGCATCCGAAAATGGATTCAAATTGTTCTGGTGAATGCAGGCTATTAAATATTGAAAAAAGTATAATGAAAAAAATATGTTTTATACCCCTAAACATACCTTTTTATGCCCACGTACCAGAACATTGTCTATCAAGCTATTTGTCTTAGTTAATTTTGATTAATCATGAAAAGAAATCAAAATTAAAATGCTCAAATGTCACCTTGAAATTCAGTAAAATGCACATTTTTTCTCTGAAGCTTTCAAGTTACACCTTTTTTCTATTGCAGTTTTGATTGGGCCAGTTGACTAATATGATGATGAACCTTAATTTATTCAAAATAACAATGAACTGCCTCCTGTTGGTACATATTATTTGTTGGAGTCCGACACACATTTACATACAATAGACTATTTAGACTATTGGTATGGCATAGAAAATTACTTTAAAGGTTTGGTCTGCTTTAAATGAACTGGAGTTATTTCCTTCAATAATCTGTTTTAGGCAGATGTGAAAGCTTATCTGAATTATGGTACAGACCAAACAAGCCAAAACCTCTCAGCTGAAAATGTGGGTCCTACTTCAATTGGAAGTTAACACTGGTGCTGTTTGTTTGCTAAGGGTAGAAAAGCAAAGAGAGTGTCCGTCTGACCAAAGAGAGCAAGTGAGCCAAAGGGATGAAGTGTAATCGCTTATATGTATAATTTATAAACATGTGTGATATATGTTTTTTCTTTCATTCTCGCGGGATCTATGTAACTCAGCAGAACGTTGTGCTCTGTCAATTTTTGTCCTTTTGTTAAAATTATGGCAAGATAGATTAATATTTAATGGAAAAGGAGCATCTTTCGACCAAAGCTTGCTGTTTATGTTGGCTAAGCATCTTGTGATTGCTTCCCAAATTGCAGATGTTGAAACTTTATGACAGTGTCCAGTTGGTTTTGTCCTCTTTCTAAGGTTCAGTGTAAAAGTGACCCTAACCATATGAAGGCTTAGTATTTTTTTACATCATCCCCTAATCATGACAGAGCATCCTGGAATATGAAATTGCCCTATACATTTGCATAAAAATTGTCCATGAATTGATCTAAAGACTCTGGCAATTGATTTCTTTTTGTACCCGAAAAGGACAGGTATGAAATGAACACAACTGCTAACATGGAAATTGATAAAGGGACCTAGGAAAAACGATTTTATCATGGCAGCAGATAATAAATCCAATGAACACAAAAAGCGTTGCTTGTTGTTAAAGTGATGACACTAAGCAACACATTAAGGTAAAACATTTAAGCAGATCTTTTAAAAAAGAAGTGTGTGCAGCCATTGCTAAACTTATGTAAAGATGCAGCATGCACAGTTTCTACACAACATTTTATTTTTACTTCTGTTTTTCTGTGTGGTAAACAACATGCTGTGTCCTTCACAGGTTGCTGTAACTCAACACAAACTTGATTAGCTTGTTCCTTTGTCCCTCAGATTAGAAATGTACATGTCAGAATGTTTAGACCATGCAATACTATTTCAAGCAGCATTTGTTTCTCGTCACCGATGACTGGTTCAGTGTTCTATCAGGACTTTCCACACTTCCTTAAAAAAATTATTTGAAAGTTTTAATTTTAAGATTTTTTGCTCACACTGAGCCTGTTGGTCTCCTATTATCTACACGAATGGCCTTCACTTGTATAGCACTTTATCAAGTCCCCAGAGACCCCCAAAGAGCTTTACACTACAATCAGACATCCACCCATTCATAGTGGTAGACTACATTGTAGCCATAGCTACCCTGGGGCAGAATGACATAAGCGATGCTGCCATTAAACCAGTTACAAGACGAACTCCTACCACCTGAGCCACAGTCGCCCCACAAAGACTAGCCACTTCATTAGTATTGTAAATATAAATAATTATTTGCTTTCTTTTTAAAAATGGTTGTTTGAGGCATTAAAGTCCATTTATAGAAGTCACTGGGTTATCTTTCTCAGTTATGAAACATGAACAGCAAAAGTTGGGCTTATTCAGAACACTGATTGGTTCATTAGGGGCTGCTAGACCTCAAGTTACAACCCATTATATCAATATTGAACAGTTAGACTCAAAAATGATTTTAATGCTCCTTGGAGTTAGCTGGGTATCAATGTAAATCGTCATAATGCCTTCCGTGCAAAGGAAAAAATACTACGGATGATTTCTTCTTACTTGCCTACGCCCTACATTTTGTACGGATAACTCTTCTGGGATTCCCACCCATATTATGTACCCAGACACAGCTGTATGGAGATATGTTGCCAAATGAAAAGGGGAAAAACTAGCTCATGGAAGAACACCACAGTACTTTTGTAACACTCCTGGTTTGTGATATCTGTTGTTTCTTTTGGTAAGAAAAAAATGTTTTAGAAACAGAGATACATACAGTGTCATGCAAGCCCTGTCAGAATTCCAGGGTTTTCTGACTTATATATCTGACTCATTATAGTTAATTTTGAAACCTTGCCCACCTTTAATGTGTCATATATCCTGTAGAATCCAACTGAAAAAGAAACAAACTGGTTGGGAGAGGGAATACAAAAATAAAATAAGTGCAATAATCTGGTTGCATATAGTACCTGTAGACATGCTTAAACTAAAACTTTGATCAAAGACCTTTGGATTTAATTTTAACATTCAGCCTTATTGAGTTTATAGATGTCATCAATTGTAAAGAAGCTGATGAGTCTGAAATGCAGTTCATTTGTCCAAGAAGGATTTTCTTGACATTTGCTCATTTGATTCCTGTAACTGAAGCCAAAATTCAAATAGAGCTAACAAAAGATCAACTGAAAAATTAATTCTCATTTTACAAATGTTAGTCATGAGAAGAGTACGATAGATTTCGTTCTATCATGGTAAATAGAAATATGGTTTTTTTTCTATTTTCCAAATTGAAAAAACAAGGCGGCAACTGGTCACAGACATTGCCAAAGGGTGGTCAATAGTCATGTAAGTGCTTCAGCTAGGCTATTATTTTCTACATGTAACAACCATCTACTGTATTCCATTCCTGGCTAAAGCCTGCCGAAACATTTTTGGAGAATGTGTTATGGTCTGAAGGAACCAAACTTTTAGATAACTATACTAAAAGGTACATGGAAATGGCACTGCACATAACTAAAATGAACATCATGCCTACCGTAAATATTCCCGGTTAATTTTATTCAGATGGAACTGTAGTTCTTGTGAAGTCAGAGAAAATGACACACAGTTCCAAAACACAATCAGTTATTTTAATTCACTTTTGATGAATTACATCTTCATCTAAACATGAAGATGTAAATTATTTCGAGCATCACAGCAAGTTCAAGCTTACTTCCAAATCACGACAAAAATGGCTCCACCAGAAAAAATTTCAGATTTTGGAATGACTTAGGCAAAGTCCAGGCCTAAATCTGACTGAAAATCAGTTGAGTCATATGAAGAGAGCTGTGGACAATCTAATACAACATAGATGCACATTGTCATTCCACTCTAACAGATTTATCAAACTTTTGCAAGGTGGAATGGGAATGGAAAGTCAAAATGTGGTATACTGACAGACTCATAACAAAGAACACTGAATGCTAAAATTGAAACGAAAGGTGATTTGACAAGCTTTTCTTGCTGCAATAGCCTCCGCCCCAAACAGATGTGCTTGTTTTTCAGGTGAACTTAACAGGATATTTATCACAATTAGGGTTGGATCGGTTTAAAATTGATTCATATGGTATTTATTTTTGAAGTCACAAAAACCTAGAATTTTGACATTGATGTGTAATGTTTTTTACCTCTCACTATTGATTTTTTTATTTTAATAAATTCAGATTGAGAATGAGAATCAGTGCAGATATACACTACATTGCCAAAAGTATTTGTCTGTTTACTTTTACATATACATATACTGACATCCTATTCTTAATCCATGAGGTCCAATTTGTTGATGGACGCAGTAGCATGTAAACATCTTCCACAAGGTTTAGGAGTGTATTTATAGTTAGATGAGAAAAACAGAATTGCAGCCTCTGCTCTAATTCATCCCAAATGTGTTCAAGAAGGTTGAGGTAAGGACTCTGCAGGTCAGTCAAGTTTCTCCACACCAAACTTTATACACCTGCAGCCATGGAAGGGATTGGAACAAAATAATTTATTGATTTGGTGAAGTGATCCCAATACTTTTGGCAATATAGTGTAAGTAACTGAGCCTCACTGAATTAATATACACAAATAATCAATGAATATGATAAAGAAGAATGTTTTTACCTATTAAAATCTTAAGGACAAACATACAGACATTTTAAACATTTTAAAACTCACTTCTTCAGTTTTACATTAACTAAATAGCTATAGCTCAGCTCAGCTCACTGATTCATGCAACAATAGCTGCCTTTCTGTTTAAGTTGTAATCAATTTGTTTTTATGGTTTTTCACATAGGACTTGTGAAGAAATACTGTGAAATGAATCAATCTAGTTTTATGTTATCCAAGTTTTTGAGACTACACTGGAATAGTTAATTTCGTATTTCCTTTTACTACTGCATAGAAGAGTTCCTTTTTATTTACAAACAGTATCAGAGATAACTGCAGCCCTGAAGGGCCTAGTTAACCTAATCTATTCTGCCCTCTTGGTAAACTAGGTAATGTCCCAAACTTTCAAGCACTGATGGAGATTTATGTTTGATTGAAAGAGGCTGTTAAAATATAGATCTAATAATTCTTGCACACTAAAACCCCATCTCATTTTTTTCTTCTGTCAGACACTGAAACATGTGACTATGGTTGGCACAAGTTTCAGGGCCATTGCTACAAGTTCTTCCCTCAGAGGAAGGGCTGGGATGCTGCAGAGCGAGAGTGCCGCATACAGGGAGCTCATCTTACCAGCATCCTGTCCCACGAAGAGCAACAATTTGTCAACCGTAAGCAGGAGTTTGTTCTTAAAGATAATCCCTAATAAGTACAGTAACATGCTTTGCTTCATTAAGGTGGTTGATGTTCATGACAAAAGGGAAACAACACAAGTAATCTGATAAGAGCACAATAAAAGTTCAAAACAGTAGCAAGAAGGAGATTGCAGAGAAATGATTTAGGCAGTGAAAATGCCTGTGATATCTTTATTTTATTATTTGCTTTTTGTAACAGCACAGTCTGAAAATGAGGAGAAGATAAAAGAGTAATATTGTCTGCTGTTTTTATCTCTCCTAAATTGCAGGTCTTGGACAAGACTACCAGTGGGTTGGGCTGAATGATAAAATGTTTGACAACGACTTCCGCTGGACCGATGGCAGCCCTGTGGTAAGATGCTGCTTTGTGACATATGATGATCTCCCCAAACATGGCAGTGTAAATATTTGGAAGTGATGGAGATGACAGATCCAGTCATCTAGGAAGAGTCGCTCCTTTAAGTGAGCTCTGGCGACTTTCTCATGACGCACTCTCTTCCACCTTGTGTCCCTACGCCCCTGTGACTACACCAGCAATAAAGCTAATGTAGAGCAGGCTGTAAGGCGCCACTAAATCAGTCAATGAGTGTAATTCCACTGTGTGGAAATTAGTTGCTCCAGTATCTCACAGGGTGAAAGAGTAAGCAAGTAAATAAATGTTCATCTTTCATGAAAGCAGTGTTTAGAAAATAGCTTATACAGTGCCTTGCAAAAGTATTCAGCTTGTTTCAAATTTTGTAAGTTACAATCACAAACCACAAAATGTATTTATACGACTTCAATCCAAAGCTATAGATAATTGTAAAGCAAAAGAAATTATACATAGTCTTCAAAGTTTTTTAAAAATAAAAATAAAAAAAAACAAATTTCTATTCTCCTTTTACAATGAACCCCCTAAATAAAATACATTGCAACAAATTTACTTCCGTAACCTAAATAGTAAATGGTGTCCACTTCTGTGTAGTTCAGTCTTAGTATAAGTAAAGCTGTTCTGTTGAAGGCCTCAGAGATTTATTAGAGAACATATTTTGGAGCATCATGAAGACCAAGGAACACAGCAGACAGGTCTGGAATAAAGTTAGGAGATGTTTAAAACAGAGTTAGCTTATAAAAAAATTCCTTAGCTTCAAAAAATCTCACTAAGCCAATCACTTAAGCTGACAGTCTGGCCAAGGAGAACATTTTTCAGAGAAGGAGCCACATGCTTACATGCAAAACATTGTGTCTCAGAAAAGGAAAGTGATGTGTTAACAATGCACATTACTTTGCACACACCATTCCCACACTAAAACATAGCGATGGCAGCATCATGCTGAGGAAATGCTTTTCTTCAGAAGGTAGAGGGACAGGTCAGAGTTGATGGGAAGATAGATAGAACTAAATACAGGGCAAACTCTAAAGGAGGCATGTTAGAGGCTGCAAAACATTTGAGACCAGGGCAGGAAATCACTTTCCAGCAGGACAGTGATCCTAAATTTGCAGCCATAGGTACAATGCTATGGTTCAGATCAAAGGGTCATCTGTCACGATGGCCCAGTCCAAGTCCAGAGTAAGCTCTAATTGGTACCATTTGGCAGCAATTTAAGACAGACTGTGTGGTGTGCAACACCTTTATGCACTCCACAAATGTTGATTTTAAGTGTGGCCTGATTTACAGTTTGCCATAAGCCATGTAGGGGACCTAGCAAATATGTAGAAGGTGGAGCTGTGGTCAGATGAGACCAAAATTAAAATTGTTGGCCTATATAGAAAGATATACCAAAAGATTTGTAGCTATAAATGTAGTGAAATGTGGTTGTACAAAGTATTGCCTTTCTGAGCTGAATATAAATGCACAATACAATTTTCTAATTTTAATTTGTAAATAAAACTGTCTGCTACTTTTTTAAAAAAATTAATAAAGCACACTGAAGTTTGTGTTTGCGATAAAATGTTTACAAGGAGTATGAATACTTTTGCAAGACAGTTTAAGTGTATGTTTGCTGCAATGCTTGTTTCTACTGAGCATTCCCTTCACCTGACAGAATAAAGCCTGATTACAGTCTCCATCCGTGTTGTTGGGACTGATATGATGATCCCCCAAAAACAGAAGTAAAGAGGAAGCTGAAAGAATGCCTGGGGGTTAACAGATAAGAACAGACCAATTTAGAGGTGATGAGGCTGTGAATGACGTTGTGTAGAGGGTTCTGGCAGGCGTGGACGTTTATGGTCCCTCTTTATCCCACCTCCATCCTGAGACAACCCAACCAGCAGGCAGTCACACGGGGGAAGGGTCACCAAACAGACAGATGGACAGCACCTGCTTTAGCTAGAAGGGGAAAAATATCTCTAGAAGCACCCCAGGGGCTTAGGTGAGTGATCAACTCAACTGAATCCAAATAAATAAGAAGACAGTTTAAAACTGTGAAGTAGTATTTACTTGTGAAAACCAGAGAAACTCTATTGAGGCTAAAATACAGCACAGAGAAGACACTTGTTGAAATATCTTTGAATTCGTGTTTAGATCGGGTTATAGAGTTTGTTTGAATTTCTCCAATGAGATGCAGACCAGTCAGGCTGTTGACGGGTCAACCATTTGTTGGGCTAAGGTGAGCAGAGCAGGAAGTCAGACTATGTTTGTTAACCATAATGACAGAGCAGCAGAGCCTAGAGGCGTGATGGCAGGAGAGTGTGTGAGTGGGAGGAGGGGGGTTCACAGCTTTGAAGAAGGTGTTTGAACCTAGATCATGCTGAAAGACTACAGTTAGCATCAAATGCAGCCTGAATGGCCCACAGCTTCACAGCTGTGTGTATACTGCATGGATGCTCATATGTACATGTATAGCTTTTTGTTGGCAGGAACACACTTTAAATCATAGACATGCAAACTGCCTGATGAAAAGTGTTCACAAAAACATGCATAGTGCAATAACATTAATACCAAACATGCCATGGAGATAAAGTCACATCAGTATGTGACGATATGTGGCGCTAGGGAAATTTTTAGTTGAGAATGATAACACCCAACTGTTTTTTTATATTGTACCAAAGTGCAGGATTTGTAAAACAAACAACTTTGAAGCAGATTTTAGACATTCTTAGCTTATTTACCCCATTCTACCTCACTAAGTTTTGGAGTCTCATTCAAATGCTTGTTGTGATTGTTAATGGTTTTACCCACAGAGATCCAGCTCCACCCTCTTGTGGACATTAATCAAATTGCACTGACTGCGAACGGCCGCTCAGAAAACACAGTCTTTGTTAATGAAAAGGCAGTGGATGCGTGGTCGTAATTGTACATCTGTAAGCTTAATGGGCATCAAGCTGTGTGTTTAATTAAAAAAGCCTGCTGGCTCTCATAAGTTTAGCTTGGGCGCAATTTTATCAACAGCATGATGTCTTTATGGACAGTACAGCAGAAGAGAACACCCCCTTCACCTGAGATTTGCAATAAAAAGTGCACAGTGTTTGAAAAATCCTTAACACTGACTTGTACATAGATACTGGGAAGTTTAATTAAGGCACACAACATCACATGTGATTCTTTGCTCTATTTTCAGCAATATGAAAACTGGAGGCCCAACCAGCCTGACAGCTTCTTCTCATCTGGAGAAGACTGTGTAGTGATGATTTGGCACGAGGACGGCCAGTGGAATGACGTCCCTTGCAACTATCATCTAACTTTCACATGCAAAAAAGGCACAGGTAAAGATAAAAAGCTTTTTATGCCACATAATTTACACAAAAAATAAATAATAATGTATTGTACCATCTAGTTGTTTATGTCAAAACAGGAAAATAATAATTAATCTACCTGCTACTATAAAAATATAACATTGATTGATATTCTAGTTTATTGAGATGCACCATTACCACTTTTATCTATAAATTTAATCCATCATATAAAATAAACAACCTTGTTGTAGTAGTTGTTTTTTTAAGTGCCATAATAAAGTTTTTATGCCCTTTTGCACCTTAAAGAGTAACGTTGGAAGTCTAACAAGTTGATAACAGCTGGCTTATAATCAGGTGATCCACTGTGGTAACTACCGTGCAGTCAGCAATTTAAGAGACATTCTGCCTGTAGCTTCCCAACTGTAACTTTGATACTGCGTTACAATGTTAAGAGTAATGGGTTGTGCCCCCTTAGTTTCCGTGTTGTTCAGGAAAAGTGTTGGAACCTTCTTTAAGCAGCTGGTCAGCAGTGTGCAGCAACATAGCCCATGCCTAGTACACATATCAGTTAGATTTTGATGCATTTATTTGCACAGACTATGTCTTTATGCAGCAAGAAAATATTTTTAATAATTTACAAACACATTTTGCTTGACTACTTCTTTATTTAAGTTATGTCATCCTTTTTTTCCCCAGTGGCCTGTAGCCAGCCCCCTGTGATTGAAAATGCAAGTACCTTTGGTAGAAAGCGTGAGAGGTATGAAATCAACACGTTGGTGAGGTACCAGTGTCGAACAGGCTTCATTCAGAGACATATTCCAACCATCCGCTGTCGTGGTGATGGGCGATGGGATACACCTAAAATTACTTGCATAAGCCGTAAGTACAGCAATTATTTCTCCTGCAAAAAAACCCATCTTGCTCAAGATCTTGAAATTGTCTTATTTTGGAGTTATAAATATGTTTATTTTCCCTTTTTTTAGCATCGAGCTATCAGAGATCCTTCATAAGGAGACATCAACCCCATACTCTGTACAGCGTCAATAATTTAAAAAAATGGCAGGATAAGACATCGGGCCACCGCCATCAACGCTACATGGGTATGAGAGACAGAATTGTACATAAAAGGAGAACGCAATGATTTCTGAGCGAAATCAAGAACACTCGCTTGATGATTGTAAGACAAGATGACCAGAATAAAAGCACATTTAAAAAAGCACATAAAGGAAACCAAGAGAATAGCCTGCACATTTCTTGCATTTTGGATGACGACGAAATCTTATGCAGTGCCTTCTAAACATTTTTACATGACGTTTCATTTCGACACCGCTACACTCACAGCAAGGACAAGCTCTTTCAGCTGGCTTCTGGAAATGCAATGTTATTGTTAAATGAAACATTCATTATTGCTGTCAAATTTGTACACCAACTGTGCTATTTAAAGTCAGTACAAGTGTTCCATATATCCAGAAAGAACATTGAAAATACACCGTATGTCACAAGAAAGGAATTAATTTTGTTGTCCTATTTAATGCTGGATCTATATACATAAATATATATTCTTACACTTTTGAGCAAATGCATTACATGTCATCAGTTCTAACTCTTCTCAGAATGCAAATAGGGCTAAATATGAGAACAATGCATTAGTATATTTTTTTTAATGAATGTCTAAAATCTCTTCAATATTTACCAACAGAGACTAAAAAGGCTTGAAAACATTGTTTTTGAAAGCTTTTTCACAGCCAATAAGAGCAAGTAGCCCAGTTCTCAGCAGGAAAGATCTTTGTGGTGGTAGCTTTGAGAGGTCCAATCTACCAGCTTTCCCTGTTTCGGCTTATAGAACAAGCAATATTCGTTAGATACTTTTCGAGTCATGTATGCATGCAAAAGTTTTGAAAGATTCCTCTTTGAGTACTTATTGACAAAACCTTTAAACACAGACAGAAACTGATGTCCTTCTATTTTAAAATGTGTACCTCAAGCAGCCTGAATTCATTTCAGCTCACAATCCTTTGGTACAGCATGTTTAGATTTATACTGTGCTGTTAAGAGTAACACACGAGAGTCTTGTTTTGTATTTTAGCCTAGCATGTGTTTTTCTTTCATGGTTCCTTTGACTTTTTTTTTACTGCGCTTCACTGCTTTCGCTACATGACAAAGACAAATTGAGAGAATGTATTTTTGTGAAACACTCAGAGACTTGAACACTAAAGCTGTTATGGTGGAAGAGATGCAAATAATTTATTTCAAGCTGCTTCTTATCGCCTCATGTGTTTTATACTGACAAGTAAAATGTGTTGATGTCTCTGGTCCTAGCAGGGCTCTTCATTTGTGTGTTTGTATGTTCAACAAAAGACAAGACATGCTCAAAATGTCAAAACCTGATGCAATAAAGACAGAAACGTACTCCTCTTGCGCAATATAATCAGTTTATATGTCCTTTAACATCCTTTAATACCACAGTGGACCAAAGGATATGGAGGGCAACATAAGCAATAATTGTGTTCTGTGATATTGACAAAATATATTTGTACATGTGAATGGTTATATGTCTGCAACATATCTGTTAGAGCAATGTTGCTTTATTTGGTCTGGCTGTGAATGTTTAAGTACGTTTTACTCTGTTGTGCACATAATACTATTTTATATTTATATAACATTTTGTTAAATGTTTTCTACTTTACAATGTGAATGTATGGGGTGTTTGTGTTTTATTTTTTATTTTTAAGAGATTAAACAGTTTTTCTTGCTTTAATTCAGCAAAGATCCAAATAAATATATGGATGTTTGATATTTAGTTATGCTCTTTCTATGTTGTTTCAGCATTAATGGAATTAGCTGTTTTAAATTTGTTAACTGCATTCTTAAAATATTGATTGGACAGACACTGAGGGATTTCACCAGCAGGTGGTGCTGCTTGACTTTAATCCATGTTCTTCTTCCCTGCATGCACAACACAGTATGGTAAACATGCTATTAAGATTTTAACTTTATGTGAATTAAAGAAAAATAAAATCAATGGTGTTTTTAACAACAATTCCTTATCTTTCCAATCCAATAATATTTTAAGCAGTGTAATTTTATGCTGCACTCTACACTGTTACAAAGTTACATTAGTGGGAAGAAAATGCCTTTTAACAATGTTATCTTTAATCAGAACTCCCTGCCCTGTCATATTAAAATCATTTTTAGGTTCACAATTTCATTGCTGGCACAGCACACTGTTAACGGGTTAAACTGGTTGATGCAAACTTTGCGCAACTTAACATAACTGATGTTTTTCACTGTGAAAACTCTGTTTGCAACTAAACAAAACTTAACTTATGATTAAAGACTTCTCTAGGCCCCAGAGAGTGTCAGACTGGCAATCTGGACTCATGAAAGGCAGATGTCACAATGGAAAATCCCAGACCCCCTCAGGCTGTGTAGTTTTCACTGTGGTTTAACAAGATTTCCAGTTTTCATTTAGAAAGGAAATGCACCCAAGCTGTTCCTGCCTTCTAGGTGTTGACAGACAACGCAGACATTAGCCTCATGTAAAGTGTTGTTATTGAGTCATTCATGATTACATTTCTGTAAAATGTAGAGTTTGGGAAGCTTTGCCTCAGCAGGCTTGCTGAAAAGCTTCCATCACATTTTTATTGGTGGGAAACTAAATAAAAACGTTGGTGTTGCTGTTGCATCTTTATTTACCTGTCTGTTCAAACCAGATGATGAAAAGCTTTCATATATGAAAAAGCAGTATTTGGTTATGACTGTTTGATGACACATAAATAGATTCTAAACAATTGTGCTGAAAATTGTATAAAACGTATTTCTAAAGATCTGTAACGTTTGTCATACATTTATAATGCCCTGCAAAAATATTCATATTTTGTGAACTTTTTCACATTTTGCCACTCGCATTTTACATTTTTGCCACTTTACAACTTTAATGTATTGGATATTTTATGTGACAGCCCTGCACAAAGTAGTGCATAAATATAAAGTGTAAGAAAAATAATCCATAGCTTGTTCAGATTCAGATTCTAATTGTTTTAACTAATCGTATCTGAAAAACTATGTCATGCATTAGTATTCAGTTATCTTCCGATCTAGGACTAGCTTCCCTGTTAAGGAATAAAGAAATAAATTCCCAATGCATGATGCGGCTACCACCATGTTATACAATAGGGATGGTGTACCAGAGTAATGGTGTGGTAGAGTGATGCACAATATTAGTTTTCCAACACACATGACATTTTGCTTGTAGGAAAAAAAAAACGTTTTTGTCTCATGTCGGGGCTGCACGGTGGCGCAGTTGGTAGCACTGTTGCCCTGCAGCAAGAAGGTCCTGGGTTTGATGCCCGGCCGGGGGTCTTTCTGTTTGGAGTTTGCATGTTCTCCCCGTGCATGCGTGGGTTCTCACCGGGGACTCCGGCTTCCTCCCACCGTCCAAAGACGTGCCTGTTAGGTTAATTGGTCACTCTAAATTGCCCTTAGGTGTATGAATGAGTGTGTGCATGGTTGTTTGTGTGTTGCCCTGCGATGGACTTGCGACCTGTCCAGGGTGTACCCCGCCTCTTGCCCATAGACTGCTGGAGATAGGCACCAGCTCCCCCACGACCCACTATGGAATAAGCGGTAGAAAATGACTGACTGTCTCATGTCATTAGAACACCTTTTCCTACATGTTTGGTGTGTGACTTGCTTTCTTTTTTTAACCTCTCATTACTAATTACTAATTAGGTGACTTCTGAAGGCAATTGATGTTACTAGATATTCTTTTGTGGTATCATAGTGAAAAGGGCTAAATAAAAATGATCTCCACATCTTTCAAAATCTTATTGGTAGTTTCTTTTTTAAATGTCCCTCTTTACAATTCTGCAAAACTTTGTATTGGTCTCTCATGCTGATGTTTGTGTTTGTAATGTGACAAAATACAAAGTGTAAATACTTTTGCGAAGAAAACTGTATATCACTAATGCCACTTTTCCACTGGCTTGATTTAGCCTGGTTTCACTCCACTCGACCTGCTTGACAAGCATTTCCATTGCTGTTTTTTCCATAGCGGTGCCTACTTTTTTGGTCCATGCTGAAGGCTGAAAGAAAAAGGACACTATGTCAGCTTTGAAGATTACAGGAAGGCAGTGCCTAACATCCTAAACCTTCTTAAATTTCTAGAATTGAATTGAACCCCAAGCCCTACAAAGGACCCAGGCAGAGTAATATGCAGTATTATGTGTTTCACTGAGACATGGCTGTAGGATCATGTCCCTGACTCCAGCGTCTCTCTGCCAGGCTTTCTGACCATACGAGCCGAAAGAGATTTAAAGTGGAGCGGCAAACATAAAGATTGCGGGCTAGCAGTACTTGTGAACAAGGGGCAATATACTGTATAACCCTCTGATTTAATGCTTTGAATTTCCATTTGCATTCCCACATAAGACGTGATGATTTTAGTTTCTATAAAGAAAACCCTGAAGAAAACTTTTTTGAAATTTTTATTTTTATTTTTAATTGTAACATTGTAAAAGTTACATGGTATCATACAAAAATACAAATTCTGTATGTGGAACTGTGAAGAAATAGAACAAATAAACATCTGTAGTAAGTATTAGACGTTAGTGATCAAAGTAAAAAAAAATGTAGAAAAAAATAGCTAGAGACAAAATATTAACTTGTTTTCATTACTACTGATTGCAATCATCATCAGTCAGTTAGGGGTTTTAAGCTTAGTTTGATATCAAAGCAAGGGAGGATTATTTGCACTTGTCCTGCACAATTAGAAAAAAAAAGTAAAATCTTATAATATTAACAAAAAAGCAAAATCGGCAAGTACAGACTTTAAACTATTTCTTTGAAAGAATCACTGTGAGTCATAAAAAATACAAACTTATGAAAAAATGTAAAATCATTATGCTATAAAATAGAAACAATACATAATTTGTTAAACATAACGTGTTTCAGACGTTTTACATTTTAGCTAATGAACTAGCTAGCTAACTAGCTAACTGAAATGCGGAAAATATAACAAAATTAGTAATTTCCATCGATTCTTTTTGCAGTTACTTTGCCTACAGCTTTTATGGTCAAAGAATCATTTTTGCTGATTAGGAGATAAATTTATATACACTATCAGTCAAAAGTTTGGACAAACCTTCTCATTCAATGGTTTTTCTTTGTTTTTATTCCTGCACTGCCTTAAAGACTGTTGTAAAACCATTTCAGGTGAAAACCTCATTATGCTGTGTGTGCAAGGCAGAAATCAAAGCAAAGTTGGGGTATTTTAAAGAATCTACAATATAAAAGATGTTTTTAGTTATTTCATATTTATTATGTTTGCTAAATAATTCCTTGTACTTTTGCTTCATAGTAGACAAATGAAAAAATAACAAAAAACATTGCATGACAAAGGTGTGTCCAAAACTTTTCACTGGTAGTGTACATAAAAAAAACCTTCTACTCTGGCAATGAATCACACTGATTTCTTCTTGCAGTAAAATGTATAGCTCAACAGCTGTAGCCACGTTATGTTCATCACATTGAAATCAATTTGTTTTTGTTGATATATATGCTTAGCAAAATAGCACATGAAACATTTGAAGGCAGCCACGTTCTATGAGCATAATTGCAGTCAAACTTTGAACATTACACAATTTGTGAAAGACAAACTGAACTCAGGTGATGTTGTTCCCTAAGTCCTTGTCTTGGCCACTACAACCACACTTTTGCCCTTTACGAAACAGTCTTAAAGAGTGCACAGCTATAATCCCCCCCCCCAAAAAAGAAACCCTAAATGCTACTTATATTTTGTTGTTTACTGCATATTGATTTGAAAGGTATGACATCTATGTGAGAGCTATTCAGAAAGATATATTTCAGCTGGTTAAAATCCAAAGCTCATCTGCTTTATTGTTTATTTTTATGGCTGTTGTTGCTGCTCTTTGGTGGTTATGGTTTCCCTACATGTTTTTTATACTCTCACTGGTCAGCCTTGAAGCAGTAGACGCCATAAGACTTAACCTTTTTGTCTGGGAATGCAACAAAACGCACTGCAGCCTCTGTGGGACTGCAGTTCTTGCGGGGCCTGGAGATTGGGTAGCGGAC
Organism: Crenichthys baileyi; assembly: GCA_036173005.1. Classification (NCBI taxonomy): domain Eukaryota; kingdom Metazoa; phylum Chordata; class Actinopteri; order Cyprinodontiformes; family Goodeidae; genus Crenichthys; species Crenichthys baileyi. Next base: position 278,574 of record JAHHUM010000955.1, read on the forward strand.
ACTTCCATCAGCCAACCAGCCAGCGTCGCAGCGGTCGTAGGCCTCAAGCTTCCAAGCGGCATAAATGTGGCCAACCTTCGCAATCTCTGCATTGTCGTCTCTGCATGCCTGCACTGCCTCATCATAGCTTAGCCTGTCTGGCTGGACCAACCAATAGAAATGACCTGAAAGCACAGATGGCAAAAAAAAGCTGCTCAGAAAAACTTCCTTATATGTAGAAACTTCCTTTTACTAGCAGGTGATAATAAAATGGAAAAAGAAAATGTACCCTTGAGTTTGGAAGCATAGCAGAACACGTCAAAGCGGCTCGTCTGTTTGTTTTTGCTTCCGTATTTTCTGATGCCAGGATTGCTGTTGGCACCGCCACAGGGCTGTCTGGGTTTGGTGATGGGATACTGCACTGTACCGTCACTCAGCCAACCAGCATTGCACCAGTCCAGACCATCTTTCCAAGCCTCCAGCAGCTGATCAAAGGAGGCAATTACAGCATCCTGGCTTGCACAGGTCTGCACAGCATCATCAAAGTTCAGGTTGTAGCGTCCACGATGGGGAGAGTATGGGAACACAACACCTGAATGACGCAGAACATGCTTTACCACAACATGCCAAAACTAAATTAATTTGTATTTTGAACAACAGACCACATATTTTTGGTTGAGAGCTACCTATTTATGATCATTTGTAATTCTTAGTAGACTCACAGCCTAGTCAGGAAGAATGAATGTCACAAAATAGTTTACAAATCCACTGTTTTGTAAAATCTTATTTTACAATACTTTTTCAAATATGCATGCTTGAAAGTTTATTAAGCAGCAATTAGTTATGCATTTCTGCACCTTAAGCTCTCAGGATTAGTATTAGACTGTAAGGAATCGCCATTTTTAAAGCTTCAACAGAAGACGTTAAAAGAAATTGGGACAAGCTCCAAAGTGGAAAAGATTTCAAAGTGTTTCTTTCAAAATTTTCAAGTTTGTTTTACCATGGTGCATCCATTACTCTGAGTGCATCTTTTTTGCTTTAATAGGTCTTAGCTGTTTGGTCAATGAAACCTCTCCCTTCTTCACTCATGTAATTCTGGACTGCTGACTCTCTGCAGAGTTGTGTTGGGACCCACAGCCATGGTGACAACATGAAAGTCCGGTACGAACTTTTCTGGAACTTTCAAAATAAATCGCATTAACCTACTTCCAGCCAGACAGCAGACTTCCCGTGATGTTATTGTCCGTATACCCCCCCCCCCCCCCCCCCCCCCCCTTCCAACGAACTGACCTCTTCCACACTAATCTCGCTCAAGAGTATCTGAATAGGAGAGACAGCGCGCTAATAACTCTTTGCTGGCAAGCAGACATAACTTTTCAAACTGGATCCAAGAGTGTCATACGATCAGGCGATCATATGCACTAAGTTAAGTACGAATGAATTGCTGTTTGTGTATCCGGTATTCATTCATGAATGGGGGTAATTAAGGTACAAGCGTGGCTTGACTTTTCTCTCTGAGGTCTACAGAAGCAAACTGTGTTATAGAGAGTTCCCAGCAGAGACCCTGTCTCTACGATGCAGAGCAGTTTCCCGGTCTGAAGGAAGAACAACAGCGCATCACCGTGGTTACAGCAGTAACGTGCAATTTGGCCGGCCGACAGAGCGAGCCGCCACTCCCCACATCTGCGGAGGTTAGCTGGAAGCTAACCCGTTGTTCACTGTGGATGCTTTCTTCAAACTTCATCGCCTGGACAACTTTTCCTCAGCACGGTTAACATGAGATGTTAGGTTTGGGCAGAGAGAGAGAAGTAATTTAGAATGAAATTATCTAAACATTTTTTCGTTTTATGAAGTTTGGTTTTGTTTGTGTGAAACTCAGCCATCTTAGTGCTAGCAGATTATCTGCTCAGCACACGTGCTCAGTTTGTGTATTCTGTGTTTGTGTTTGTTTTAAAGTTAAGAAAAACTTTATTTAAAGGGTGATTTTAAACACAGAAGATTGATCATAACATGCCGTCCATGCTTATGCATTTTAACCCTTTTATTAGTGGTATTTTAAAGGTATGTGTTTGATTCTGATGATAAGCTACACGCTTCTTTTGTTAGCTTTAACTGCTAACAGCTAAGAACACGTGCTTGCCTGCTAAGATCATTTACCCAAAAAGGTTGTTGGTTTTCAATCTAGTGAAATATTCCCCTAAACATTATTTTACTAAGCTTGATAACTAAGTAAACACTTTAAGCCCCATTTCTCCAGAAAGATTTGGTTCTTTTTCAAAATATTTCCTTAAATATTATTTTACTATTTCCTTAATAATCTTTCTTTAAATATTATTTTAATAAATAAAGGCAGCTAATTAAACACTGTTGAGAATTGGTCATCCAGAAGCTTGGTTTTATTCAGCAAATCATTCTTAAAATATTATTTTATTAAAATAATATTTTATCTGATCTTGCATTGTGAATGGTTGTTGAAAGGTATGCCAATTATTGCCTAAGTTAGTTCCAAGACTAATGTAACTTCATTTCCAGATTCTTCAAGATAATCCTTGGTTCTAAACATAAATAACATTGCATGGTAATGTTGCATCACTCTTTCGGTCAGGGTTTTCAACCATCTTTAATCAACTTGTTTATATTGTACATAGCCCATTAGTCTTCCTTATTCTTGAATTCTCCTTGGTAGTTTGGTTGGATTGTTTTAGCATAGTAAAGAGTTTGTTGATTGAAATATGTTTGACTTTGAGTTGACTTATTTTTGTTAATAAATTCTTGTATTTTAAGAAATTGTGGGAATTCATTCCATGTGTGTGCAGAGTTTTGCTGTTCAATAATGTCAGAGCTTGGCTCATCCCTTTTGACTTTGTCCTAATACCATCGCCTTACTGGGCTGGTATTCACAGGACAACCCTTAACAGACCGAAATATTATTTAATAAAATATTAAAATATTAATATTAAATTATATATTCATATTCATAATTACAACAGTTGAAAGGTTTTAACTCTCAGCTTTCTTGCTGTAGGTAAAGGGTGGCATAGAAGGGATATGAAATACATTTACAGTTTATAGTAAATGTGTATGTATGTTTCATAACTGTACCAGACACACTCTGACATAACACTAAGAGAAATGTGAGATTTGCTATTTGAACTAAGTCCGCTTGAAGAAATCAGCATAAAGCTGCATGCTTAATTGTACATTGAAGGTGTACTTATCACGTTGCTTTCCTAATGCTGTGTCATTGGGAACTTCATTTAAAATGGATTTAGTTTTGATATTACTAAAAGTCGGTTCTTTATTGTCTAATATGATCAAGAAAAGAAAAACATATCAATGCCTCTAAGTCAACAACGCTATATTGCATTTCGCTTTGGATTCTTCATTCAGATCTGGGAATGACGTCAGTGAGGTTAGAATGTGGTGTCCACTGACCAGCTACACTGTATTTCTTTGATTTATGCATTTAACGTTGCAGCAATATGTTCAAAAAAGACATTGTACAGTACTCTGTGCTCTGATAGAAGGACGTTAGCTTTTTACAACATGTTTTTTTATTATGCAGTGCAGTCAAAATAGATTGGAGTTTTTGTTAGAAAATCAGAAATTCAGAGTTCTAATGGACCACATTAAATGCTGCAGTGGGGTTTACTCATTAGTGTTCTCAGTGTGATAATGCTAACTACTGTTGACAATGCAAATTGTAAACCTATTACCTCACAGCTTATGTATTTGTACATTAATGTTACACTGACATGATCAATAATAGTATTATGTGTGCCTCTGATTTAATGGCAAACTAACAGGAGTGTTGACAAAGGTAATCAAGAGATCATTTTAATGCATGAGGCAGCCCTATTGAGGGTTTGTGCTGTTGATGAACTTCTAACTCTCCAACTTAAAATTCCAATTTTGGGGGTAGCTCTAGCAGGGTTTTGAAACTTAAAACTGTGAACCTTTGACTTCTGGTTGAAACGTAACACAGCATATGTGTATATAAATCTTTGGATGTATATTAGTTTTGTATGAAAACCAAAACCTCAGAATGTCAGAATGTACAGTCATTAGTTTATTGGTGCTTAAGTGAATTTATTGTGTTGCCAAAACAGTACTTACCTTCAGTTAAACCATTTTCTACCTCTAAGATGACATCTTGTATTATGTCTTCCATCCCATCAATGACCTCACACCGGTACCTTCCCATGTCCTCCATGGAGACTTCGGTTAACACTAGGGATGTATCACCACCCTCTAGATTTACCAAAAAGGCACGATTCTCGAAGTTTCCATAAGTCCTCTTGTGTAAACCAATTGACACCAGAACATCCTCATTCTGGGATTCATCTTCTGCCACTTTGGTCCATGTGACTTTTAGACTGCCAAAGAAAAAGCTGTCTTCTGACTCAAGCTTGCAGGGCAGGGTGACATTTCCACCCAGTTCAGTCTTGACTAAAAAGATGAAAACATAAAAAACATGTTTATGATACTTTGACTTTTAAAGTGATATGTAACAAAGTAAAAGAGTATTTTTTTTATTTTTTATGAAAAAAAGGTGTAATGCATTTTTGTTCTGAACCCCTTACTTTGGTTGCTCATGTAAAATTCCAGTGAAATACATTGAAGTTTGTGTTTGTCATAAGACAAAATGTGAAAATGTTCAAGAGAAAAAGTATTGCATGGCACCGTTCATTAAATGTGGATTGTTGAAATATAAATATGCAGAAGCTTACAGTATCGTTGCAGAAAGGTATCAGATTCTGGAGTGTGATTATTGAAAGTTTTCCATCACACAGTCTGCAGCCCCTGTTACCAATCCTCCTCTTTGTTCTCCTTCCAGAGGCAGTCAGTTTTGCCAATTTCAAGCTTTTGGTTCCTCAGTATTAACTTTCAAAATGAAAAGCTTTGCTTTCATGCATTCCATCTTATTTGTGCTAAGTGTATCAAACATCTAATGAAGAACAGTAATCCTTTCCTTGGAGCAGATCCCTGCTGTTCAACCAAAGCCACCAATTAAGCTTCAAATCATAGGTCATCTTTGTCTCACCATGGGTTCCCATCATTTCCTTGGCCTCACTGTTTAGACCTCACAGGGCTTGCTTACTTAAGAAGACTCGTTTAATAAGGCCTGTAACCTTCAGACTCAGTTTGGCAAATCTAAGAAAGTTTATGGATTATCTACAAGATGTAATAATCATGATAATTAATAATTACGTTTATCTATCTTATTTGATCTATGATATGTCATGAACTCACAGATTCATGGAGGAAGTTCGAAGCCAACTTAAAAGAAGCATATTACCACACACATCCCCACGCTCACAAGCCTACAACGCCTCTTAGTGGAGCCTATTATAACAATACAATCCGATCACATCACATGATATAAACAATACTTATCTACAAAATTGCAAGCTTGTTTCTGATTTACTTTTTGGGGAAGAAAAGTTAACTATGTCAATACCATCACAGAATTTTTGGTGATCTCCTCTTTGACTCCTGTCCCCCTGCCAAAACACCTCCAGCTAAACCCCCACATCCCATACACACTCACACACAAACAAAAAAAAAAGTTGTCTGTGTCTGATTAGTTTTGTTCTCTGTTCTCTGCATTAGGATGCCAAAATCTATCTTGATGTTTCTTCCCAGAACCATGTCTGAAATACTATGACTGGCCCCTTCACAGCAAAAGCAACCTTTTCCTCCTGGGTATCACAGAAAAGAAAAGAAGCTACTGGCTTTCTGCCTTCATCTCTGCTCAATTCATAAACTCTTCTCATCATACACACATGCAGAAAGGAGTGGTAGGGAATAAACTTCCAATACCACATCCGAACTTTGCTTCTATGTGGTTTTGTTTGAAGCTAGCTTATTATGTGTTGTGTTAAAATTCGTTTTTATTCTCCAGCTTTATGACTGTAATGCAACCATGATGCATTTCATCTGGGTCTCATTAACCTTACGTTCTTACTCTCTGTTGTTTAAAATGGTATACCGATTAGGTATCTTGGACCCAAGCAAACATACCTTGTCTTCTAACAAAACCACAGTAATTTACGCAGCAGATGTTTAAAATCTGGGATTTGAACCAACATAAAGCCAAACTCCATTCTTTCACACTTTTTCATGAAGGTTTTTTCCTACAATAGTTATGATTTCTCGCCTTAACGAATGCATTATATGCACAATCCGGTTGACCTGTATGATGGTGATATTATTTAAGTGGTCACAGTTACTATGCACTGCAAACTGCATGGAGTGAACCAGAGAATTCTTAGGTGTGGGAAAAAATTGGCCCTTATTTTCTGCAGATTTTGTGTACACTGCTTTGATCCATTAAAGCAACATCTACTTTTGTGTTGATCAACTATTCATCTATAAATAAGTATGCACACTGTCTAATAAAGAAAAAATGGCAGATTAAGAATTTCTCAATCCAGTTTGTGTAAAACAATGTTGGTTAAGTACTTGGTAGTACAACATTTAGGTTGCCAGGATTCATACCTCTGCAATGTCATTCATACCATTTAATGTCACAAAATTGGCTAACTCTAACATTCTTTACCCTTCATCTATTTGTACTAAGACAACTTCCTTCCATGACGTGCTAGTATACTATTTCAAAAAGTACATTTTAATTGAGAAAGGCACCGTGAAATAGGGGCTGCGATCGGTCCATTTTCAGCATAATTGCAGCTGACGTGGAAGCTCATATTTTTCCAATGAATGATCACAATATTCCTAAGCATCTTTCTTTCCAAGGCATATTTTACTTACGTTTTACTTATTGTTCTAACTGGTATGTGTGTCCTGAATTTCAGTCACATTTCTTGAATTAAAGATCTGAGACTATATATTTTATTCCAACAACCTAATCTATTACAGGCTACTCAAACAAAAGCGACATCTAAGCTCTTTAGTATTAAACACAACTTTAAAAAAGTCAAGCAGAAGCACTGCTGACAAATTTTATCTCTTGTACAATCCAGCTTTACACATTTTAAAACATCTTTTTTCATCGTAAACTTGGGTTTACCAGTGACTGCTTCTTTTACCAAACACCTCAAGATGCTCAAGATGCCAAGCATTTTGAACAAGATGCCAAGCATTTTATGAGCTATGAAGAGCCTTCTTGCAGCTGCCTATTACTGGTGCAATGTTTACAAGGTGGATGAGGATTGCTTTTGGCCTTTCTGTTAGAAGTGACTCAACTCCTCCTGCCTCGTAAATTCTCTGCATGGGTAGCCATGGCATGTGGAGTGACTGAAACCTGAGCGATCCAGAATGACTAACTGGTTTTGCTAAAGAGCTCTACCAAAAACATGACGTTAGTGAGCATCACCACGCCTGATGTGATGCCACTAACTTTACTGCCAGGACATTTTCAAAACTTGAGGAAATTAGAGCAGACAAAGGGCTTCATTGTACTGTGTTATTAGAAGCACTATTCAGTCCAACTTAGAAAACCTCTGCATCTGGTTTGTGAGTCTGAAATATGAGACGTTCGGAGCATTGTAGTAGCACCAGTGTGAAGCTTTGTCATGGCTTTGAAAAACACTGTACAGGTGACATGCAAATTTAAAATTCCCTTTTAGGCATACCGCACTAGAACAAAGGTATTGAACAAATAACTTATTTCTAAGTAAATATATTTCTAATAGGGCTATTAACATAACATTCTTACCCTAAGTAATCCACAGATTAATAAAAGATAAGTCAATTAATTAGGTCTAATAAAGGGATTGTGAAAGGGGTTAAGTATTAAATTCACAGAGAAAGAAAGCTGTACCATGCATGGAAAGTCAGAAAATCAGCTTGAATATGTCAGTATTTAGAATGTAATGCTGCCCTCGGTCAGTGCTAATTAATACCCTTTAGTTTAACTCTAGTTGATTGCCTTTAAACAATATTTCTCATCGCCAAGGTATTACACTAGAAGGATCTCATGATGGGTGCCAAGACCTATCTTAAAGCGTTTGCATCCTTAAAAACATAGTGATGCCATTGGTTACAGATGCATTTCTAAATGTCTGAATGTTTAAGTAAGCCACATTGGGAGAAATATTCCAAAAGTGGAAACAACATAATTTTACCATCAACAGCCAAAAAGTGTTACTCGAAAGATTTCAGGCAGAAGAGTCAAAAGAAGGTTCAGAAGAGTTCACTAAGGGCAGAGGACTACTTGCAGAAAGCCTCAGTATGATCTGGAATTAGCAGGTCTTGATACCTGGCCATGATATAAGCTCACTACAGAAGACTCCATAAGAACAAGTAAGGTAAGACTTGCTTATAGCTTGCTGCAGAACATTTAGACAGTCCACAATATAGTGGGAGAGGTCTGTCTGGTTAGATTACCAAAACGGAACTCTTCAAAACAATGTTTAGAGAAGGAATGGCACTGAACATATTCTCAAAACATCAAAAACATTAATTAAGAGGTGGGGACATCATGATGTGTCTCTCAGCAGACTTTATATAATTGAAGGAAGGATGCATTGAAAAATGTGCCAGGACATTCTTGATAAGAATCTGAAGATTAAATGAGGCAGGACAATGAACTCAAACTAAGGTAAGCTTAAAAGCAATAACAAATAAGTGTTCATAATTTGCTGAGACGTATTTGTGAAAAAAAACAGAGCTCAAAAACACAAATACTGAAACATTTCAATACATATTTTACCCATTGTACTTATTCAAGCAGAAGGCTGAAGCCAGTAATGCCTTTGAGACAGTGGTAGCAGACAGAGACAGAGACGAGGATGTTAAAAGTAATTCCACACTGTCTGCTGCTACTGAAGTTACCCCTGCAGAGAACATTGCCCTGATCACGCGAGGCATGTTTTGCTTGTAAAGCAACAGCCTGTAGGGTGTACTTTCATCCTTCTTGCAGGAAAAGGGGAGCCATTCTTTCTCTGACACACCTTAGACTTAACTCTTTAAAGTCAACTGTAGTCCTAGATTGTTTAATTTCAGATAGAAATATGTGGTCTAAAAGAATAAACTATTTTTTTAATGTAGTTGCTAATGAAACTATGTGAGCACATGTGTATAAGAATAAAGCAGCCAAGACCTACTCCCATTTTATTACCAAGCACAATTCTCTTTCACTCTGTAAAAAGGTTGCATTAGCACATAATTGGAAACATCCGTTTTTTTTTAAACACTAAACTCTATATTACTGGCATTGCAAAGTTCCAAGTCAAATCTTTTTACTATATTCTAAAGCTGCAACATTTAGATTTTGCAGTAGAATGACCTAATCTGGCTCAAATCCCCCCTCTGAGAAAGCATTCAAGTGTGCACATCACACATCTTCCTGTTTATATAAGCATGTGTGCAGTGTGCCACACCCTTTTGTCTGAGAAGCAGCTCATGAGGACATTGTTGTCATTTGCTGCCGGTCCATTTGTGTCAGTGCAGAGAAAGGATTAACAAGCACAGCTGGGGCAAACACAGCGGGCCAACTGCTCGACACTCATTCCAATAAAGTGTTTCCTGTGTTCAGTCCTGCAGAGCAAGCACAAACACAAAGTGTCCCTGTGTGCATGATGTGTGTGATCATCTGAGCACACTGATCCAATCATCAGCTCACATGTGCGGTCAACAGTCATTACAGTCAGTTGCTGAATTTCAATGCAATCAAATGAATACAAATGCAAAACATCAAATGTGGTTCCAACATTTCATTTCTGAGCCTAAACACATTTCAACTCAGCCATAGCCCACTTTCTTCCAACCAATCCCGAGCAACTGGGCCACGGCTCGGTAACCAACAGCCACAGTAAGCATTAGACTTAACAGACTATTACCTCACAGGGAAAGACACAGTCATCTGGCTGTCGTTCAGCGTGGGGCTCCATACATTTGGCTGTGGGTAGTTAATCTTCGCTCTACGCTTGTCAGGCTGCCTGTTGCCATGGCTTGTTTCCAAAAGATCCCAATGCTACATTGAGTCAGAGGGTGTGAGGAACACCCCAATGAACAGAAAGGGGTTCTTACTATGAAAAAAATGGCCCGCAGAATATTCACTGAGCTGACTTAAGATGAACAAAAGCTTTTACATAATGCAGAAAAAGAGGTCATTTAATACGGTTTAGGTGCACATAGGCACATGCACAAGCTATGATGACATCATAGGCCCATAAGAGAAAATGGCTAATCCCTTTATAGTGTTAAACTCTTCTCCCAATAGGGAGGCCGTCTCCTCTGTTGCTTGGAAGAAACACAATTCAGAAATCCCTACTTTTACATTTACTGAGTCAGCTTCCTGGGCTGCTGAAAAAACATTAAACAACTCTATAACAGAAGAGCTTTTGACTTCACCCGTTTCTCCTTGCAGAATAGCAGTAGATGTTTATGGTCTTGTAGCTTAGAGTTGCTGCAATAAATACAAAGTGTCATCCTGCAAGCAGATGTCAATTAGAAATTCTGACAGACTATCTGGAAGTGTTCTCTGGTAATGTTATTTGTTTGGCTCTGGGTTAATTCACCCCCATGGCCAATTTGTACCCCACATTACATACCCATTATGTATGTTGCCATTTTGTCATATTTTACTTCCATTTAGTACCCAGAAACAAAGCTTTTCTTACCCATGTAATGAACCGTAACATGCATTATGAGTAGAACAAGTTGCAAAACTGCTCAAATCCCATCTAGAAACTTCAATTTAATCAAATATTATTTCTTTGAGCTATTACACCAAGTATCTATTTTTTGGTCCTGATCCTGATTTGGGGTAACTGACTTATGAAAAAATGAAATGAGAAATATCTAAGCAAGCTCCTGCTTGCAGATATTAATTATTGAAGTCACATAACTACCTTTCCATGCTGTAGACTATGGGCACTTTATAGATTCTTAAATTAAAATCGATTCTTGAAGAGACAGCCCCTGAGAAATGACTACAATGGTCCCTATGAAATCTCTCTTGCAAGATGGCTCCAAAACTGCAAAGGTTCAAAATGACAGAGGCAAAATAACCAGCCACATTTTTTTAAAAAAATCTAGAAATTATTTAATCAACTAATTTATTAATGATTTAATTATTAATTAATTTCTCTACATCAGAGTAAAATTATGGTGAAATGAGAAAAGACAAATTGGTCATGCGTTTGCTGTTTAACATTTAAATAATCAAAAAGAACACCAAAACTAGCCCAGTTTTAGCCTGTAAGGGAATTGTGACCCATTTAAAGTAAGACATCTGGTTTTAGCAGTAAAATTGTCATTCAGCAGAGTGACCAGTAAGCTGCGAGGAATGACAGGGTAATTTATTCACCAGCCACTGGGTACTGTGGTGGTCTGTATGCAAGTCAGTGAGTCAATGGTGAGTCAGAGTATTTCTGAGTGTGTGGGTTACCCCTGAGACCAATCTGTTATGCACTTCTACAATGGCCATGTTGTTACCCCAGCTTATACTGTGGTACCATTTAACTCAGATTTCTTACACAGCTCTTCCTTCTGCACTTCCTCTTTGTATACAACCTTGCACAAGCATATACATACATGAAAGACATACAATTAAAAGAAAGTAATTGCATCGCAAAGACGTTTTATATCATGTTAAACTCACCTAATTTGGGAGAGGACGGAGTTGCCATTTGACAGTATCCACTGCCAGCCATGGTCAGGGAAATTATTGTGATGCACAGCAAACTTATCATTTTGTCTCAGTTTTCCTCTGTTATTTTAAAGTAAAAAAGTCCCTAAAGTAGAGATACAAACTTAAAATGTACTTTCAAAAATAAAATTTGCAAAAAGTTATTTTTTTATTTTTATCTACCTATCGCTTTTTCTTTTTGTGCAGCACCTGCCTGTAGTGCTACTGGAAATTGTGGGCTCCTCGGAGGTCCAGACAAATGCCTTTTATTGTAGCCTAACATGGTAGAGACCACTCCTCCTCCCCTCAGCCTCCCATGCATAACTCTTTACTTGCTCCCATTTGGCACTTCTTGTGTGAAAAAAATCCCCTCCTCTTCCCCTGGAAGAAATAGAGAAACAGCTAAACATTGGAAAGTTAACCAGCTGAAAATGGTCCAAAGTAACAGGCATGCAAGAAAAACCTTGGGCCATATATGATACTCACTTCCTGAGAGCAGTCATTAAATTACTTATCTGTTTAGAAAAACAATGAAAAGGCCAATTAGGATTCATTTATGTGTTTTATTGCTTTGTTATATGATATTAAAATACATTTCAAGTCTCCAAGGGTGAAATACAACAATCAGGTGTACTATAAGTCAATGAGGGTTTAATTTTTTTTTATTTCCCAACAGTTTGTTTTATATATCTATATTTAAAATTTCTTCATTGAGCTCAAAGTTGAACTGAAGTTAAATTTCTTGTTTGTGTGCACAAACTTTCCGAATAAAACAGATTCTGATTGGTCTCACTATTGGAGTAACAGCATCATAAACATGACAAACAATTAAAAGTCAGCCTGAGAACTGTACTTTTGTCCTAAGATCCTTTGTTTCTTCTTTTGATTGCATTCACTTTATTCCCCTTGCTGTCTTCTCCATTTACCATCCTTATTCATGAACATATGGGACCAAGAACCTTTTCAAGGAAGTCAGCTAAGAGCTGCAATCCCCTCAGTAATCTTAAACTATGTGCCTGTGTTCCCCTTGTCTCCTCTGATGAAGAAGCAAAGACACCCATTGCTTAAGGAAGGTAGACTTACTCTGGGATTGTAGAAAATGGACTTTCAACCAGGCATGAACGGATAGGGCTTTTGTGTTCTCAGCTAAACATTAGCCTATGCAGTGGTCTCTGAAAGAGGGCAATGCTGTAAATGGAACAGTATGCCAGCTTCTCTGCACTCCACCATACTGGAGATATTACAGCTCCATACTGAAGCTGTTACTTATGGGAGAACCTGAATTTTTTTCTGTCCCTTTACCCCATCTTTCCTCTGCCCCATCTGTCAGTACTTTGGTCGCAGAGCAGATGACAACATGATTAATGTTGGACCCTGATGTATTATCCATAATCATGTAGGTCCCAACTTACAGGTTAAATCCTCAAACCTCAGGTAGGGGGCCTGAACCAAAGGGACCTATCAAATTAACAGCTGCACAACACTACCACATGTCCCGTGTACTGAACAATGCTCATGCATGACTCTGCCAGACTTAATTCAAAAGACCATGAGCTTAAAACACAGCTGCAACCACCTTTTGCACTATGTTTGGATTCTTAAAGGATATCAAAAGCAGTGCAGCCTGTGGCGGTTTTGCTATTAATGGTAAGATAGTTGTTAAAATAGAGACTTCCTTCCCTTACAACAATTGATCATTAGTTAGAGTAACATAATCTGCCAAACATACTGTATGTTGGGAGGAATTGACGTCTTGCTTTACAATATTGGCTTGAGAAAAGAAATAAAAGACAAGCAAACAATGTTCGTTTTGAATCAAAACCCACAATCCTAATCCTGACTAAATGTGAGTGGTGAAATTTTAGATACTGCTTTTGATTATCAGCCTACACCAAAGGCTAACAAGTTGCTCTAAAGGCACTGATCCGATTGTCAGTCAGTCAGTCATTTTCAACTGCTTAATCCATAGTGGGTCACGGGGAAGTTGGTGCCTATCTCCAGCAGTCTATGGGCGAGAGGCGGGGTACACCCTGGACAGGTCGCCAGTCCATCGCAGGGCAACACACAAACAACCATGCACACTCATTCATACACCATGCACACTCATTCATACACCTAAGGGCAATTTAGATTGACCAGTTAACCTAGCAGGCATGTCTTTGAACTCTGGGAGGAAGCCGGAGTACCCGGTGAGAACCCACGCATGCACGGGGAGAACATGCAAACTCCATGCAGAAAGACTCCCGGCCGGGAATCGAACCAAGGACATTCTTGCTGCAAGGCAACAATGCTACCAACCGTCTTCTCTTCTGCTCTCGGTGGGGTCAGATGCTTTTCCACTCTCTCCTTGATCCTCCCCCATTTTTTGCCCTGCTTCAGCTTTTTGTCTATGTTTTTCTTAGAGCCTTTGTTCACATATCCTCCTAATTTGTTCATTATGGATTTGGTCAGCTGGTCTCTCAACGCAATCGATCAAATTTTCTCGACGGGAAGACAGGGTAAATGGGAACCCTCTTGTCCAGACGGGACGTTCTTCTCCGGATACGCAATGGATTCCTGGCAGCAGTGGAAAAATGAGTGCCTGACAACAATGTCAGTCGAGGACGTGGAAGATTTGTACATAATTGGATTTCTGATAACAGGATTTCTGCTTTTTGGAGTTGGCGGCTACCTGGCTTATCGAAAGATTTGTAAAACTTCGGCAGCTGTTCAAAGCACTCCAAAGCTGCCTGGGATGTTTGAAGGGATCTTTAGAGCTCTCAGCACTCAGACTGATATATTAAGAGAGCAGAATAGCAAGCTGGATGTGATCCTTGAACAGAATCGCAGGCTGGCTGCGTTTCCCAGACTCAAAGGTGATATGATTTAATCTTGGAGAAAGTTGTTTGCTCAGGATCTACTGAAAGTACCAGAAATTTGGCTATTTGGATTTGAAATTGAGAATGCCAGTAAGACTTTGAAGGCAGGCGGAAAATCACAGCCAGCCTGAACCAAAACATTTATTGTTTGTCTAATTCAGGCACCCTGATATGGCCTTCACAGGCTTCTTATCAAAACATTTCTCCTGGATTTTCTGTAAACACGACGCTCTGCCCCTGCATCTGTGAACTGAACTGTATGGCCGTTTGATAAAACTTCCAACTCTTTTTAAGGACAATGGCACCTTCGTCAGTGTTGACAGTTTAATTCTTTGCTCACATGATCATACTTAAAAATTAGCACCCTCACGAGTCCACCATGCCCCTGCAAAATCTTTGCTTATGTGTGTTGCTTTCCCATGTTCCTTATTTTTACCTAAATGTGGATTTCATTTCTTCATTTCTTCTCCTTTTCATAGATTTTTAGATTTACCAGTGAAAGGAAAATAATACTAGTTTCTTAAAAATTTGAACAAAAGCTGTTTTTACACCAGTGACTCATCTTCCTTAGTTAGAACTCAGTGATTGCTTGGTTAAATTTCAATGGATGCAAATGACTTTTATTATTCGACTACAACTGCATTATACCAGCGAACCCAAGGATCATTCTCTCTTAGCACAAGATGCTTTCCCCTACATAGAGGACTTAATGATATAATTACTTCTTTAGAAAGATTGGTTTAGAACCAGCTCTTACCAGTAAAACCCAAAGGATTATTAATGTTATCTGTATCATTGTAATGTTGGCCAGAGATTTTTAGATTTCTCAGAAGGATTCATAGATTTTAAGATTTCTTAGAAGGATTGTAGTATCATTTGATTTGTTTTTCTGTGTCTGTATCTATGTTTATTTTCTTTGTGATTGCATTGTAATTGTATGTACTGCGCTTTGAGTGTCTTGTTACTGAAAAGTGCTATATAAATAAACTTACCTTACCTTAACTTACCTAGAATCAGCATTTCCATGCCCCTGCTCTCACCTGCAGCCTAGCTTACACTGAACCCCACCTTGTCTCCTCAGCTTGTATGTGGTGGGGCCACGTGGATTTGTCTCTAGCTGCCACTTAGGGCTGTGAGCGGCCTAGCCCCAGGACGCAAGGATTTGCCACCAGGTGCTCCCCTTGCATGTCTCCTGGATGGCATCCTGGTCTCCAAATTCCATGTGAGGTTAATTATTCTTAGTCTGACACTCCCCTTTAACACGAAGAAAGATCCAGCAGAACATGGCTCAGTGTGAGCAGTCATCTGCTGCAACCTAATGAGGGTTTGAGAAGACAGAGCAAACACACACAAAACAGACGCACTGATCACGGAGTTTTTATTTCAAAGGAAAACTAGAGTTAATAGCAATAGTAGCTCCTTGAGTGGCTTCATCAAAGACAGAAACAAAGCTAAAAGGGTAAGCTCTCTGCAGGTTTGTAGCCTATAGGTCTATAGGATAAAAGACAGCATATAAAAATAAGAATAAACACTCCCCCCCCATGTCTTTTTTTTTTTCTGAGCAGATTTGAAGTCCAAATGTAAGACTCTTACATAGGTCTGTTTTGTTGGGGCCAAGTCTCAAGGCCATGAGCAAATTCACAGCTGGCTTTCTGCTGGCTTAGCTCCCAGTCTCTGACCAGGTTGTATAATTCTTGTTAGCATATTGTGGCTAACATATATTTGTGGCCTCGGATGTTGAATGGTGGGGATGCTGTGCAGCATTTGAAAATGGACCATCAGGACCCTTGGGAGACCTCATATATAAACTTTCCCATAACAGTGAACAGGAAAAGCGCAAAACAGAAAAGGTACAAGTCATCCGATGTTTAACACGTTTCACTTTAGCCTCTGCCAAACATGTGTTTCTCATTAAAGGCAGCATAAACAAATGTAATTCAGCTTGAAAACATATCTGAGGATGAAGTGGAGACACAATGCTGTTTGCTCCTGGTAAAGAAACATCAAACATAACAAATTGGACTGTACATGGTCTTTGTGTGATGAAAAACCAAATGCATGTTACTGGTGTTTTGTACTTATCATCTTCATATCATTCATATGAAGGATGTAAAACTGGAATTTTTTGTGTTCCCTTCCTTTTAAATTAAAATTTCTGCCACTGGATCTGGATTAGAAAGGGTTTCACACAGAATCAGTCAGAATAAGTCAAAATAAGTCTGTTTGGCTCTCAGAGCATTTTATCCATTTAAGAGCTGTAACACAGAAATACACAAAGGATTAGGTGTAAGTGATTTAGGAAATCTTTACAATCATGTCCAATATTTTCTCTTTCATTAAACCTATTACGACTTCTTGTTAGTGGTGACAGAATATGTGCATTATTTTGTAAAAAAGGATGTATATGCATACCAGTCTTAATAAACTGTCTTCAAAAACTAAACCAAACATTGGTTTAAGACCAGGCCTTTCATGATTTCCACAATGATTGGACTTTTGTCAACAGGCCCAACAATGGGAATCTTAGGTGAATGGTATTTATCAATTGTGCCTTGAAAACCACCCCCCACCTTGAACATTTCAAAATGTTGTCATATTACATGCACAATCATCAATTTAATTGATTTTATGTCATAGACTAACACACAGTAGTGCATGATTGTGAAGTGGAAGAAAAATTATTTTATTCAGTCCCCTTTACTCTTATATCCTTTAAAATTTTTGTGCAATGAATTCCCTCCAAAGGTCAGCGCAATATTTATTACAGTGAACCTGTGTGTGTTCTTGCTATAATTACAATTCTTTTGTGAAGGGATCAGGTTTGTCAGATGAAATTAGTAAATAAACAGCATCATGAAGACCAAGGAACACACCAGACTGAGGCAGAATAAAGTTGCGGAGAAGATTAAAGCAGGGTTAAGTTAAAATACGATATACAAAGCTTTATACATCATACAGCGGGGAGTAATGTTCAGTCAATCATCTGAAAATGGAAAGATTATGGCATAACAGCAAACCAGCCAAGACATATTCTTTAAACTAAACTGACAGGCTGGGCCAGGAAAGCATTAATCAGTGAAGCAGCCAAGAGGCCTATGGCCTATGGCCTATTGAATACTACACTTCAAATAATGGCCCCATAATTAGGGGACTTGCCTCTTCAAATATTGCTAATACATCTTCACAACATGGAAAAGTTCGGGCTCAAGAAATGTGCTAAAGTAAGCATTTTGTCCTAAAATTGGACTGTGTTAGTGCGACAAACATAAAAAAAACTGCATTCTGCTTCTTCTGTTTATCAGGTTGATGGCTCCCATTCCGCATTTGAAAGCTCTGTCATTTTTCCGATAACTCTGTCTAAAGCAAACCTGTATCCCCCACACCAAACACAGTAGCATGTTGAATGGCCTTAAATGGGCAGCTTGAAGCCTAGCAAAAAAGATTCTCTTGTGAGCAATTAAATTTCATGAGATTCTAGCAGTCTGCCAAAGTTACTCTGACAACTGTATAACTACAGCAAGTGGTATATATTATTAAACAGTGAAATTTAAACCCATTGACTTGTAGGCAGCTTAAATCTGTAGTGCCTATCTTCACATGTTTCTTTAAGGCAACTCAAAGTTTGCATTGTGCTGTCATAGACATGTGTTTCTGGGTCACACTGTGTTTCTCCCTGCCTCCATCTGGCTTTGTTCTTGCTGCTTGCTGCCAAACTCTCACTAGGGGGCACGTGGGCGTACGACTCTATGTCAGCCACAGCTGCAAGGGCTAAGAAAGAATCGGCACCATAACACAACTGAAGCAATCAAGGCATTTCTGAAAATCTCATAATGTTATTTTTTTAAAGCTGGTTGTTCCCAATTGGGTTACTAAATTAATACTTGTTTATCAAAAAAAAAAACACATTGCAGAAGGTAAAAGATTTTCAGCAGTCTCTAATGCATATGAAAACAGACAGATTGAAAACTGATACACCAATGGTACTTTAGATGATAATAGTGATTCACATATTGTGTTTGATTCATTTCTAAAAGAAAAAAAAATGCACTGTGTTTCAAACATGAGCTACTTTATCTGACCTGTGTTTAAGGTTAGCTACTGGAGTCTGCTTATGTGTGATATTAGCATAGTGATTAATTTCTAATGCAAACTGTTACTCAGTTTGACTATAATTTTGTAAATCACTGTACCATACATTGAGATCAAATTGATTTAAAGTTGGTAGAGCCTTTATTATTTTAATTAAACCTTTATTTATGCAGGTTGTCTCATTGAGAACCAAGACATTTGACAGGAAAACCAACAACAAAAACATTTACAGTAAACACAGTAAAATCAACATGTATTTAAAACATTTAACCCATATTTACTATGGTCTTTTAAAGGAATATTCCTTTTGATATTCCAAATTTATAATTGTAGTCGGAGATGCAGTTCCTTGGAAAAGTATTTAGACCCCTTTGTCAGATTTGTTCTCATTAGAACCACAAACTTTAATATATTTTCTTGAAATTTGATGTCCAACACAATGTGCCACACAATTTTGAAGTGGAATTAAAAGTGTTCACAATAAAAATGTATACAACCTCTCTGGCACAATACATAAAAAACAGTTATCAGCAATGCTCATTCTAAAGTTAAACATTTTTGCTCATTCATCTTTGCAAAATAGCTCAAGCTTCGTCAGACTGAATGAAGAACATTCCACTCCATTGTCCTCCTGGAAGGTTACCATCCCAGTCTCAAGTCTTTTGCAACATCTAACATCATTTCCACCAGGATTTTTCTGCATTTAGCTTAATCCATTTTCCCACCAAATATGACCAACTTCTCTAACCCTACTGAAAGAAAGCATCCCCATTGCATGATGCTGCCACAACTATGTTTCCACGTATAGCATTTTGCATAAACCATAATATTTAGTATTAATCTAATCAGATCTGACCAGAACACCTTCTTCTACACTTACTCTTGGCAAATCTTAAACATGATATTCTTTCTTCTTGTCATTCTACCATGCATGCCAGATTACTGAAAGGCACAACTAATAGTCAATCACTCTCGTGTCTGATATCTACAGCTCCTCCAGATTTACCATGGGCCACTTGGCCAGCAAGTTTAGGTGGATGTTCATGTCTTAAAAAGGTTGCAGTTGTTGTTATAAAACCTAATACTGCTTTAAACCTCTCATAAACTTTATCTCTGACCTTTCTCCTTTGACCCTTGGTTTTCATGATGCTATTTGTCCACTCTAGCAAGCTCTGAGGTCTTGAAAGGACAGCCACTGAGAATAAAATTGCCATGTTTGTTAAGGTGAGAGATTTTTTTTGCAGGCAACAATCATGGACACCAAGGGATAGTTCGGCAGGTTTATTGGTAAATGTCTACAGTTAGATGACTCTTGGTTAACGGCTGCGGTCCAGGATGGCACTAGGAGGAGAGGTATGTGGCTAATGTCTGTGATCCAAGATGATGTGGATTAATTTTGTATTGAAGTGAAAAAAGGTTGCTTACTGGTTGAGGAAAATATAATAAAAGGAGGAGGTCAGTATGTCCACAGTAGCTGAAGTTGGCAGGGGAGTGGTTGGTGGGTTTGTTGGTGATTGTCTCTTTATCTATTTGCAGGTTGAAGTGGTGAAGTGGTGAACGCTGGAAGGTGGACAGGCAGGTGAGTAAGTAATGGAAAATCAAGGTAGGTGGTTCCAGGTGGACTGCCAGAGTAGCAGAGAGGAGATTAATGGAGTTGAGTCCTGAGGAAAGTTCTCCAAGCAGACGGAAGGAACAAGGAAGTAGACCACCGGAATCCAGGAACACAACATCAAGAAGAGAATGAAACTTATTGTGGAAAAGAGACAGTTAAGGTGAGTGTCAAAAACTTGAGGAGCGTAAACACACAAGCAATGGAGGGCCTGATTACCACTATTGTGAGCAAAACAGTCTGGCATCTGCCTCAGGGAATCCACTCCTCCTGACTGGCCTTGATGAGCTCCAGCTCATCAGAGGACACACCTGTCAGCTATACCCTGTAGTGAGAGAAGGTAGGAGAGACACGCACACACCAACCTGCACACAGCTCTGTGGATAAAAATACACACATGTGGATGTTTTTGCTTATTAGGTGACTTCTGTAAGCAATTGTTGGCAACCAGTGATATAACAGCAAATGGTGGCATGCTAAACCTCCATTTTTTATTTGTCAAAAAAGAATTAAAACTACATATCTGGTTTCTTCTACTTTACTTACTATCCTCTATCTTGGGTTGGGTTATTATATAAAATCCAAACAAAAATGTGAAAAAAAAAAGAAAACGAAATATGCAGACTTTTGTTAGATACTATACATAACGATAAATAGAAAAGATCCATGAAAACTTGATGTAATTACTGCATGATTACAAAGCCCACAAATTTCCTTTTGAGTTGCTTTCATAGCCCACAGTAGCCCGGAAAGAGAAATTTACAGCTGCACTGAGAAATACGTGTGCCCAGTAGAGACCATTTATAGGAAACCAACCTGCAATGAGTTTTCTTCTAGTAAAAATGGAAAAATTGTTAAGTTTAATAGAACAACTTGTGATGAGTCAATATAGCTTCTTCTAAAAGCTTGCACTGTCTTCTGCTTACTTTTTTGTAAAATCATTGAAAATGTTTATTGTATATAAAAAGATTTAAAATAGGGCTGCGGTAAAACAGACTGTCTAATGTTTGTAGTTATAGACTACAAATGGATGTCAGATTGTGGTTCAAAACTAATTAACCAGGGAATAGTATTATATCCATTCACAACTGAGATATGAAGGGACTGAGCCTAAAGAAATACTGGGTAGACTGCTGTATAGATGGTGAATTATTGCACCCTTAACAATTTAATGATTAACCCAGAAGCAAGTATAAAGTCTCATGTTCCTTTTGTTTTCACTGTCTTAACATGCAGTCAGAAAATCCTTCAGTTTGGAGAGACTTCAGGCTCCCAACAGGAGATTCATCCAAGGACACGGGTGGAGTCCCTCAGCCACCTGGCATTGTGAATAACAGAAATCAAATTAGGTTTCTGCTATGATGTTTATATTTGGCACACAACTAAGAAACACTATTATGCTCCTTTGCAAAAGTGAGTAAGTTATTACATCACGGTCTTTAGAAACCATATCTGCTTCCACTTTAGAAAGAAAGCAGGCTTTTTTAAAGTTGTTTACAGATTGGAAGCAGATGGTGTCCTTACACAAAGTGCAGCAAAAAAAAAATTACAAAAAGCAAAATCAGATGTTTTTATTTTTTAGGCAGGAAGGCCTGTGACTTAGCAGGATAATGCGTAACCTGAAACAACATTCAATTAATTTCAGAAAGGTTTCATCACAGTGCCGCTGGAGAAATAAGTGAGTCATCAAGTAAAATACTGCAGATATCTCCCATGCTGATCATACAGTAAAATTATATAACAAAAACAACATATTTTACTGTGGGCTTAATAAAGACATGTGGGACATAAATGGTTATGTTAAAAACTGATGGAATAATCCCATCCAGAATGACTAAAAGCTTTAAAATAAACTGTGAGCCATTTTTCAAGGCCTGTTTTTACTAAAGATCAGTAATTACTCAACACCATTTCCTTCATTTTTATTTGATTAGGCATAAAATCCACTCAGCCAGCCAAGAATAGTGGAAAACTGATGATAACCATCAACACACAGCAGAGTTCAATTGAGGAGAGCCTTAACAAATATTTAGAACTTAGTAGAACTTGTCAAACAAAATGAAAGCCAACATACACGTGTCACAGTATTTTAGTTTTTAAAGCCATTTCATTTAAATGGGAAAAAAGATAGCATTTTAACATTTACTGCAGTTAAGGCAAGATAAATATGTTTTGTTTTGTAACTTTATAAATATACTTTTACCGGAAATAATTATTATAACAAGACTTTGTGGATTATTTGGTCACACTGGTGATAAGAATTTTGTTTTTTAATTCTGAAATTTACATACATTTCCTTAGGATTTGGTAGAACATAAACTGTATGAGCTAGAATGCTTTGGGTATCCTTCCACAATTTTCTATGGGACTGAGATTAGGGCTTTTTGATGACAACTGCAAAACAATGACTCTGTTCTCCTGAAGCCATGTTGTGCCTAATTTGACGTTATGCTTAGCATTTTTGTCCATTTTAAAGAACCTTTTACTTCCTCTATTTCGAGATTGCATCAGTATGTTTAAATATTGTTACTATGCCCAAACCTTCAATTCAGTTTCATAAGACCACAGTAGATGTCTCAAAACATCAAGATCTTTGTCCCCAAGTATAGTAATGTGTTTTTTTCTGTTGCTTTTGGAGTAATATTCTCCTGAGGTGACTGTGGCTCAGGGGGTGGAGAAATCGTCTTGTATTAGGAAAATTGTGGATTCGATGCCAGCTTCCATTGATCAGATATCTATGTGCCCCTCGGAAAGGCATGTAACCCCAAGGAACCTACCAAACAGCTATTGGTGTATAATTGTGTTTGTGAGTGCAATGTGGATCTAGTGTAAATCATTTGACCAGAAAAGTTCAAGGATGAAGGGCTCACAACTGGTCTTGGACTTGAGACTGGTCTCGAGACAATTTTGTCCTGGTCTTGGGCTCATTTTTGGTCTCGGAATGTGATGCCTCAGTCTTGGGCGCATATCCCAAAAAAAGAAAACAACAACAATAGGGTAATAGGGTCAGACAGGACAGGGTTATGAGAAAATATTGTTATGTCTTTACACTCAATGCCATATGTCAGCATAAGGTCCAGAGAATGAAGACAAAGGTGGGTAGGTTTGTTAATATTTTGAGCAAAGCCAATTGAGTCTAAGATGGCCTAAATATAGCGTTTAATGCTAACACTTTCAGTGTCAACATGAATGTTAAAATCCCCCACTATAATAACTTTATCTGTATTTAACACTAAATGAGATAAAAGGTCTGAAAACTGATCTACAAATTGAGAGTAAGGGCCTGGTGGACGGTACAAAACAACAAACAGAAGTGGTTTTAGTGCTTTGCAATTTGGATGAGGAAAACTAAGGATTAAATATTCAAAAGAGTTGTAGCTATTGATTGGTCTGGGACTAATCAATAAATCGGACTGAAAGATGGTTGCTACTCCTCCTCCTCGCCCGGTATTTCGAGGAATGTGAAAATTAAAATAATTAGTAGGAGTTGACTCATTTATAGTAACATAATCCCCTTACTGCAGCCAGGTTTCTGTTAGGCAAAATAAATCAATCTGATTGTCACAAATCAGGTCACTAACTAGCAAAGTCTTTGAAGAGAGAGATCTTAAGTTCAGTAGGCCACATTTAATTGTTTTATTTTTCTTTTTAGTCTGAGTTGTGTTTATTTTTATGAGATTTTCCTGATTTCCTCCTTTTAGATTATTTTTTAATCTATTCAATTTTGGCCATGGGCGAGACACTGTCTTAATAGGGTAATGTGTGGGTGAGAGAGAAACAGCAGAATGGGTAGCCATGGTGGAGTTCCCGGAGGAGATTATTCTGTGTTCAAGAAATTACCATGTTTTAGTGTGAAATGTGTTAATAAATAAAACAAAACGAAAAGCAAGACCATGTTAAGACGCTGCCTGAAGCTGGTAAGAGTGTTTCATTATCCAAAGTCCTGTATTGACATGGTCTGAAAGGCCACTCAGAGAGGACTAAGCCATTACTCCAAGAGCAGCATTAAAATCTAGATTAGAGTTTGCAAATGTACATGGGGACAAAGTCCTTTTGGATACAAGTCCTGTAATGTGATGAAATACAAAATTTAAGTGTTTGGCCATGAAGATCATTGTTACATAATGAGTAATATGGAAAAAATTGAAGTTAAACCTCAAGACATCAGCTTTAATGTTGGGAACAACTGGGTCTTTCAAATGGAAAAAAATGCCCTAAGCATACCATCAGTTTGGTTGTAAAGTGGCTTTAAAAAATGGCCATAAAGTCAATGTTTTAGAGTGGTAATTTTAAACCATGATCTCAGTACAACATAAAATGTGTTGCTGTAAACAAAAGTGAGCAAGAATTAATGCCAACTTGTAAGATGCTGGTTGAAATTAGTTAATCATATTCTAAGTCTGTAAGGCTTAATTAAATTTTGAGTTAATAGGACCCTAAAAAACTGGCAGAGACGTTCGTTGCCATGGTGTAGCAGGTGTGTGTCACTGGTAAATTATTTGTTTAGCACTGCTATTCCATCCATAACAGGCCCCCCGACTCTCTGCCCAACCCCCAACCACTGCCACACACCATCTTCTCTCACAGAGGGTCCTTTGTGTAGATGGTAAGCAGTGTGAGAAGGGAGAAGAAGTGCGAGAAGAATGAATTTGTTCCATCCTCTTCTCAATTCCACTGAACAGACCCCTGTTTGACGGAATAATCCTTGGATGGAGTGAGGGATGTAAACCCTAATAATCCCCCAGCATTGCCTGAGTAATCATCCACCCTTGTCTCTCTCTCTTCAAGCCACAAGTTGATTTAAATTCCCACGCAAGACATGGCTGTTTTACATATTGGGCACTCTTTTTTGGAAAGATTTTAAGAACTTTGCAATTCAAAACTGAACAAAACACACAACATAAGCAATTAAAAGCATCAAAAGGAAAAGGGGTAAAGATTTTATTTTACTTTGCAAAGCCCCATATTAATAAATGTGCAAAGCAATGTCTCTGTCTTTACAGGTTTAACAGAAATACTTCACCAGCACCTTTCTTATAGTGTAAACACTGTGAGGCTATGGTCACTCCAAAGTTAAACATAAGGGTTGGAGGTCACAGTTTCAGAAACTCTGACACTTTATACTGAAGACAACACCCAGTGTTCATAAACATTTTGACATGTTAGGGTTCAAAGACAGAATAGTGACTCAATGTTAAGCAAGATATCCCAAAAACATTCTCCCTAATGAAGGACTACACACAGTTTGGAATGGTTTGAATTTGTGGGTATCAGCACATAAATTCTCTTTATGTCTCAGAAGATACATATAAACAAATGCAGAACGTAAACACTGTTTGAACAGCATTTTGCTTGTCCCAGTGCTGAGAAGTAAGGTGAACTATGGGGGTCGAGGTTTGAGGATCAGGACCACCCTACATTTCTAAGGAAAGAAACAAACCAGACAGGAAGGCACCCCCCACCTACCCCCTGTCCCCTAACTCCTAAATGGAGTCAGGGATTGTGTCATAGGACAGTGCCCAGCTGCTTCTGATTCTCCTTGGATTTGAACACACGCAACATATGGGTTTAATGGAAACCCATAAATTGGTCACAATTATTTCCTTTCCCATGTTCAGCAGCACTGCCAGGCTTATGCTGCACAATGTGTTTTTGTCTTCTTTAAAAACAAATGAAAATGATCTTCTTTCACTAACATTTACTCAGACCGCATTTGCGGCCAATTTAAGATGGCCAAATGGCAGCTTCTGTCAAGTTTTTTAAAATTCTTCATTTTGACAGGATATGGACATCTTCCCAGTGTGTAATAATCTACAGTGCACAACTCTGATCCAGGATTTGTCCAAAAACCACATGTGAACAATTGAGCAAATAACCTTTCAGGGTCCAGCAGAACTGTGCTCCAAGCAAGGCATTCAGCAGAAACACGAAGGGCTAATAATGCCCGTTGCCTTTCACTTTCCTCGCAGTCTGTTCCCCATCCACCCTTCCCTAATGACCTGCCCTTTTTTCTTTGCAATCAAGCACAACAATATCCCAGACACTAGTAGTGGTGACAAACCCTATAAACATTTAAGGTTTGGCCCTAAGCCTTTTACTATGGCATGGTCAACCTGAAACAACCTTAAGACCATTTGTAGCAAACAGAAATTTTGCTATTCAAGTCAACCCATTACCCAACTCTAAGCTTTCTACCCAGCTTTTAAGTGCATGCCAGTGTCACTTCTGCTATGGAATCCTTGAGATTCTTTTGCCTACTTCATGCTGTTGGATGCATTCTATTCAAGTGATTTCTTCACTATACAGCCTGGGAAGTTACCAGGTTTAAATATAGCTAATGAAGTTAAACTCAGCTTCGATGTAATGTGGGTAATCACAGGTAATTCGAAATTTTACAGTCAGTCATTTTCTATACCACTTCTTCCATAGTGGGTCATGGGGAAGCTGGTGCCTATCTCCAGCAGTCTATGGGCGGGAGGCAGGGTACACTCTGGACAGGTTGCCAGTCCTTTTCAGGGCAATACAGAGGCATACGGGGCAAACAACCATGCACACACCCATTTATACCTAAGGGCAATTTAGAGAGTCCATTTAACCTAATAGTCATGTTTTTGGACTGTGGGAGGAAGCTGGAGTACCTAGAAAGAACCCACGCATGCACAGGTAGAACATGCAAAGCAGAAAGATCCCAAGCTGGGAGTTGAACCCAGGACCTTCTTGCTGCAAGGCAACAGTACTATCAACTGTGCCACTGTAAAGCCCAGGTACATATACATAATTCAATTAAATTCAGTTTTACTTATACAGCGCCACTTCACAACACATGTCATCTCAAGGCACTTTACAAAGTCAGTTCAAACAAATCATACAGATTTTAAGATGGGTACATACATTCCAATTACTCCTAACTATCCAACAGTGTAGTCACATTCAGTTTATTATTTTTCTATTTTAGGAAACACAGCACATTGCATTGAGTCAGTGACTTGCAGCATTCACTCCTCCTGGATGAGCATGTAGCGACAGTGGGCAGTCAATTGCATTGACTTTGCAGCAATCCCTTTGAGCATGCATGTAGCGACAGTGGAAAGCAAAACTCCCATGAGCTGAACCAGGCTCAATGTGAGCGGCCATCTATCAAGACCTACTGGGGGTTTGATAGAACAAAGCAGAGACACAAAAAGAACACAAGCACTGGTTCATGAGTACTTTCTATGTGAAAGAAAAGTAAAACATTAAGGGTAGTAGTTCCTTTATTAGCTACATCTAGGAGAGAAAGACAGCTAAGCAAATGAATTCTGAGCCAGTTTTGAAATCTAGAGTATGAGAGAGAGCACATACAGTTAGTCACAGTAAAACCTCAGCCTACAAACCTAACCTACAGAGATAGCTCAGGATAACCTAAACCAGTTTAACTATAAACTTTATCAAAAAGGAAAGTTTTAAGCCTAGTCTTAAAAGTAGACAGTCACAAGTCAATTATCTGAGGCCAGGAGAATAACATTGGTGACTGTATCATTGGTGACTACTAGTGCTGTTTCAGTACTGTGATGAGCCCTGAAACCTGACTGAAACTCTTCAAACAGATAATTACTGTGTTAATGCTCATACACTTGATCAACAACTATTTTCTTAAGAATTTTAGATAAGAATGGAAGATTGGATATAGGTCTGTTTTTATTAAGTCATCGTGATTAAGGGGAAGGTTTCTTAAGTAAAGGTTTAATTACAGTTACCTTAAAAGCCTGTGGTACATATCCATTCATTAAGGATAGATTAATCATATCCAAAATGGGGGTGGTAATAAAAAGGGAACTTAAATAATTTGGCTGGGATTGGGTATAACATAAAAGTTCAAGGTTTAGAAGAACCTACTATTTTTGATAACTCAGGAAACTCCACTGGATCAAAACAGTCAGAAAACAGTCACAGATCAGCTTCCACGGTTACGTCCAACGTTGTCTAACTTACTAAGGATGAAGTAATCATGTTTGGGAGTATGTCAATGATTTTATTTTTAATAGAATCAATTTTATTTAAAAATAATCCTATAAAATCCTCACTGCTGAGAGCTAAGGGAATGGATGTCTCAACAGACCTATGACTCTATGTAAGTTTAGCAACTGTACTAAAAAGAAACCTAGGATTATTCTTATTCTCTTCTATTAATAATTCAATAATTAATAATTTTATTCTTGAAATAAGCTGGTCTAGCTCAGCAAAGTTTCTTTTTATACAACATTACAACAAAAAATCTATCTTTCCAGATTAAGTAGGAGTCCTCTAGGTGTGTAGAGTGCTATTTTCTATCAAATTTTCTAAAATTGTGCTTTAAAGTATGCAGCTCTGCATTAAACCAAGAAGCCAGTCTCCTATGAATAGTTACCTTCTTTTTCAAGGGGGCTACATTGTCTAATGCCCCACGGAATGAGGAAGTAACACTAAGAGAATATTATTTGTGAAGGGGAAGAAACAAAATTACTGCCCTCCACTGTGGTTTTCTGTGATAATGATGAAATTAAAAATAGAACAGATTCTTTAAAGGTTATTACAGCATTGTCTGATAATGATTTACTATGTTATTCAGGTGTGGAGTACTCAGTTACATTAAACTATAGTTAAATTAGTTATAATAGTTAAGTAAAAAAAAGTTTATTAAAAAATGGTCAGACAGGACAGGGTTATTATAAAATACTGTTATTTCTTTACACTCAATGCCACATGTCAGCTACGATTCCAGAGAACAAAGATGTAAGAACTATGCTTATTGATTAATTAAAATTCTAATTAAAAATCATAATTCAGAAAAATAATTTCTTAACCAAAATCATTACTTAAAAATAGAAATCAGAGATGTCCTCTGGTGTTGTGATTATGGGCTCAAAGCCCTTAACAATTACAATTAGTTATTTATCATTAATAATTGATAGTTATTAATCAAAACCACTCACTGTTTATTCAACCGCTTCAACGAAGGTGGAGGAACTTTAACCTTATTTTGACAGATAAATCACTTTTGCGCGAAATGAACACAAACACTTCTCTGAAATACATATGTGAAAATTTATTGAAGTATTGCATGCAACAAGTTAATACCTTGGATTAACTACTGGTACTCTAAATCATCTCAACTATGCCAAATCCTGCCCAGATCTCTAAATACACCTATCCAATTTAATATAAAAAAAAGAACAAAATTACTTTGACGTTGATTTTTTCGCCCTGCCGGTTGAGGATGGGTCAGGTCTGAAGAAGAACTTGAGGAGGGGATCGGGCGTCCGTGATCAACAAAAAAAAAAAAACGGTAAACTTCTCATCCATCCAAAACGGGGAAAATATGAAGAACCGTTTAGTCGACTGAATCACAAGGGGTCTCCTTGAAAATAAAACCACTGTTGGTTTCCACCTGCGCCAGAGTGTTGGCGGGGTCTTCGATTGGTAAATGAATCTTCTGACCTTCTTGTATCAGAGAGATTTCAAGCTTTCAAGCTGTCTCGGAAATAGCCATGTGGAGGAAAAGTTCACCTGTGAGCTTTTGTCTCTCAAGATATGTGCCTCCGTTGCATCGTCCCGTGAGACACGTTGGAAATGGCAACGAAAGTTTATTTTTTGCGCGTTTTATAATCCAGTGACGTCAGAGCTGCGACGTCTGTTGAGCTGCGCATGTCCAACTGTGCAGCCCAACCGGTCTATCCCCCAAAATGGATGACCCCAACAAAGACAAAAGTGGGTAGGTTTGCTAATGTTTAAGATATCATTAAAGATTATATTTAGGCTATCACTTTCAGTGTCAACATGAATGTTAAAATCCCCTACTATAATTATCCTAGATAGATAGATAGATAGATAGATAG
Organism: Crenichthys baileyi; assembly: GCA_036173005.1. Lineage (NCBI taxonomy): Eukaryota > Metazoa > Chordata > Actinopteri > Cyprinodontiformes > Goodeidae > Crenichthys > Crenichthys baileyi. Next base: position 308,562 of record JAHHUM010000955.1, read on the forward strand.
ATAGATAGATAGATAGATAGATAGATAGATAGATAGATAGATAGATAGATAGATAGATAGATAGATAGATAGATAGATAGATAGATAGATAGATAGATAGATAGATAGATAGATAGATAGATAGATAGATAGATAGATAGATAGATCTATTTATATATCTTTACTGTTCAAGCTTTCTTAGCCCTAACTCTTTTACAGCTTCAAACTGATTTCTTCATATTTGCTTTTGTTTCATTTAGATATCCCTACAGAGCCATGATAGTGTTACTGTAAGAAAGAGAGTGAAATTCTTCATGCCATTGAATATTGTCTCCTATGAGGATTTTGCTTAAAAAAACAACAACCAAGAATTAAAAGACAGCTCCCAAAGATTGGACATCATGTACCCTCCTTACCCTGCCAGGAATCAAACTCATTGGGTAACATCCATCTGTTTCCAGTCTGATCCTCAGCCTTTCCACCGTATTTCAGTATTGTGACCAAAACTAACTGTCATTTAAAACTTGTTTCAACTTCATGGTAAGGACATTATTGAAGATGTTGTTCAGGTGAAAAAAGCTTTGAAAAGAGCAGAGAAATTTAAGATACCAGAGTCTGGTTGTTCCATTGCTCAAGCTTGTGAAAATAACAGTAGTAGACAGTTTTTCTTCACTACACAAAATATTGAAATCTTTTCTTTTTTAAGACACTAAATGCATCAGTTGCTATTTGTTTAGACTGTGTACCGAAGCAAAAATGTGATTTCCTGTTTCTTATGTTCTACTGAAATCAGCTGTGCAGTGGTTAGTTTTTCAGTAGCATGCCATCATCTCATCCTAAGCCTCTTTCAGATAATGTCTGTCACACTGTTTAAAGTAAAATGTTTGAATATAGTTCAAAGACGAATTCTGATGAAATGTAATATGTTTTAGTTTATTATGACAATGAATTGCATTGTTGAACCTACGTAAAACCTAATGCTTCATTGAATTGCTGTACCCATAATACTGTGTTCCCAACTGGTACCTGAGCATGTCCTTGCTGTAATTGGAAGAGGGTATGTCTATGAGTAATTCCATTAGTGATGTGCACTTCTACAGCATCAGTTGTCGTCGATCTATGTTCTGCACCTCTTATTAAACAATGTCATACTTTCAGGCATTTTCTCCAATATCTGATTGATTTGTCACATTTGTTACACTACAGTTCAAGGTTACTTTATTTATACCCGTAGGTAGATTTGTTTTGCAGTGGTTTAAAACACATACATAAACACATGACTGTCAAAAACATACCCAGAACCATTTGCACATAGGAATGCTGAAAGTACTTGAAGCGCCACAAGTCAAATCACAGCAGGACACATAAGACTTTAAAATAAAAAATCAGACTGTGAAAATGAATAAAAGAACAAATGAAAACACGACTGTAGTAAACACACTGGGCGGTGATTAACGTTTCCTTAAAAGAAATGCCAAATCCAATGACATCCAAAAAAAAATGAATCCATAGAAGTCCATTCAAATCTTTTGAGAGTGTCAGCATCATTTCAGCTTGTTCATTTCAGTAACAGCAGTAGGAACAAAGGCTAGTTCTCCATTTAGGGACCAAAAACCTTCATCCGGAGGGAAGAAGCTGGAACTCCCTGTGAAGGGGATGAAAGTCATCTTTTAAAAAAGAAGAGGCTATCCCCTGTACCTGCCTGATTTACAGGGACGCAACTGACTGTTGGGACTCTCCAATCAGTCTAGATGACAGTTTAACAATCTGTTGCAGGCAACTCCTCTCTTTCAAAGTTGCATGACCAAACATGACACTAAAGAAAAAGATAAAACCGATTCGATAAAACCACAATAAAACTTGGTCATTATGGTTCGGTCAATGTTAAAATGGCTGAGTTTCCTTAAGCAGAAAAGGCGCTGGTGGGCCTTTTTACACACAGTTTTACAGTTCGCTTCAGAGTTTAATTTTTATATAAGAGCATCTAACATCCACCAATGAGTCCAAATCATCACCACACAATTGTTTAAAGAGATCCCAGTCAGTACTCTTAAAACATTCTTGCAGAGAGAGAACTGATTCCTCTGCCCAGACTTTAATGTCTTTGGTCTCAGGTTTTTCTCTCTTCAGAACAGTCTTGTAAGTGGGCAGCATATACACACAGTTATGGTCACCAGAGCCCAAAGGAGGAAGAGAGACAGCTTTAAAAGCATTTTTCACTGTTCCATAACATAAATCTAAAGTCTTATCACATCTTGTTGGGAAGGAGACATATTAATAATAATTTCTTAATGTTTTTTTTAAGAGAAACATGGTTAAAATCCCCCAGAACAAAGTTTGGTGCATCAGGGAAGATGGACTGCAGTTTCTGCACAACATCGAAGATTGTGCTGAAGGCAGAGGTAGGGTCTGCTTTTGGATAAATGTACACAATTGATATGAACAGTTAAGGAAACTTGCAAGGAAGGTGAAAGGGCCGTAATGACACAGACAGAAGTTTCCATTATTGTCACAGAAGAACAGTAATGCCGGTCAATATATAGACAGACCCCTCCTCCTTGAGATTTCCCCGTTACCTCTGCTTGTTGGTCCAGCCAATGTGGAGCCCCAAAGTCTTCCATGGATAAATTGGAGTCCAGGTCCCGCTCAGTGAGCCATGTTTGAGTGAGGGCCAAGACGCAGCAGTCTTTGAAATCCTTTTTGTAGTGAATGCTACCTTGGAGTTCATCGAGTTTATTCCTGAGGGACTGGACATTTGCCAAGATGACAGAATGAAGGGGAAGCCGATCACCGCGCTGTTTCCTCAGCCGTAGTCTAAGTCCTGCCTGTCTTCCCCACTCTCCTTTACTTGGGGCTTTATTTCTCCTTGCTCTATGAAAGTCTCTCCGGATGAGATCCGGTATTTGTGGATTAAAGTCTGACACTGGAGCTAAGGTGGCAACATATAGCTGTAAAAGTGTGTCCTCTTGAGTACTGAAGCCTGACTTCGCAAGCAAGGTAACCGGTACATTCGCCGGCACACAGCTGATTGATCAGCTGATATACCATTAACCACTGCCCTTTTATTCCCCAGAATAAAAGAAACTCCATCTTTGCTTGCCGGGCTTTGATACTCAGGTTGCAAAAGGTTTTATAATGATAAAAACATTAAAACTTAAGGAAATGTTAAAAAACAAACAACACACACCCAACACACTTCACTGTGCATGCACCCACCATCTCATACTTCATACTTACTGACAGTTTGATAATCTAGCTCACTCACTTATCTTTGACCTAAAATCACAATTTCAATATTTGGAACCCAGAGACAATTTTTACTCATTCTAAATATGTCTTCCACTGTGCTGGTAAAATCATTGTTCATCACCAAATTGCTCCTGGACTGTTGAATAAATTTGCTCTTGCGGGTGAACTAATTTCTTTGGAAAAGAGGCAACCCCATGAACTGTCTCAGAACACTGAACTGATAGTGGTGTTTATCTTTTCTTCTCTCGTCATTGCTTTTTTCAGATATCCCAAACAGTCTGAATGGGGTGTCATTACATGAAATAATGCTTTTACAGTCCTCAGCAGTCAAATCTTGGTTTTTTCTGATTAAACCAGTCGTTGATATTTTCGTGTAGCAAACTGGCTTCTTTTGTACCCTTCTTGACACCAGGTCAGCATCCAAAAATCTTCACTTCACAGTGCCTCCAACAACACTGCCTGAGCAAATTCTGAGCTGGAGGCACCCCAATGCCTTAGTTGCAAACTTTTTACAAGGGAGCACTGGCGCTTTCATGGGTGCTTTAAAACTTTCATCACACCAGTGGAAGCTTCCTTCTCATGAGTCAGTTAATGGTTGTAGTGGATGTAATCTTAACAGTAGCAAGCATCTGTCCCTGTGAAGCACCACTCCCTTTTAAAGCTCTTTTGCTCTTGTAATTTATGTAGAATTTTCAGGAGTGTGTTTTTGGAGTAGGACCAGACAGAAAGGCTGGATGGTTTATTAGAAAAGAAAAAGCAAACTTACAAAAGGTAAAAACTCACAAGCAGCACAGGGAGAACAAGACATGGAGAATGGACAGAGAAACAGATGGAAGTAACAGGCAAAGTCTCGGAAGTGGTAAAGGAACAGAAACGGAGGAATACAGCAAAGAACAAAGGACCAACAGAGAGCTAATATGCTGAGGGAGGGGTAGAGAATGGCATGGGGTGCCACTGTGTTAATCAATAGCTGAGGGAAGGAGACTAATTAACATGAATGGAGCTGAACAGAGATACAAACAGGTTTTTTAAATGTATTTATTTTTTTTTCTCTTGCCCTCGGTGGAAGACACGTTTTCTCTCCCTCCCTCCCTGCTGATCCCTGCTTCTGCTTTTGTCTGTATTTTTCTCAGAGCCTTGCTTTGCATATCCTCCAAACTTGTAATTTATGGATTTGGTCAGCTGGATTCTCAACGTAATTGATCAAATTTTTTTCGATGGGAAGAGAGGGTAAAGGAGACCCTCTTGTCCAGACGGGACGTTCTTCTCTAGATACACAATGGATTCTTAGCAGCAGTGGAAGATTGTGTGCCTGACTACGATTTCGGTCACGGACGTAGAAAATGTGTACATATTTGGACTTTTGATAACAGGGTTTCTGCTTTTTGGAGTTGGTGGCTACCTGGCTTATCGAGTGATTCGCAAAACGTGGGCGGCTGTTCAAAGCATTCCAAAGCTGCCTGCGATGTTGGATGGAGTCTGTAAAGCAATCAACACTCAGACTGAAATGTTAAGAGAGCAGAATCCCAACCTGGACACGATTCTTGAACAGAATCGCAGCCTGGCAGTGGTTGGACTCAGAGGTTAAAGGATATAATCTTGGAGAAGTTGTACGCTCAAGATCTGTGGAAAGTACCAGAAATTTGGCTATTTGGATTCGCAATTGAGACATACCAGTAAAACTGTCAGGATCTGGAGTTTTTGTGTGTGTGTGTTTTCTTTTGTTTACCTTGTTCACTTCTCAGATCGTGCTGGAGTTCTCAAGTGTGCTGGGTGACAGGTGCGACTAATCTGCTCATTGCTTGGAGGTGTACTTAAGCAGGAGGCTGCCAGCACTTCAGCGCCAGAGTGTTTGCCTTCAGTGGTACAAGCTCAAGCCACAACTAATCATTGCTTTGTGCTATGCTCTTAGTAACCTTCAATTGTGCTCCTTTGCAGGTTGTTTTACCTGAACCTTCGGATAACTCTTGTTGATGCCTGACTTCGCTCTCAGCATTGTTTTGCTGTTTTGGATTTTTGACTTCTGGAGAAAGGTCTCCTATTTTTGTGGATTAAGATCCAAGTTTCCTGTTTACTTCGTCTGGACAACAACCAGCTGGCAGCTTCCTGTTTCACCATCATCTGAACCTCGGCATAAGCGTAACCTGTTCACCCTCCAACGCAAGTACCTCCATTCTGAACTCCTCATCATCCCTCACAGATCTCTCAAGCCTTACCAGAGAAACTTCTGTGCCGAACACTCAGACTCCGAATCCCTCAACCCCCCCTGGCGGTTAGATTACTCCAACATAGTAAGGTTATCCTCATATTTCTGTGTCACGTTAAGTGTAGTGTTCTAATTTATTTGTCCAATGATAACTATAGCATTTCGATTTACCTGCTTCTTCTCTTTCTTTGTACAGTTGGCAATTTTTCCAGTTCCTGCACAGTTCCCTTTTTTTTGGAAATTCACAACTGCCTGAACCACAACATTTATTGTTTTTCTAAATCTGGCTCCCCAATGTGGCCTTGGCAACTTCTGCTAACTGGCTATCGACAAAATATCTCCTGGATGTTATGTAAACACGACGCTCTTCCCCAGCACTCCCCTACCAGCTGTGTGCTGATAGGACTATGCGACCGATTGATAAAACTCCCACCTCTCTTCTCAAGGAAAATGGCGCTTCTATCAGTGTTGACAGTCTAATTCTTGCAAACACACTCAGACTTATATATATTCGCACCCTCAAGATTCCACCGTACCCTTGCTAAATCTTTACTTATGTGTGTGTTGCTTACCCCTGCTGAGGTTTTTTGTACTACTTCAGACTGTATTTTGCTAAGAATAGAGTCTGAAATATGATTTTTCTTTCCCTCCTATCTTACTTTACCTAAATGTGTGATTTTATTCTTTTCATAGATTTTCAGATTTCTCAGAAGGATTACCAGCAAAAGCAAATATTATTAGTATTTGAAAATTTGACTACAGCTGTTTTTACACCAATGACCAGAGATTTTTTGATTTCTTAGAAGGATTCATAGATTTTTAGATTTCTTATTAGTATTTAAAATGTTTGGACCTACCAGTGACCCAGCTTCTCTACTTAGACTTCAGTGAGTGCCCATGACTGTTACTATTTGAATGATGGGACCACAGCTGCCTCATACCAGTGACCTCAAGGATTAATATTATAATTTTTCTTCTAGCACAGGATGAATTCCTTACCACAGAGGACTTAATGAGCTAATTACCTCTATTAGAAGATTGGATTAGAACCAGCTCTTACCAGTAAACCCCCAAGGATTATTAATGTCATTTGATTTGTTTTTCTGTGTTTGATTTTCTGTATCATTGTAATGTTTTTCCTTGTGTACAGCGCTTCTAGTGCCTTGTTGCTGAAAAGCGCTATATAAATAAACTTGACTTATCCTGACTTGACAAAGAAACTAAACACAAAACCATGACAACATCCCACTTCGGAGAACTCTGGAACAGGAACAGGAAGCATGGCAACAAAAGCAGGAGGCAGGTCATCCTCGATCCCCTCAAAGAACTCTGAAACTGTCAAGGTCTGGGAAACTTGTTGCCTGCTGCTTACTGTGATTAGTCACCAGATGGTGCCAGAGCTCCTTGTGGAGGTGTGCAGCAGGTGTCGCTTGTCATCAATAAAGTCCTGAGGTTTAAAAGGAGCGGGCAGTCAGCAATTCATTGCCTGAGTGTTTTGCCATTAGTGGTAACTAAACAGGCCAAGTAAGCTTTACTTTCTGGCTCTTAGCTTTGCATTTCCAAGAACTTACCTTGTTGTTGTGCTCCTTCTCAGGTTATTTCCTGGCTCCAGTTCCGGTGTCGTTTCTCTGGCAAGATCCAAGTATCTCTGATTCCAAGCTCTCTCGTTTTACCAAGCTTCAGCTGGCTGTATCCAAGCTCCAAGCAACCTGCAAGCGAACCTAGCCCACCCTCCACTGTGAGTAACAGAGTCCACCACCAAGTGCTCAACTCGCCTCTGTCTGGTAACCATCAATCCTGAAAAAGGCAATTCAAACTTGTGTTAATCCAAGCCGTTCTTCTGAAGAATAAAAGTTCAATTTCAACAAACCAATATCCACAGACCTCCCAGACTCCGCATCGTTCTTCCCTCTGGCGGTTTCCTCCACCTCCTTTCTGTAAGCAAACTATTCACTGCAAATTTCAAGATTACCCTCAAGATCATTCATCCACTTACCTGTTCTCCCTCTCCATACAGTTGGCGAATTTCCAGTTCCGGGTCCATTACCTGAGATCCCCGTTTACAGAAAATAAACTGTTAAACCTTTTTTTGTCTCCTGAGTGTGTCCTGCATGTGGGTCAAATCCGTTAAACCTACCATGAAAGAATATGATAGGGAATATTCTGTGGAGTAGCAGCTATGGAGAATCTCATAAACATAGCCATTATCTCCTGCATATTAAACCCCAGTCTATTAATGGCAGTCTCAATTCCTGTTTGAGGATATGGGAACTGCCGCTGCAGCAGACAAGAGCATAGAAGCCAATGCAGTGGCAGACAAGAACGTACAATTGCTGAGCAGCACTGGCGGTGCAGCAGGTGTTGTAGAAGGGTTTTGGAGTACTGCAGAACAACCTGTGACAAGGAACCAGCTTGGAAGGCTGAGGACTGAGATGAGGCCAGAGACACTGGGGCAGAAGCAAAACTGTCGACCACACCCTCTGGCATCTGGATCACAGTGTTCTTTGCGGTAGTAAAGGGAAACAGGGCTCCAAGACGGCTAGAGATCCCCGGAACAGTGAAAGAGGGGTGGAAACATGCTGACACTGGCAGAGGGATTGTTGGGTGTCTAGCACAGATTCTGGCTATAAGGTGAGATGGGGATGCTGGCCGGTGGCTCGCACTGAGGAAGTGGAGTGGAGTGGTGTTGCAGAGGACCGATTATCTGAAAAGGGATCGCCGGCCTGTAGCCACTAAAAGGCGATCGTGACTCCATGGAGTCCTCAAAACTGCTGCATATTTGTCTCAATACTCAAAAAGGGTGAGCATCTCAAATCCTGTTGCTGGATCCTGAAAGAAACAGCTGAGGGGAGTATTTGGGTCACATTTTCTCCTGTACCGTAGAGCATTGAAGTGATTAAGCAGAGACTGACTACACAATTGTTCAGTCTTTTCTGGATCCTTCTTGAAATTTGTTGAATTACCTTGAAGGAAACAAAAAAAATCTGAGTAAAGCAGATCTCAGCAAACCTCAATGAAATTATATAAACCAGCAGTTTTGCCAAATAATCTTTCCTTTTAATTGTGATATTATTACCCTGTTTTCAGTTACGAAACACAGGTATTAACCCTTTTATGCAACAAATCTTTTAAATGTTCTAAAGGGTGCACTCGAAAGAAAAAAAAAAGGTTGGTAATGAAAGAAAGGGCTCCCTGAAACAGTTCTGCAAGTGATTCAGCTCAACACTGCTCCATTGTTACCAGAGTCAGAGGACTAAAACATTTGGTAGCACTTATCTTTGAGGAGTTCCACATGTTTCCAAAATCATCAAGCTGCAAACAGCAACATGAGATAGTTATTCTTATATTACTCCTTGATGATGTAGGTCTGATAAGGCTTTACAAAAGTAGTAGCATGAGGGGTTACAAATGAATTCTTTGTTCCAATTAATTCTCATGTCTGGAATATAAGCAGTCTCCAGTGGTACTAGAACTCATTGCAAATTGAATCTTACAATTCACCAGCAGCTCTGGCAGGCTCATTGCTTCTGCTTGTTCCCTATTATGTAACTATATAAAATGCAAGCTAATGAAAAACTCATTATATATTGTCAGACAATTCTTTATGTATCACTTTAATTGCTGTGGATTTTCCTAAACAGTGCATTTTCCATTTGAAGCTCATGGAAACTATAACTAAGCTATGTGTTTGGATATTTGCAAACGGTGCAATTTCCTCTGATTATGCTTTTTGCAATAAATGCACATAACGACCAACAATGTAAAATATTTGTTTTTTGCTCCAAACAGAACATTTACTAAGCAAATATTATACTATTTCAGAGCCAGAAAACTGAAAAATCTTGAAAGAGCAAAAAATAAATTAATCATAATCTACCTTTTAATGTTTTCTGATGCCAATGAATAATGTTGAAACACACTTTTCTGAAACAAAGAATTGTCCTTACTTTCCCCATCTGGAAATATCAGATTGTATTCGAGGAACAGATTGAGTTATTTTTGACAAAAAGGACAAATTTAATGACAGAATGTCAAACAGATGTGTGGCCTTTTTTGATGACACAGAAATAGGATGTAGCGATCATCTTGCTGGATTCCAAGGAAGGAACAGCATTAAATACAGGGAAGAGTACACAATACAGTTCATACCACAGCTTCTCGCATAACAAGAGCAAAGCCAACATCCAGATTCCCAAGGTGACTGCAGATGTGGTTTGAGAGCATATAGTTCGTCAAATAAAAAATATTTTTTTGCTCTGATTTTAATTTTTAAAATGTCAACTATTAGTACAAAATATTCACTGATTGGGTTGTTAAATAAATGAATAACCCTGTTCTCTAAAATTTCCTCCTGAATGTTTATCTATAACAATGAGCTGGACAAACATTGTTTTTTTCTTTAGTGTCTAAGCCAAAGAGTTAAATAAAAAAGAGAACATTTAACTGCAGATGCCATCAAATAACCTTAACTTTCCTCCCAACAACCAAATGTGTAGCATTGGCTTGAACTTACACATCACATTGGTCACTTTTTTAGTAACTTCAAGCTAAAGTTGTTGAAAACTAACCACAGACAGACATATAGTTTAGATGGTAACAGACAATGTACTCAACAACGCACCAACACACAGTTACTCCAAATGGTTGAAGGTCATTCAAACACATGTTCCTATAACATCAATGTGGCCTGCCTACTTTGACACTAAATTGAATCCAAATGTAATAAAGTTAATCATGTGATTTGCATACTGTCTTGAAATATCCTTTAAGTGGGGCAAAACTGCCCTGGCTCATATAGGAAACTATCTACTGTCCCCTCAAAACAATGATGTGACAGCCTATAGTGTAATACACTTAAACTCTAGCAAGTAAAAAAAGGACAAATTATGTGGAGAAACATAAGACTTATACAATTATGAAACAGCTAACTAAATGACGTAAAGTATTCTGCTAACACAGTTGTTGGGAGAAATGCAAAGGCTGATGCCAATCTGTAAATATCAGAGTAAAAATGCTGGTTAGAAATAGAGTACAAATTGCAACATCTTTTAAAAAACTGTCTAAATTTCTGTGCTTTGAATTTCATTTGTTTCATTGATTGGTCAGTGACAACCCTGTTACTACAGACATCCTGTGTACATGATCGAGAGCTTTAGAAGCTCTCAGTAGGGAGCTGGTTTGTTAAGTCTCCATTTACTGATCTTGGACAGCAGTTCTCCTGGATTCCTGTTACACTGGATAAATCGTCATATAAAGGTCCTTTCATACAGCAAAAAATTTGTGCTGCCCTTGTCACTGGGTTCAGGACATTTGCGCTGTTTACCGCATGGGCTGTTCGCAACATGTATCTGTCCCATGCTAAGAAGCTGGTGCTAGCACTAGCCTTACAGTGCGTTGCGAAAGTACTCGGCCCCCTTGAACTGGTTAACCTCTTGCCACATTTCAGGCTTCAAACATAAAGATATAAAATTCAAATTTTTTGTGAAGAATCAACAACAAGTGGGACACAATCGTGAAGTGGAATGAAATTTATTGGATGTGTCAAACTTTTTTAACAAATAAAAAACTGAAAAGTGGGGCGTACAATATTATTCGGCCCCCTTGCGTTAATACTTTGTAGCGCCACCCTTTGCTGCAATTACAGCTGCAAGTTGCTTGGGGTATGTCTCTATCAGTTTTGCACATCGAGAGACTGAAATTCTTGCCCATTCTTTCTTGCAAAACAGCTCGAGCTCAGTGAGGTTGGATGGAGAGCGTTTGTGAACAGCAGTCTTCAGCTCTTTCCACAGATTCTCGATTGGATTCAGGTCTGGACTTTGACTTGGCCATTCCAACACCTGGATACTTTTATTTGTGAACCATTCCATTGTAGATTTGGTTTTATGTTTTAGATCATTGTCTTTTTGGAAGATAAATCTCTGTCCCAGTCTCACGTCTCTTGCAGACTCCAACAGGTTTTCTTCCAGAATGGTCCTGTATTTGGCCCCATCCATCTTCCCATCAATTTTGACAATCTTCCCTGTCCCTGCTGACGAAAAGCAGGCCCAAACCATGATGCTGCCACCACCATGTTTGACAGTGGGGATGGTGTGTTCAGGGTGATGGGCTGTGTTGCTTTTACGCCAAACATATCGTTTTGCATTGTGGCTAAAGAGTTCGATTTTGGTTTCATCTGACCAGAGCACTTCTTCCACACGTTTGGTGTGTCTCCCAGGTGGCTTGTGGCAAACTTTAAATGAGACTTTTTATGGATATCTTTGAGAAATGGCTTTCTTCTTGCCACTCTTCCATAAAGCCCAGATTTGTGCAGTGTACGACTGATTGTTGTCCTATGGACAGACTCTCCCACCTCAGCTGTAGATCTCTGCATTTCATCCAGAGTGATCATGGGCCTCTTGGCTGCATCTCTGATCAGTCTTCTCCTTGTTCGAGATGAAAGCTTAGAGGGACGGCCGGGTCTTGGTAGATTTGCAGTGTTCTGATACTCCTTCCATTTCAATATGATTGCTTGCACAGTGCTTCTTGGGATGTTTAAAGCTTGGGAAATCTTTTTGTATCCAAACCCGGCTTTAAACTTCTCCACAACAGTATCTCGGACCTGCCTGGTGTGATCCTTGGTCTTCATGATGCTCTCTGCGCTTTGAACAGAACCCTGAGACTATCACAGAGCAGGTGCATTTATACGGAGACTTGATTACACACAGTTGGATTCTATTTATCACCATCAGTCATTTGGGACAACACTGGATCATTCAGAGATCCTCACTGAACTTCTGGAGTGAGTTTGCTGCATTGAAAGTAAAGGGGCCGAATAATATCGCACGCCCCACTTTTCAGTTTTTTATTTGTTAAAAAAGTTTGACACATCCAATAAATTTAATTCCACTTCACAATTGTGTCCCACTTGTTGTTGATTCTTCAAAAAAAATGTGAATTTTATATCTTTATGTTTGAAGCCTGAAATGTGGCAAAGGATTGACCAGTTCAAGGGGGCCGAGTACTTTCGCAAGGCACTGTACTTAGGAGAAAAAGAACAGCAAGGAAAATGAGGCTGCGGGTGCACGAAACCAGAATCCAGAGAGCAGTGTAAGAATTATGATTATTGATTAATTAATATTTATCAAGAATTATAATTTAAAATCATAATTTGAAAAAAATTTATTTCTTAACCAAAAATCATTACTTACAAATAGAAATCAGAGATGTCCTCTGGTGTTGTGATTATGGGCTCAAAGCTTTTTAATAATTACAATTAGCTATTCATCATTAATAATTGATCAATTATTAACCAAAACCACAAAAGGTCACTGTATATTTAACCGCTTCACCGAAGGTGGGAGAACTTCGACCTTGTTTTGACAGATAAATCCCTCTTGCACGAAATAAACACAAACGCTTCTCTTAATTATCTATATGAAGATTTACTGAAGCCGAATAAATCTGATATACCATTATTCTGGTAATAATGATAATAATAATAAAAAAAATTATAATAATAAAAGAAAAACTTAGTGTGTGTAAAGATCAAACCAGCAGTTTTATGGACAAAATGTGTCACTATGTGGTTTTTGGTGAAGCAAAACGTAGCAAACACACTGCAGGTACAGGCATTTGGATGGTCAAACACTTACTCGAATTCACTGCAGGAACGTAGCAAAACACTGAACATAACCAGGGGTTGTGATGGGGAGGAACCAGCAAAGGACAATGAAACAAAACCAACTAATATACTGAGGGAGAACAAAGGCAGGTAATCGAAGGAACTAAGAAAACGTGAGACAAGGAGGCAGGGAGGCAGAGGGAGCAGGTGAACCTAATAAAACTAAGCATGAGGAAAGGGACTAATTAACACAACAGTGAGCAGACCAAGATGAAACTATAGACCAAGATAAATAAAGCATAAAAAAGCAGAATAAACATGAACTAAAGGAAACTGAGAAAACAGAGGGAACACAACAACCTAAGAACTAGCAACACCATAAAGAAACCCTGACTACAAAAGCAAACAAACCTAAACCACACTGACTGAATAGACTGGAACGGAAGCACAGAACATGAGGACTAGAATGTAAACAAACAAAATATAACAATAAGTAAACACAACCTAACCAGAGGGGCAGGAGAATAAAGCTAAACGAGAAAAGAATACAACTAGAAAGTAAACACAGAGAAAATAAGACTAGTAACCTAGAATATAGAATATAGAATATAAAAGAGGACAAATACCAAACCATAAATAAACACAAAGATACTAAATGGGAAACTGAACTAGGAAATACAAGGAAACCAGAGCACTACAATAATAATAATAATAATAATAATAATAATAATAATAATACGGAGAAAACCATACTAAGTCAAAACTAAGAAAGCAACAATAACCAAAGGAGCAATGAACGAGGAGGGTGACAACACTAGGGGGGAAATAAATAATCAGGAGTGAGAGGAAGTAACCAAAAAAACCCCGACTACCAAAATACTAAATATAAACATAAAAAGTGACTAAACACAAACAAAGTCCAAACCCTAACAAAATGTGCAATTTGGGTTAAATGGAAAGAAAAGTCCTCCTGGGGTGTTGATGTCTCACTTGCAGCGATAAAGGGCCACGCCCCTTTGGCCTTTAGCAGCTGATTGCCCCAAATCTGGAACAAAGAGTCATAAAACTCTGAGGCGGGAACTCAGTGGAAAAACTCCAGCAATAAAACGGGAACAAAGGAATGGTCAGACCACGAGGCCCAGACCGCAGTTGCTTTGAATGAAAAACTTTTAAAGTCCAACTTCTAACTCCTGGCTGATTTGGGATCAGCCGGACAAAACATGAATACGCACAATTCAGCAGTGCTTGCGCAGCAAATCAAAACACCACTTAGCATAAAACACTTCAATCAGCATTGTATGCAACAAGTTGTTACCTTAGATTAACTACTGGTGATTCTAGATCACCTCAACTATGCCACATCCTGCCCAGACCTCTAAATTCACCTATCTGGTTTAATATAAAAAGAACAAAATTACTTTGACGTTGATTTCTTCTCTCCACCAGTTGAGGATGGATCAGGTCTGAAGAAAAATTAGGGGGGGGGGATCACGTGTCCGTGATCACCTCAAGGAAATAAACTGTAAACTTCTCATCCGTCCAGGAGGGGAAAATATGAAGAACCGTCGACTGAATCAACAAGGAGGAAACTCATCTCCTTGGAAATAAAGCCTCTGTGGGTTTTCACCTGCGCCGGGTGTCGGCGTGGTCTTAGATCGGTATATGAATCTTCTGACCTTCTTGTATCAGACAGATTTCCAGCTTTCAAGCTCTTCTGGGAATGGCCTTGTGGAGCAAAGGGTCCCTCAACTGGGGACATTATAGGGCGGTGGAAGGAGTACTTCGAGCATCTCCTCAATCCTGCCATCACGCATTCCCTGGTGGAAACAGAGGCTGGGAACTCGGGGTTAGACTCTTTCATCACCCAGGCTGAAGTCACCGAGGTTGTAAAAAGCTCCGCGGTGGCAGGGCTTCGGGGGTGGATGAGATCCGCCCTGAGTACCTCAAGTCTCTTGATGTTGTGGGGCTGTCATGGTTGACACGCCTCTTCAACATTGCGTGGCGGTCGGGGACAGTGCCTCTGGACTGGCAGACTGGGGTGGTGGTCCCCCTTCATAAGAAGGGTGACCGGAGGTGTGTTCCAACTACAGGGGGATCACACTCCTCAACTTCCCTTGTAATGCCTACGCCAGGGTATTGGAGAGGAGTGTCCGGCTGATAGACGAACCTCGGCTCAGGATGAGCAGTGTGGTTTTCGTCCCGGCCGTGGAACGCTGGACCAGCTCTATACCCTCTACAGGGTACTCGAGGGTTCATGGGAGTTTGCCCAACCGGTCAACATGTGTTTTGTGGACCTGGAGAAAGCCTTTGACTGTGTCCCTCGTGATGCCCTGTGGGGGGTGCTCCAGGAGTATGGAATCGGGGGCCCTTTATTAGGGGCCGTCCGGTCTCTGTAGAAGCGGAGCAGGAGTTTGGTCCGCATTGCCGGCACTAAGTCGGACCTGTTCCTAGTGCATGTTGGACTCCGGCAGGGCTGCCCTTTGTCATCGGTCCTGTTCATAACTTTTAAGGACAGGATTTCTAGGCGCACCCAAGGGCCGGAGGGGGTCTGGTTTGGGGACCAGAGGATTTCGTCTCTTCTTTTTGCAGATGACGTGGTCCTGCTGAACACCCTCTAGCCAAGACCTACAGCATGTGCTGGGGCGGTTCGCAGCCGAGTGTAAAGTGGCTGGGATGAGGATCAGCTCCTCCAACTCCGAGGCCATGGTTCTCAACCGGACAAGGGTGGCTTGTCCTCTTCAAGTTGGAGGGGAGTTCCCGCCTCAAGTGGAGGAGTTTAAGTGTCTCGGGGTCTTGTTCACGAGTGAGGGTAGAATGGAGCAGGAGATCGACAGACGGATCGGTGCGGCTGCCGCAGTAATGGGGGCGCTGTGCCGGTCCGTTGTAGTGAAGAGAGAGCTGAGCGGAAAAGCGAAGCTCTCGATTTACCAGTCAGTCTACGTTCCTACCCTCACCTATGGCCATGAACTTTGGGTCATGACCGAAAGAACGAGATCCCGGATACAAGCGGCTGAAATGAGCTTCCTCCGTAGGTTGGCCGGGCACTCCCTTAGAGATAGGGTGAGGAGCTCGGCCATCCGGGAGGGGCTCGGAGTAGAGCTGCTGCTCTTCCACATCGAGAGGAGCCAGTTGAGGTGGCTCGGGCATCTATACCGGATGCCTCCTGGACGCCTTCCTCGGGAGGTGTTCCAGGCACGTCCCACCGGGAGGAGGCCCAGGGGACGGCCCAGGACACGCTGGAGGGACTATGTCTCTCAGCTGGCCTGGGAACGCCTTGGGCTCCCCCTGGAGAAGCTGGAGGAGGTGTCTGGGGAGAGGGACGTCTGGGTGTCTCTGCTGAGTCTGCTGCCCCCGCGACCCGGTCCCGGATAAAGCGGAAGACTACGAGTACAAGTAAATGTATCACTAATGACAGCTGGAAGCCAATGAGAAACAGGGTTGGGAAAAGACAGACTTTGAAGTAAATAGCTGAATATTAGATAATGGATCAGTCACCAGGTATTTCTTATTACGCCACTTTAGTAATAAAGATGTTGAAAAGGTAATGTTTTTTTCTTCTATAATAATAGGAAAAATAACAAGTACATTATGTAATCTGACCTCAGAGGGAATGAAGACTTTCCAAAATGTAATTTTCACTTGCAGACCTTTTAATTTCAATTTTTATTTTCACCAAACAGACAGGCCAACATTATGCTGATAAAGATAAGAGACGAAAATACTCCAAACTTTGATTTTTAGACAACATTTGGAGCTTTGAAACCTAAAAGAAGTCTACATTAAGGCTTTTTTGTAAACTCAAATGTGAATAGAATGTAATTGTACTATAGTTTTTCCAGTACGTCTGCTCTGAATGTGCAATTATGGCATCCAACAAATGACACACACTAAAAATGTGCCATAAGTCTTTCTCATTGTATCTCTTGGGGGTTTCCTCATACATATTGCAGCACGTCAGCTGTGTCATTTCCGTATGAATAATTTATCATGCATCACTAATGTATATACTGCAGCTATCTGACTGATGAACAAGATCTCAGGCTGCCAGGTCAATAGAAATATCACAACACTAAACATTGCTCACACTACTGAAGCAGTTTAGCTACTGACATCCACTAACTGAGCTTTGACCAAATCTTTACAATGTTTTGAAGAATTGTTCTGTAAATATTACGTTACAAGAAAAGAAATCCTGAGGAAATGTTTATGGTGCCTGCCAATTGGTGTGTATGGTCCAACACATATTTAAGATTGCTTGTTTAATCGTCTTCTAAAGGACATATAAAGGACAATCAATGACTGCCCAAAAGTGGCCTAACCGAAATGAACTTTTTTTTTTGAGGCACAAGGAATTTTGAGAAAATGTTCTCAAAAATCCATCCCATAAAATAATAAAACTTTTTATTTTGAGGCTAGGTTTTAAGCTTTAGTTTGAAGGTCCTTTTTAAGGCCCTTTTATAACAAGAATTCTATGTAGGCCATCTGGAGTTATTTAGATCTTGTGCTGTAGGATGATCAAAAATTGCAAAGTGAAAGTTTCTGCCCCTGTTTCAAAGACAACTTTAACTTTCAGTAACTGTCATTTAAGTTTGAAAAGTAAAACAAATTGCATGGCAAATTCCATCTGAGCAGTTGGCATGGCAATAAGAGGATTAAATATTAATTTATTATTCCCTTGTTTAGGTCAATGAAGAAGTTATATCTTACTGCCTGTCACAATAATGGAACTTGTAAAAGTTAGAAGTTGACTTTGAAGAGTTTCTCTGTGCTTTATTTTGAAAAGCCAAGTTAATCCCGCTTTCATCTCTGGTTTAATTCCATCAGTAATGGGACATATACTTTTGCAGTAATCTCACTGTTAACATAAGAATTTAATTCTGAATAGTGTTAGAATAATTAAGCTTTTAAGCTAATGCTAAGTGTATTATATTTATTTTTACTGTAGCATGAAGATAGTTTTTTTCAGTCTGGTTTCTGGGTGTAAAGGGCAACAAAATTTGTTTCACAAAAGCCATATAGGTGCGTGACGGGAATCTATTAATGTCTTGTGAGCGTTTAGTACTTCGAAAAGAAGGATCTCTGGATAAAGAATGAGAACAACAAAGAAGAGGTACACCAGATAAGGATGGAAGTGCCGCTCTCAACGCATGTGCTCTCCAGCGTGCACAGGGCTCTACTGTGTGTAAAACACATGCAGAGAAGAAGGTGTTGCACGGGCTGGACTCAGGACACAGGCCCTTCATCCTGCACCACCTTGACCCCCCTGACTTCAGCTTAGCTGTCAACACCATCAACCCAGACATCTTTGACCAGAAGCTCCCCTTGTCCACCCAAGAACCATCACCGGCACCCCCAGGGGTGTGTTTTCTCACCACTCCTTTCCCTGTACACAGATGACTGCACCTCTGTGGACCCATCTGTAAACCTCCTAAAATTTGCAGATGATACCACTGTCATTGGTCTAATCCAGGACAATGACAAGACTGCACACAGGCGACAGGTGTTTGATCAGCTGGCTCACTGGTGAGGTGAAGAAGACTAGGAGTTTAACCCATTCAGGACTCTGGAGATGATGGTTGACTTTTAGGACACACCCTTCACTGCCTCCCCTCACCGTCCTCAACAACACTGTGTCTGCTGTAGATCACTTCTGATTCCTAGGAACCACCCTTTCTCAGAACCTGAAATGGTCTGCACATATAGACACTGTTTGTATGAAGACCCAGCAGAAACTGTACTTCCTGCGGCTACGCAAGATGTACATCCTTCCACAGGAGCTGCTGGTCATCTTCTACAATACCCTCATTAATTGTGTTTATTAATTATTATTGCATTAATTATGTTTTGTGCACACTCATCTCTATGTCTTTTGGCTCATCCACAAAACAGGAAAGGTATAAACTACAACAAACAATTAGATCTGCAAAGAGAATCATGGCTGACCTGACTTGAACTGATCTAGGGCCAGGAAAAGGGCAGCTAACATCTATGCAGATCCCACAAATCCTGGACACAAATTGTTTAGACTTTAGCCTTCGGGTAAGCACTGCAGAGACAGTTTCTTTCCCCAAGCTGTTTTTCTAAAGAGCTCTTGATGGTCTGTTTGCCATGATCAATACCATGCATATTTGAACAATTCAATTATGTCCGTCTTCTTTGTAAAAACATAAATTGCCTGTATACAAACTTACAAAATGATTTTATTTCCCCTTTACATTTCTTAAGGGTCCTCATTGAAAGTAAAGTGAAACAGAAGCAAAATTCACAGTGTTTGTGTGCACAAACATAGTAACTATTGCTGGTTCTGATTCTGAAAAGACTTTATAATGCCCTGACTGTCTCAGATGCTAATAAAAATTATGGTCGATGTGTCAGGGTGAGTTCTTCTTGGTAATGAACATAATTTCATGATAATCTTAATTGTTGATAGAATGTCATGATCCATGGGTGTTTGGGTTCTGGGATGTGTTTGTTTTCTGATCTTTTTGCTATTGTAATTTGAGTTTTTCCATATCAGTTCATTTTTCTGTCCATTCCTTTGACTTTAGCTTCTTACTTTTTCTTGTGCTCTGATTGCGAATTTTAGTTAATTCTCTAGTGTTATACTTGTTCTCCTTTGTGTTTAGTATAGCTCCCTTTGTGTTTTCTGTGTTAATTTGTTTCCCTCTCTCAGTCTCCCTGCTCTAACTCTACCACAGCTGGTATACATTCCCTCTGATAAAGCTCACCTGTCACTCCCTGTCCCACTACTGATGAAAAAAGACCATGACTGCCAAAAATCCTTAAGAAACACTTCTCTTTACACCTCTGCCTCTGGTCGGCCTGCTTATAGGTCTAACAAAATATCAACCATGACAATGATACAAAGTAGGAGTTGTAGCCTTATGTAATAAAGGCAATGAACATCTAAAGCACAATAAGTGAACTTAACCACCCTGTGCACACTTCAGTAAAGGAAAACTACTTTATGTGTTGTTCCTGGTCAGTGATCTGACCACACGCGCTGTCATGAAAGCTGTATTACAAATACCAGCAGAGCAGGAGTCTCATGAACTATATTAGGTAGCTACATGCCTGAAGTGTTGCTCTTTTTTTCATATACATATCCTGAAAAATATTAAAAATAGAAAAGTAATTAACTGTTATTTGGCCTTTTTTATTAAAATGTTTTTATCAATCAAAAATGAAGTGGAACAAAGACATATATACACTGCTCAAAGGATCTATACAGAAAGTATAAAGAAAGATAGAATAGATCCTTTCATTCCCTTTGCACAGTGATAAAATGCATTAGTGACATTTTTAGAGTTTCAGAGGTGCAAAATTTGGCTGATGCATCATCCTCCCTGTGGTTCTGACACAGGCAGCTATGTTCTTCATAATGTATGTTGCAGTCTTTATAGACCAATAACTCTAAAGGCTTACATTGGAGATGAAGTTACACTTCATTAGTCAAACATTTTTTGTTGTGATTTGATTGTTCCCTGTCTGCTCCTGTCTATTAGATATATGCTATTATGAAACAGTGGCATGGAAATCTATCTTGCATTTTTTGTTGGATAAACATTAGTTAGTCTTCATTTACTTTTTTATTGGACAGGCTTTACATTTTTCACTTGTCCCATCAAACCAGCAACATTTTAGCTGTCCTTTTCTTTGATTATAAAAGAGAAATTCACGTAATAAATTTCTGCACATGGTAGTAATAACATAATTTACAAGATTTAAATGGTAAATATTACTTTTTTTCTCGAAAACCTAGTTCTCAACAAAAATGTGGATGCATCTATCACAACTGTAATTTTTTAAGAAGGATTCTGGCCTAAACGCCACTGTAATTCATTGAGCAAATTCCCACTGTAACTTGTGGCCTATCAGCAGCTGGGTGAGGAGACAAGATGGATTGCAGGAGTGACAGACAACAAAACACCCACAGAAAGCTTGGAAAGGTTTAGAGACTGCACAGACATAACTGACGCACAAAAACTGGGGAGGGAGGGGGTGAGGACTGATTTATGCATGACTTTAACATATGTTTGTCCTGGATGGATATGGGCATGCAAATAAAAATCACACATATCACTGTTACTGAGCATCATGAAACATGGATGTCTATCAAAAGTTTCTAATTTCTGCGAAATAGGGTGAAATGGGATTGTAACGGGAAAAAAAATTAATTAATTAATTAAAAACAAAACAATGTCAGTTTCAGAAATTGATTTAAGCAGTACAAATCAACAAGAGTTCCCAAACCAATTAGATAAAAAATAAAGCATTTCATAAGCAAAAAAAAGAAAACATGATTCATACTATACAGTAACATTTTAGATTTGGTCAGGTTTCAGTATGGTGTTCTTTTCTAAATTGTTCTTTTCCCTTTAAAAGACCAATTGAATAAGATGCACACTTTTTCCCCAAACCAGCCAATAAATCACAGGACTTTGGTGTAGGAACTGTAAAAAATGACTTGCCCAATTAGTCCTGCACATAAGCACAACTCACCAGTGGTGAGGGTGACATGGGCAAGGTCTTTTAAAAATGTGATGACTCAACTGTACACCAAAATGAAGCAGAAGTCACAACTCAAGTGACATGATTTGTATGTACTCTGCCCCTAGGCAGGCTCTTGGTGCTTTGCATAAGTATTTTTGATCCTTTTACAATTGTCACATTACAAACTTCAGCATATTTTTGGGGGATTTTATTTGGTAAGCAAAGAGCAGAACTATGACTATGCAGTGGAATGAAAAATGTAAGTGTTTTTTATTTAAAGTTTATGTAAAAGTCTAAAAAGTATGCTTTGCATGTCATCCAGTCCCTTAACCCAGATTTCCCTAAATGAAATCCAGTGCACCTAATTGCCTTTAGAGGTTTGTTAATCAGTACATTCCATGAATCGCAGTGCAAATACAGCATTTATGTGAAGACATCAAAGGTTTGTTAAAGAACATTTGTAAACAAACAGCATCATGAAAAATGAGGATCACAGCAGAGAGGGCAGAGATAATATTGTGAAGAGATTTTAAAGCAGGGTTAGCTTATAAAACAAGATCCCAAGCTTTGGATATCTCACAGAACAATGTTGAATTAATTATTTAAAATTGGAAAAAGTGTAGCAAAACTAAAAACCCTCCAAGATATGGCTGCCAACTTGGCTGGCTGGTCAGGCAAGGAGAGCATTAATCAGGGAAGCAGCCTTAGAAGCCCATGGTAACTATGGAGGTGCTGCAAAAATCCACAGCTGAGGTGGGTGAATCTGCTGACAGGACAACTATTTCTTGTCGTGCACTTCTCAAATCTGACCTTTATAGAAGATTAACAAGTAGACAGCCATTATTGAGAAAAACACCATTAGATGTACCATTTGCAGTTTGTTGCAAGCTTGCAGGGGAAACAGCAAAAATATAAAATACAAGCATGTAGCATTATTGTGGCAGCAGAATCGAATTTATAATCTGTGGTAAAACTTAAGGAATGCGGTTCAAAGACACTATCCATCTAATCTCTTTGAGCTCAAGGTAAAATTGTGTTTTCCTTCTACTTTACAATTTTATATTGTTCTATCACACAAAAATCCCAATAAAAGGCATTGAAGGCTATAGCTGCAGTGTAAAATAGGGTGAAAGCGTTCAAAGAGTGTGAAAACCTTTAATGCACTGTATGTCATTTTAAAGACGTTTCCTGGTTTGCTTACGGTGAGTTGCTATTATGAGATAAATGAGGTACCAAATGTCAATCCAGTGATACAGAAGAACACTGCTGTTGGGCTTCAACGTGTGAACAACAAAGGACTGTGTGTAACTTCACATAAGTGACCACATGCCAGACTGCATAGCTTGAGAACAAAGGAACTGGTAAAACATCTTCAAATCCCAACATCCACAGTATTTCACACTTTGAAGTCACATAAGCCATTCGTTAAGGGAACTCATTTGATTTCTGTTGTCCTTTGTAGAAATGTGATACTCTTGCTTCACACTATTGTGTTTGAGCTATTGATAGTTGTAATAATCACGCTGCTAGGTCTGGGTATTTTGAGTTTGTTCTAATATTGGCTGTGTTTTACATCTTTTCCTCATGTACAAACCCACATGCAGACACAGCATTATACAACCTCGGGGAGATTGATAGGTGTCTTATTGTCTAAGTTTCTGAAACTAGTTGCCTGAATACACTAGTAGTCATTGTTCCTTTGTTTAGCACTGTGCCAGTTTCATCTGGCATTTTGTTTGTTACATCTAGCACATCCATCCTATTTTGATAATTCCCTTTTTTATTTTGTAGTTTAGTTGAAATTTGCTCGTTAAGTGATTGTCATAGTTTATTGGCTCAAGTATTTTAACTTAAAAGTTGGAGTATTGTAACTATAAACTGTGGTAAGATTTAATGTGTGTGATGTGTGCATATTGAGAACATTGGTGCTTGAATTCGCTCCTTCATTCATCGCTCCAAAACGCCACACCTCATTCAGGCTGATACTTATAGAGCAACAACTTACGTAGACTAAGAGTGTTTTTTGTTATTGATTTCCCACAATCAAGTGGTGCCCTGACTTGGTCATATTAACCCCAGGTTTATTAATAAATGCTTTTGGGGACTTATAAATAGCTATTGATAGCCAAACGAGGCAATTATTCAACTATATGGACAAAAAAATAAGCACCAGCTTGGAGAGTGTGTTCAAGTTCACATTAAATACCAAATGCTTCCCTGAGGAAGTATCTAGGTCATGATAATTGGAAGCTAACATTGACACAAATGAACAGAGATCCTGGTTCCGAATGACCTTCTTCTCTCTCTATGGGCACAATATGATGTTTCAAGCAATCAGACTGTCGGCCACAAAAACATTTTTTTTAACTTTCTCTTAATTAAGGTCATCCATTTAGGGTTTTTTATTTTTACTGAAGGAAAACAAGGTGACAATATGCACAACTGGTACTTCATGGTTGGGTACATATAAAGAAAACAAACTCAAACAGTGCTGTGTCATTCCAAAGTTAAAGGACACAGCCGAGCAAAACGCGTTCTTACAAACTGCTAATTTCTGAGCAAAAAAAGAGAATGATTGCAAAACCAACCCTGAAGGCTACAAGAGTGCTTATCAACATGACAAAAAAACAGCATCAACAGCAAGAGTTTATGGCACACCACAAAAAAAAAAGAAATGACAATTCTGAAGGCTTTGCCTGGCTCCTGCAGCAGAGTCATGACAAATGAGGGAACACTGAGAGGGATCCAGGTGACATTCTTTGGCTGACTGCCTTTTCTCTGCCCACCCAGGGGAGTAATTTCACACTGTTGAGAGGCTCCTGTGCACATTTTTCAAACCTGGGAACGAAGCAACAGAGACTGAAGGGTAGCATTTGATTTCCCATGTGTGTATCTGATGATAGGCTCGGGATTTCAGAATTTACATGGACTGTAGAGCTCCAGAGTTTTCTGGAAACTTCTTCATGAGCTGAGCAAAAAAAAAAAAAATGCAGATAGAAACCGCCTCTGCTCTGTTGGTTTAGGTAGAAGTCTCAAAAGGCTCTTGTCATCAGTCTTTGCCCTTTCAGATTGCACACTTTTTTCTCTGTAGATGATTTGGATGAAAAGTGGAGAGCAACAAGCGAATACACAGCAGGAGTCTTGGATAGAGGGAACGACAACTGTGCTAACTTTATTTTGCATAAATTCTCACGTGGATTATCTTTGGTTATTCTTCAGGTCTTTGACAGGTCGACTGTGCAGAACCGCTTTGTTTTTATATCCAAAGATGGCAGTGGAAGACACTCTTATCATCAAAGACTTCAGTAGTCCCCAGCACTGAAATATACAATACAGTACTATATATATGTATATATACATATATAACACTAGAGAAAAGGGTAGCACACCAACCCTCCCAAAAAATGTAAACTCTAAATTTTTTTTAGATTATATTTTCAACATTTTTATATAACTAGATTTACCATGTGATCAAAACTGAGCCACTATGCACAGGAAACTGGTAGTTGATTAAATAAATGACCCCCTCACAGCTTGTTTGGGTATTCTTCCATCAGCTGGAAGCTTAAGAAGAACATGAGCTAGTATGAGAACACTTTTAACTCTAGCTTACTGCAACTAGGATGCTTGACTTACAAACTAATCTTTGCTACATGCATGTATATCTGGCAGATCAGAGGGCAAACCAAAAAGGGGCAAGATGTGAAATAGTTTCAAAGATAGGCCTCCTTCTGTTGATGGGTCAAAAGTCACACACATAAACAAATCAGCATGCAGCAACCTGTGTGCTACATGCTGGAAAAAAAGGTGTATACCAATTACAAATAATTAAATAAAATGTCCTAACTATGCTTAATAAATAACAATTTTCATTGATACAGAATCCCAACGCCCCCAAAGACCTGTGCTTAAGAAAAAATGAGTCATGGTCCCAGCTGCAGCTGCACTGTAATTTCAATATTTTTAGCTTGATCAGCCTAACACTTCCAAACTTTTTCTAATCAGTGAACACACCATATAAATGCTACCAGTTCATTGCTACCAGAAAGCTGTTGTTGCTGAGTAAAGAAGACTCAACTCATTTATGCCAAGGTGCACTGGTAACCCTGTAATTCCCTACAACCCTGCCGACACACGCCATTCTCAGCTGTTATCCACCCTGTTGGGATTCATATGATGATTTTTTACTTTTTACCCCAGCTTAAACCTGTTGTTCGATTCAGGCTTTTGTGTTGGCATGGTAGTCACATTTAAATAGTGATTTATGTGTTTATACTCATAAATGTGCCTCAAACTGTTTTTACATCGTATTTCTCACTTTATGTCATTCAATTTCTATATAAACACTTGGAATAATGCAGTTATATGTGTAAAAGCAGTGTTGGTGAAATAAAGTTTCTTTTACACTTGATCGTTATGTAATGTGTTAATTCAATTCCATTCAGTTTTATTTATATAGCGCCAATTCACAACACATGTTGTCTCAAGGCACTTCACAAAAGTCAGGTACATACATTCCAATTAGTCCAAACTATTGAACAGTGCAGTCAGAGTTAGTTATTTATTCAAATTGGATAAAAAAGTTTTTCTGTCTTACTGTTTAGTATTTGTGCAAAACATATTTAGATTTGGAAATGTTGGCAGGATTTAAAACATTTAAGAGTTGAGGTAAAGATCTAGAAAACTGCTGTTTTAGTATTTCAAATTGTGAAATTCACACTAACGGCTAATATAAATTGCTAAATACAGGTTAAAATTTGAACCTTGTAATCATTTTGGCAGCTTTTTAATGATACAAAATCTGTTTTACAGTGACTGCTTTTATACACGAGCTGTGACATTGCCTCTTCTTCTTCTATAAATAATGTATGATCTCTAGAAAAAAAAAGACTTGGATGTTGTTATTATTATTATTAAATCCATTTGTATTATAGTTACATTAGAAATGAATCGGTCATAGTCAGTAAAAGCAGGACAAAGAATGGTAAAAACCGCAGATCGGAAATCAGCCACAAAATACTGACGGGTGGATCTCTACTTCCAGCACTTCCTTTTAAGTGTCACAACCTATAAATTACAAAAATACCAATAAACAACCAAATATTCTAGTGTACAAGATTGGACCACCCCGCACTGTGCAAACCTGTCAATATACTCCATATTCAGGTTTTCGAGACATAAAGGTCTTAATATTTAAATATTGACTCTGCAGAAAAAATACAAAAAATCAGTCACTGTGTAACAACGTTTTTAATCACCTTTTGGATACAGACCTGGCCAGTCACATACAAGGATTGCCACCCAAGAAAGTTAAATTCTATACTTATTGGAGTCTGTGACCATTCAAACAGAACAGAACTCAGGTCAAAGGTCACAGACAACTAGACTCTGAGTGAAGATAGCAAAGCTGCAGACTTGAGTCAATGTTTACTTTCTCTGTGCACCGAAATTCTTCCTGCTGGGAAACTTAAGGTAGAAAACAAGAAGTAAGTTGATTTTTCTGTACTATTTTTCTCCCCCTTGGGTTGAGTAAATCAGCCTTTGTAATATACAATATACTTAATTGTTTGACTTATTTATGTAGAAACAGCTGACTGACATCTGTGTTTGAAAATGTGAGTGACAGACAAAGAAAATAACCTACATCTAGCGGGTTAAATGTCACATAACAGCAGGAAGAAGTCAGCAGTTTACTCATTTGCTTTGCTGGTCCACCATGGACTTAAGATTACTGCATATTAGACTCTATGGGTTAGCTTGTCAACATGCAGGACACACACACAAACTAATCAAACTGTTAGACTTGGAGATTTTCCTTTGCACACCGAATGATGCTTGAGACGCTTATTGCCAGCCTGATTGAGCTATGATTTGAAGTCACATTAACCTCAAAATGCGATCAGTCACTGCTGTCAGCGAGCCCTTATTTCATTTTGTTTTTCGTTTTTGCCTCCCCTTCATTTGTCTCTTAAGGGCCAGTCCAGTTATAGGTGTCACTACAGGGGTAATGTATCTTTGTGTCTTGGTAATGGGGTGCGACTACCCTCACATTAACATGCAGAGACGTAAGAGATCATAAACACTTATAAAGTAAAAAAAAAGACAAACAGGAGGTGAAAAATGGACCGTGAAGCTATCTGTGTATGTTTGTGTTAAGAGACTGTTCCTTCACTGAGGAAGATGCTTGTCAATCCATTCAATGAGGACAAATTTCCTTGTTGAAGATTTAAGCATCCATCTCCTTTCATACTTATCAAAGGGATAACACATTAAAAGACTCCAAGTAATGTTGGATCCAGTAGATAAAGCTTTACTCTTCCCCTTTTGGTGTTCAACATGTAACTTATAAGTAAAGTCTAAACAGCAGGTGAAGCTGTCTGTAAAGTTTAGGAACTCAGAAAAAAAGTTACTTAAAATAGCAAATGCTTAAAATATCACATTACTTGTCTGATCTCAGTAAATTATAATGTCATTGAAAACTTAATTAGTTTGTAAAACTCAGGGTGATATATTTTATAAATGCTGTAGTTAATTTTTGATAATTATGACCTACAGGTAACGATAACTCAAAAAATCTGCTTCTTGGAATATCAGAATATAGCATAAAACCAATAACAAAAAAATAACAATACACAGGTGTTTTATTACTGCCTGACAAATCACGGAAAGACTGTTGACCTGACAGGTGATGGGTTAAACCAGAAAAGATCATTGCTAAAGATGGTGGCTGTTTACATAATAGTGTATCCAAGTACAATAGTGGAAAGTTGTACTGAAGAAAAATATGACAGAAAAGTAGCACATGCAACAGGATAACCACAACCATAAGATGATTTTGAAACAGCGTTCATTCTTAAGAGCTTAGTGGAAATTCACATGCCCTGGACACACAGACTAGTTCAGAAGATAGGTCACATGTGTAACATTTCTTGAGGTCACTCATAATAAACCAGAGGCAACATTAAAAGTGTCTTGCCTGGGCCACATCATGCTTCCCTTTCCTAACAAGCTTTGTGAAATATCATTGTGCTTGATCAGCCAGTAAAGTGGCCTGACCTAAAGCCTGCAGAGATTCTATGTAGTATTGAAGTGGAAGACTAGAGACAGCAGAACCAACAATGCAGATGAGCTGAAGGTAGCTACTAAAGCAACTTGGGCTTTCTGAACATCAAAGCAGAGCCAGAGGCAGCTCTCTTCCCTGCAACGCTGCACTGATGCAGCACTGCAGGAAGGTGTGTATTCAGTACAGAACTTGGACATATGTCTCAGTAGGCTGAAATTTCAGTATTAATAATCCTATTTATTGGTCCTATTTAATATTCTATTTTCTAAGAAACTGAATTTGAGTTTTCATTATCTGTAAGCCATGATCATCACAATTAACACATTCGTAGATGTTAAAATACTGCTATGCATGTGATAAATCAATGTGTTTGCCTTTTTGAACTTAACAACAAAAATAAAATACTTTTTGATTGTATTCTACTTAGTGACATGAAGCAGTACTATTTTTTTTTAAAGAAACCCGTAAAAGAAAAAAGTCATATGTCAGCATAATACATTTATGTTGTAATTTAAAAACTTTAAATTTACAAAATGATTTTTCAGCTTGTTTTGACAAAACTGTATGTACTCCAGTGCAGAGTAAGATTGGTACAAATGCATATTACCAGTTGCATGTATTACCTTTACAATACTGATAAACGTGTATATAGATATATCTATATCTCCTTGTCTATAAATGCATTTTAACATAACTGTAGACAGTTGCAGTGGGTTGCAGTTAACAGCAGATGGCGTCATTGGACGCATCATGTCACTTTTTTTCCTCTCTCTCCTTCCAAATGTGCTTGAGTGCAGAGGTGCATTGGAAGGTGTAGGTGGATGTCTTCAGTGCACTCTGGATGTTCATTATGTGCATGTACCAGATTTTTCTCCTGACCTTAATGCATTTTCCAATTCCAACCTAAAGAATAGCAGGAAAATAGAGTACCACACCTTTAACAGTTCCTGCCGCTCTTGTCTGTTCTTATAGGAATACATCAAAAAGGCACACAAACAAAAAGAGGCTGGAAGGGAAGGGGTTTGGTGGGGGGTGCACACTTATCAAGCACCCTGAAGACATCCAGTATTAGTTGCATAATGTTATACTTGGGTGTAACACTGCATAATGTTATACTTGGGTATATCATTATGAATCCTGTAACAATGCCGCAAGAAAGTCTGAGTATGATGACACACACTGAAGAAACAACCATCAGATGTTTTTTTTTTGTTTGTTTTGTTTTTTTTAATCGGTTGGTATTGGTGAGGCTCTGTGTTTTGAATAGTTCAGCTCAGTAAAGCAGATGGTTAGGGTTAGATTTTTGTTTTTCAGCTTTCTCTTTTTCCCAGAGAGGCAGTGATGAAATTTACCCTAATGCTACTCTACTCAACTACTGTAGTTAAATGCTATTTTAATGAACCTATTATATATTAGGAGCTTTATGGTGGAGAAGTTGGTAGCACTGTTGCATTGTAATAAGAAGATCCTGGGTTTTCCTGGGGTCTTTTTGCAAAGAGTTTGCCTGTTCTCCCCATGCATGCTTGTGCTCTCTCCCCCACATTTTAAAAACATGACAGTTATGTCATGCATCGATTATAGCCATCAGTATCTACAACAGCTCTTGGAAGAGACCTGTATAATATGAGCTACAACAACATTTAATTTCCCCTTGGGATTAATAAAATATTTTTAAATTGAATTGATTTGAATTGAGTTATAATTTTAAGTTTGTATGAAAAAAGCTAAGGTGGCAGTACATTGTGTTATTACTATCTAACTTCAGATGTTTGGATTTCATTTTTTCATTTTCATATAAAAGCTTCAGAAACAAAGTGATTTGATTCTTTCTCTCTTGTCAATTAACATACAAAAACACAATCTCCCTATGACATTAACATTCATCATCTCAATAAGTGTCCCCACTTATTGTGATGATGATGGTGATGGTGTGATGGTGATGATGTAACACCTTCGTCTTACTTTCTGTGTCAGACTATTAATGTCCTTCTAGATGAAAAGTAGGCTATGTTTCTCACTGTTTATTTGGTTCGAAATTCTTACAAAAGCCTAAAAAATGGTCAAAGTGTAAGTTTGGTGACTACTTTGCTAGAGAGCCAAGGTTTACCCTTCTGTTTTTGTTATCTTTTGTGACTCTCGTTGCTTTTTTTTTGTAATCTGACTGACAGAAAATGGGGAACATTTCCATGAAAAATAAAATTTAAACAGGCACTGGTTCTGATGCTAGGGATGTCATAATGCAGGTTGAGGTAGGACCAAAGTGCAGAGAAGTACTCCAGGAAACATGGAGAATGAAGGTAAGTGAGTTTTAATTCTTGCCCATACAGAGTCCAGACATTAGGGTTACATGACCAGAACACCAGACCAGACAAGACAGCAAGACATGGAAGACAGAGCTAACACAAGAAACCAGCAGGGAACAAAGGCAATCAGGGAACATATATACAAACGGAACAGCAGGAGGAAGCAATGAACGACAAGATCAGACAATCAGGGAAAACTAGAGACAGGTGTGGGACACGTTACAGGAAACAGAAGGTAAACAAAAGATCAGACCAGGTTAAATAAATTGTGCGGTTTAATACACCCAACAACCGAATCGAATTTATCCTTTTTCAGCGTAGGCATACTTGAGCTTAGACTACAAAACCGCAGCGAGAAATAAATATGGCGGATATGCAAAATTGATTAGCCGGCTTCTCACACTCGCTATTGTATATTTTTACGGAGAAACCTTATATGCACAAGTGCGCACACACTTACAGCCACAGGTGTTTGGATTCAGGTGTTAACAGATACACAGATGTTCTAGATTGAGTCGCAGTTACCACCAAATACATCTTGCATTCATTAGTACTAGGTGTAGAAGCAGTCTTCTTGGGTTTTGTCTTGTATTCTCTTCATCCTTCTTTCTCTCTCTATTTTTCTCTTCTCCTCTCTCTTTTTTCTTTTTGCCCCACCTTTCTCAATTTCTTGCTTCTTTTTTTTTCCTTTTCGTTTCTGCCTCCGTGTTCTTTGTAATTGAAATAATCCCAAAGCAGTTTCTAATAAAGTTATAAAACAGTATATATACATATACACTGCTCAAAGAAATAAAGGGAACACTCAAATAACACATCCTAGATCTGAATGACTGAAATATTCTCATTGAATACTTTGTTCTGTACAAAGTTCAATGTGATGGCAACAAAATCACACAAAAATCATCAATGGAAATCAAATTTATTTATGTGAGCACAACCCCCATTTGTGGACGTCGGGCCCTCATACCATCCTCATGGAGACGGTTTCTAACCGTTTGTGCAGACACATGCACATTTGTGGCCTGCTGGAGGTCATTATGCAGCGCTCTGGCAGTGCTCCTGTTCCTCCTTGCACAAAGGTGGGGGTAGCGGTCCTGCTGCTGGGTTGTTGCCCTCCTACGACCTCCTCCACATCTCCTGGTGTATTGACCTGTCTCCTGGTTGTGCCTCCAGGCTCTGGACACTACGCTGACAGACACAGCAAACCTTGCCACAGCTCGCATTGATGTGCCATCCTGGATGAGCTGCACTACCTGAGCCACTTGTGTGGGTTGTAGAGTCTGTCTCATACTACCACGAGTGTGAAAGCACCACCAACATTCAAAAGTGACCGAAATATCAGCCAGAAAGCATAGGTACTGAGAAGTGGTCTGTGGTCCCCACCTGCAGAACCACTCCTTTATTGAGCGTGTCTTGCTAATCGCCAAAGATTTCCCCCTGTTGTCTGTTCCATTTGCACAACAGCATGTGAAATTGATTGTCAATCAGTGTTGCTTCTTAAGTGGACACCTTGTTTAACAGTTCTGCAGCAAAAACTGTGACAAAAACAGTTCAAAAAACAAAATAGAGAAATCTGAACGGACTGAAAAATATTACTAAATTCAACTTTTCCGCACTCCTACAGATTCCAAGTACACAGCAAAATGTGTATTTGTATAATGATTTTGCGTATGTCCCCTTTGAAATTGACAGCCAGATTAGGCCAGTCGTGAAATTAAGTTTTTATCATTTAAGGCAGTTGGCCAAAACAAAGCTCATTCATCCTAGGAAACACAGTGAGACTTTAATTCATGCCTTTATTACTACTTGGCTGGATTAATGCAATGCACTTTATGTAGGGGTCAGTGGTTCCTCTATTGCCCAGCTTCAGAGACTGCAAACTGCTTTGGCAAGTCTCTTATCTGGCACAAAGCAAATATGATTACTTTGAAGCTTCATTCCACTGGCTCCCTATACATTTTAGAAATAAATTTTAAAGTTATTTTATTTGTTCTTAAGGTTCTGCTTGGCCTTGCTTCTGCTTACCTCTCTGAGTTGCTGCACCATCATGCACCCACTTGCTCTTTTAGGTCAGCAGATCAGCTGCTCCTTAGTGTGCCCAAAACAAAATGAGAGCTTAGAGGGGAGGGCGTTCTGACTGTGGCAGTTCCTAAAATGTGGAATGACTTTCCAGTGCACATTAGACAAGCTACATCACTGTCTGTTTTTAAAAAACTTCTCAAAACTCATCTCTTTGCCCTGGCGCCTGACACCATATGAGATGTTGTTTTTAGTCTGTAAGTTTAGCTTAGTTTTTACTGCATGACTGGTTATCTGTGTTTTTAAAGTTCTTTGGATTTTAGTATTTGATAGTTGTGTCTGTGTAATGGCATTTGTAATTTTGACGTTCTTATGGATTCTGTATAGCACTTTGGTCCATGTGGTAATCTAAAGTGCTTTAAAAATAAAGCTGGATTGGACAATAACGTCTGAAAGACTACTGAAAAGTATAAGCTGTCCAAGTGCATGTGCATCAGTGTTTAATTTTTGTAAGCCACTGTTTCACCTGGGAGATATATATTCCAAAATTAATCAAACTGCTTAATATGGGTGGAAAGCTTTTCTAAATCTAAGGGCGAATGGTGTCCAAATGACGTGTAGCATCTTACTGAATTACAGTCTCCATTAATAGTTTTCCTACTTTTGACTCCTGTGTTGGTCGCTGTAAACATTAAATGACTAACCTCTACAATATATAAATTATAAAACACAGTATGCAGATATGTAAAACTATCAAAGCTTAGAACATAACATCTTTTCTGAATTTTACAATGAAGCCACTTTATTGGGTTCTGAGGTAATACTTCGGAGCTTGTTTGTACAATGACAACACAGGCTTTAAAACTCATAGGCTGGATTGACCTGACACATTTACACAACAGGAAATGGTGCGAGAAAATCAGAACATGTATATATAATTTTGTAGCCATTACAGGAAGACTCTCCTAGATGAAAGCAGATATGAGCTTTACATTTAAGTTGAGAATTCAAAACAACAATTAAACATTTACACTTTTTTGTATTTCCCCCTGATCCATAAGCAGAGTCAAATTACTGACTTTGAGTCTGATTGTGAAACACAATGAGATAGTTATGGTTTAGTTCAAAGACAGAAAATGATCCATAATCTCCTGTTAGACCAATTTTGCTCCTTCAGCACCTCAGCACCCTACTGGTGTAGATGTTGGCATCTTCATTTATTGCAAATTTAGAATGATTAAAATGTAATAACTGCTAATCCAACAGGGGTCAAGAACAAAATTGACTTCTACTTTCTTCAAACAATTTCAGTCTCAAGAACCACAATGGCAGTTTACGCGAATGTTTGCATTTGGCTCTTATTTACACAGAAGATAAGTACATACATGGAAAGGAGGTAGGAGGGAATGCAAAGCTAAGGATCTTCCTGTAATGTATTTTTGGCCAGAGTATCTGCCTGACAGAACATCAAGAGAGATTAAAAATCGATAAATTAGCACTTGTTGAAAGTGCTACAATATTTTGTTTTTTAACCCACTTTATTTTAGACGCTTACTCTGACCATAAATGCTTTACATGTTGCTCTTTAAGTACGTGTTTCATATAAGAAGATAATTCATGGCATTACACTTCCCGTGTAAATATTCAAAGACTTATTTGTGAATGACTGCACAATGCAGACATGACAGCACTTTAAAGGTTCATGAAATATTATTTTGCATAAACTTAAATTACAACCATGAACTATCCCTTTAATGGTTAGACGATAAAAATAGTAGACTACTGTAATGGCTACAGTTTTATGGTAGTTATGTGATGTGACAAGACGTTCAATATGTCTTATCATTTCGCAAGGAAACTGCTCTGATCCAATTTTTAATCAAGATATATAAGCATATAAAATATGGTGTTATTAATTGCACTTTAACTTAATGAGAGCCTGTCCTCTATCTCCACACAACAAATACAGATAGAAATATTTATTTCAAAAATCTGTATATTTAAAAGGAAAATAAATGTCTGCCTTTATCTGTCTAACATTGAATACTTTAGACTTGATGAGTAAAATTATTAAGAAATAATAGCTTTAACTTGAATCCACTTTATTACTAACAAGAGATGGATAAGGTGACCTTCGCACCATGCATGCATGGATCTTTGCCTTTTGAGACAAAATTTTATTTTGACTGTTTGCATATGATAAAGACTTTAGATATAATGTGGGACGTGCTGGGACTGTACTGTGTTGTTCTGGCTAAAGAGACTGCTCCACAAAAGATCCAGTTAATGAGTTTAGTAGAAAAGAGTAATAATAAGCTGAATGGAAATGGACTCATAGTAAGTTAATGAATGGGGAAAAGAGCATGAATAGATGAGTTGATGTGTTTGAAGAGTGGTTTAAAATCAAGGCAGGAGAGGCTAAAAGACTGAATTTAGATATTTATATCAATTTAAATTATTTAAAAATGGATCTAGTGGATGCGGCATTCAGTGAATTAAAGTGAGCTGAGATCTCATAAATGAGCTATTTTAATCAAGTCCACATAAACTATAACAAACCAGTCTGATCAAAATGTATCTAAAAGTGCACATGTCTCCTCCACAGTGTTAAAACACAGTGATTATAAATTCCATTAGTCAGTCTGCTGCTGTGAAAATCCTGCATAATGGTAGTTATTAGGCCTTGTGGGTCTTTGGTCAGTTTGGAAAAACATCAGGCAAAGCTTAGCATTCTTTACCTAAAAGTCTCCCTGCTGCTCAACCCAGCTGTGAGGTCAGTGAGCTCCAGCTAAAGCCACCACTCTCGCCCATAAGAGGAAATGACTTTTTTTTTTACCATAATATTAAATGTACATGGTTGGTTTAATTTTAAAAGCTCCCTCACAGACACCCTTCAATGAACCGGGATGACACATAGGAGAAAGTAGTATATTTTTTTACTTAAAGCCATTTCCAGCTTTCACTCGCTCCATTTTATTGGACATCGAGGCTTCAGATTTTCTTTTTCTACAGCCTCTTTCCTCCACCTCTTGCTCGTCCTTTTTCCAAAGCAGGAGTGGAATGATGTTCAGGAAAATTATAAAATCATCCTGACCATTCCTTCCCCAGCGCTGGTATGGCTGCTGACTCCTAGCCCTGCATTATTGAACACACTGCAGCAAATGCCAGAGGGCCAGACAGTGGGTTAGAGTCGCAGAATCAGGATCAGTTATAGGGGATATTCAGAGGGTTTCACTCTTACCGGAACAGGACTTTCAAGTCTGGTTTGTGATGTCAATGCTTGAATAACTACATTGGAAGAACAATTGCCCTGAATGTCAGTTTAATTAAACTCTATAACCTTTGCCGGGTCAAAGGAAATGTCCATGTGCAGAACTTTACCGAATTCAATTAAATTGGACAAGGTCTAAAAGGAGAAAACTAAAATGCACAATTTCCAATAGATTTGCTGTGTTTTACAGTGCCCTGCAAAGGTATTTATAAGTTTAAGCTGTTAACTTTTGCCATGTTATAACTGAAAACCTCAGTGTAATTTATTAGGATTTCATGGGATAGACCAACACCAAATCCTGCATAGCTGTGAAGTGGAAGAAAAATGTTCCATTGGTTTTGCAAATTATTTAGAAATGAAAATCTGAAAGGTCTTGCTTGCAATAATACTCACTTCCTCACTTTGTAAAAACACCGTACACTTCAATTATAGTTGCAATTGTTTTGGAGTATGTTTTTATCAGCTTTGCACACCAAGAGACTAAAATTATTTCCTATTCTCAGGCAGACTGGATAAAGAGTATCTGTGAACCTCAAATTTCAAATCTTGCCACAGTTTGTTATTTGGATTTAGGTCTGGGCTTTGACTGGGCCATTTTAACATATGGATATGTTTGTATTTAAATCATGGTAGCTCAGGCTGTATGTTTAGTGTTGTTATCCTGAAGGTGAAGCCCTACCATAGTCTCAAATCTTTTGCAGCATCCAACAGGTTTTTTTCTGAATTTCCCTGTATTTTGCTGTGTCAATGTTCTCATCACTTCTAACCAGTTTCCCTGCCCCTTTTGGTCTCATCCTATTAAAGCTCCTTCTTCCACATGTTTACTGTGGTCCCTGCATTGCTTGTAGCAAATAGTAATAGTAACTTCTCATGGATTTCTTTGAAAAATCCCGTTCTTCAAGCAATTATTCTTAAGGCCATATTTGTGGTGTGTACAACTAACAGTTGTCCTATCAAAGGATTCTCCCACCTGAGCTGTGGATTTCTGCAACTCCTCCAGAGTTATTACTGTGGATGATTGTGTCTTGAAAGGTTAACAGTTGTGTCGTACATGTTCAATTGCTTTGAGGCCTTCATAAAAAAGCTGTATTTAAACTAAGACACACGGGTTGACATCATGTACCAATTGTGTTACTTCTTAAAGCAATTGGTTGCAGTGGTTTTTATTTAGGGGTCTCATAGCTAAGGGAACTAAATACATACTCACAGAACATTTTTAGATGTTTATTTGTAGAAAAAATGTAAATACTTCAATCATTTTCCTTCTAGTCTCTTTGGTGTTGGTCTATCTGGAAAATCAAATGAAAAACATTGAAGTTTGTGGTTGAGCTTAAACATTATTAAAAGTTCAAGGAATGTCAACAGTCTTACAAGGCATTGTATGTATCTATCTACTTTTTAAATTTCATTTTAGGTTTAAACTATTGCAGAATTAAACTTTCTATACACAACATATAAACATTGCTTTGAATTGTGCAGTATTTGTGAAAGGCATATAGATGTGCCATCTGTGGAGCCTGGATTGTTGTTTTGAACTGACAAAGAAAAGTAAAAGGGTAGCATTATGACACAACAATTTGTCAACTCTGGCTCCAAGAAGGCGGTGTGCTAACTTCTACAGCACCCACGACAGTGTAAGGCAGAGAGAGAAACTCCAAACTAAATATTCAAGTATTTACAGATGAGTCATTATTCAGATGCACTGCCACACACCAGTGCACTCGATGATGAGGGGTTTAGCTTGGCGAATGAGGAGACGCTGAGCTGAAAAGTAAGGGTGATAAATGAACGGGCGTGTTTGTGTGTGCAGTGAGACCACCGATGGTGACTTAGATGCTCAGTATGACTAAAGGACCAGATGGAGTAAGAGATAAGATCAGATGTTTTGATTTTTCCTGTCTTCTCATCCTCTTGTTGTTGCAATAACATCCTTACACACACACCGACTTCATTTTTAACTGCCAATATTTTTGGCAGCCATTACATTTTTTGGGACTGAATTTCAGAAATAAAGGACCAAATTTAAGAGTATCTACATAATTTTTCAGACGATTCAGAAATCCACTGATAAAGTTGCAGGATGATAACTATGATAAATTATGTGCAGGATTTTGTCTTCATGGGTTTTTGCTAACAGCAAAACAAAATTATTAGGATGTAAAAATCTTAAAAAACCAGGGTTAGGAATGTAGCAACAAGTCTGATGTCTTTCCATCACCAGATATGGGGAGTGCTGATAAGTGCATGTCTTCAGCATCTCATTTAGTGACATACACAATTCATGGCTGGCAGCTGTGAGAATTCACCAATTATGTGTGGGACATGAAGCAACACTTGAGTGCAACGCATATGTTTGGCTCCACAGTCCAAACTGAAAAGGATCTTAGACATTGCAGCCATCTCCAGCTCCAGGCAAATAAAAGCACTGCACATGCAGTGAACTGGCAGTACTTCCCAGCCTCACTAAAAGCAGAATATTAATGGTTGGCTTTCCTGTATATCCAAGATGGAAACATATTATTGGTGTGAAAATTTTTTGTCATTGTCTACATCCGAGGTAATGATGAATGGCATGGCCACTTCTTTTAGAATTTCATGTCTGTAGTTAAACAGGAGAAGATTCACAAAGAAGATGATGGGAAACATAAAGAGAATTAACAGGCTTTTTGCACAGGAGAAGATGCTGCAGAAATAACCAAGGGCATCAGGACTATAAACTAAATTTACAAATTTCATTGCTGAAAAAAATCATTACTGGAACACAGTTAAGACTTTTTTGTAAGTACTATTATTCTATGCAAATGAAACAAAAGGTTGTCTGTGAACCCAAATTGATCTATGAATTTGCTCTGTGACATCATGAAGTTTACTGTGGTGTACTTCTTTGTAAATCAGTATCTTCAACATGTGTTTCGGGAAAGGCTCTGATATGAAATCTGCTGTATGTTTTTCTGAATAGAGCTTGCTATATACTGTATGTGTTACAGAGAGACACAATAGATTAAAAGACCAGGTTTGATTTTTTAAAAAGGGGTTCTGCACAGCGATACTGAGCAGGCAACGTCTCATTGGTTGTAGGCATCTTTCTGACTGAGTTCACTTTGGATAAACAGAGATTGGATTTTGCCTGAATCGATTCAGTCAGTCAGTGAGAGGCAAGGCAGATTTCTGACAAAAAGAATGTCAGCTTCAAATTTTTTTACAGCAGTTCAAGTGATTATAATTTTACAGACCTTCCATTTATGCATGTGATGGTTATTCTCACAGACTTGTAAGGTTACTTACACTGAGGACCGGTTGCATCATCAGTTTGTCACGAACAGTCTTTTTCACAAACGTGTTTAAATCAGCACGCTCCTAAGCAGCTTAAATGTTTAATGGGTGCGGAACTTGATGAGGCTGTGCCTTTTTTAATATGAGGAACTTGTGTGCTGCACGCTCATAAAATTAAACAATGCGTTCAGTTGAATTAAA
This sequence comes from Crenichthys baileyi, assembly GCA_036173005.1. Lineage (NCBI taxonomy): Eukaryota > Metazoa > Chordata > Actinopteri > Cyprinodontiformes > Goodeidae > Crenichthys > Crenichthys baileyi. The sequence goes on from JAHHUM010000955.1 coordinate 348,219, forward strand.
CTGTAAGACAATAAAAGTTTTGTTATAACTTTAGCAAATTCTTATTTCAGTATTTACAGTATTTCAGTATTTTCCCTGGCAGGCATAATATGTTTGTGTGAGCGTCCTGCTCTCTTGGGCCATTAAACACATTCTATAGAAAATTCTGTTGATAATCCTTCCCTTTCCAAGCATTTAGATAAGGCCCATGCCTGCAATGACCGCTGTGCTCTGGGTACGCCAAATGTGAAAGAGCAAATGAGTCCAGATCTTGGTTTACAACAGCAGAAAAGAACAAAGGACTATGAAATATGCGATTGCAAATTTTATACACAAATTATGCACATTCATGGTAAAAACAAATAACATCCTTTATTAGTTATAGAGTTTTAACCCAAATACTTTTTTGTGTTGTCATGTAAACACTTAATAGTTAATCAAAAAGGAATACACTTGCTTTAAATGAATGAGTTTGTGTAATGTTATGACCATTGACACCTTAAACCCCTAAAAGAGACCAAAATTGTGCATGCATGAAGGGATATTAAGAGCTGAAAGTTGAGAATTGTACATTTGGAGAGTATGTACTGGGCCTACAAACTCTGCAGTGGTGCAGTATGTCAACCAAAAACCCAGAAAAAGGATCAAAACAAAAAATGTGTAAGAAAATATATATAGAAGCTGCACAATCACCCTATATATACAGCAAAAGTTATCTAAAGTTGGAGAAAAGTCCTTTGTAGGTCAGAATATTCTTTGATATCAAGAGTTAGTCCCTCAGTCAGAGCACAGGTGACAGAAATGTATAATGCATGAGAGAGGAAGAAATGGTTGGATATAAAAAGAACCATAAGATATTCACACATACAAATGCAGTTTTACTAAGCAATGCTTTATGGTAGCTTGCACCACTTTATTAAATAGACACAGACATACACAAGGCTCACTCTGTGGCACTTCGAATACATTTACATAAGAAAATAAACTGTAATGCATGCCGCATGTGCTGGTTCAATATACATGTTTTCGTGACTTTTTGTGCATGCATTAACAGCAGAGAAGCTTCTCCCAACACAGAGACTGTACTCTACCCGCAGGCCCTGCAGGCAGTCTGAGGGCTGCACTTTGGTGTCCAACGACTGTAAAGAGGAAAGTCTCTGATCTCTCCATCTGTTGTTCTGTTCAGGGCTGGCCAGTAAAGGCTTCTGGAAAACCCTTTCAGTGATTAAAAATCACAACATGGATGTAGGCTGCTGCATGGGATACTTTCAGTCATGGGAGATTTTTTTTTTCTTGTATTCTTTAAGTAATACTGCTGACACTGAATAAGTGCACTTTCAGTTTTTACAGGTGCCAATGATGCTTCTAACTAGCTACAGAACATTAATCTTTTGGATTAAATCTCTGACTTGAATTGCAGGCATTCCTTGAACACTCGTTTGTTCATAGTAGAATGTGATTTGGTCATTTTTTCTTGCTGTTCCTCACTAAAGAGAAAAAAGACAATTATGTTAGCAGCTACGTGTCCTAAAACACAACTACAAATAATACAAACCGCTTTTCTTGTTGTCTAGATATGTTTATCAGTGTATTAATAAGCAAATTAAAATCAAACTTGATAAATGCGCACTACCTCTACAGTGCCTTGCAAAGTCTTCTGTAATAGGCTTCAAAAAATAAAGATATAAAATTCTAATGTTTTGTGAAGAATCAACAACAAGTGGGACACAATCGTGAAGTGGAATGAAATTTATTGGATGTGTCAAACCTTTTTAACAAATAAAAAACTGAAAAGTGGGGCGTGCAATATTAATTGCTGTCAAAAAGCAGGCCCAAACCATGATGCTGCCACCACCATGTTTGACAGTGGGGATGGTGTGTTCAGGGGGATGAGCTGTGTTCTTTTTTACGCCAAAATTCCCTTTTTTTGCATTGTGGCTAACAGTTCGATTTTGTTTCTTTTACCAGAGCACCTTCTTCAAATGTTTTGGTGTGTCCTCCCAGGTGGCTTGTGGCAAACTTTAAACGAGAACTTTTTTTATGGATATCTTTGAGAAATGGCTTTCTTCTTGCCACTCTTCCATAAATCTCTGACTTGAATTGCAGGCATTCCTTGAACACTCGTTTGTTCATAGTAGAATGTGATTTGGTCTTTTTCTTGCTGTTCCTCACTAAAGAGAAAAAAGACATTTTTTAGCAGCTACGTGTCCTAAAACCACAACTACAAATAAAACACCGCTTTTCTTGTTGTCTAGATATGTTTATCAGTGTATTATAAGCAAATTAAAAATCAAACTTGATAAATGCGCACTACCTCTACAGTGCTTGCGAAAATACTTCTGTAATAGGCTTCAAAAAATAAAAGATATAAAATTCTAATGTTTTGGAAGAATCAAAAAAAGTGGGACACTCGTGAAGTGGGAAAAAATTTATTGGATGTGTCAAAAACCTTTTTTTAAAAAATAAAAAACTGAAAAGTGGGGCGTGCAATATTTTAATTGGCCCCCTTGCGTTAATACTTTGTAGCGCCACCCTTGCTGCAATTACAGCTGCAAGTCGCTTGGGGTATGTCCCTTTTGCACATCGAGAGACTGAAATTCTTGCCCATTCTTCCTTGCAAAAACAGCTCAAGCTCAGTGAGGTTGGATGGAGAGCGTTCGTGAACAGCAGTCTTCAGCTTTTTCCCACAGTTTTCTCGATTGGATTCAGGTCTGGACTTTGACTTGGGCCCTTTCCAAACCTGGATAGTTTTTTGTGAACCATTCCATTGTAGATTTGGCTTATGTTTTGGATCATTGTCTTTTTTGAAAGATAAATCTCTATCCCAGTCTCAGACTCCAACAGGTTTTCTTCCAGAAGGGTCCCTTTTTTGGGCCCCCCATCCATCTTCCCAAAATTTGACCATCTTCCCCTTCCCTGCTGTAAAAAAGCAGGCCCCAAACCCCAGTGCTGCACCACCATGTTTGACAGTGGGGATGGGGTGTTGGGGGGGATACCCAGTTTTTGTGCAGTGTATGACTGATTGTTGTCCTATAGACAGATTCTCCCACCTCAGTTGTAGATCTCTGCATTTTCCAGAGTGATCTTGGGCCCCTCTTGGCTGAAAATCTCTGATCGGGTCTTCCCTTTTTCGAGATGAAAGTTTGGGGGACGGAGGGCCCTTGGTAAATTTGCAGTGGGTCTGATACTCCTTCCATTTCAATATAATTGCTTGGCCAGTGCTCCTGGGGATGTTTTAAAGCTTGGGAAATCTTTTTGTATCCAAATCCGGCTTTAAACTTCTCCACAACAGTTTCTCGGAACTGCCTGGTGTGTTCCTTGGTCTTCATGATGCTCTCTGCGCTTTGAACAGAACCCTGAGACTATCACAGAGCAGGTCCATTTATACGGAGACTTCTATTCATCATCAGTCATTTGGGACAACATTGGATCATTCAGAGATCCTCACTGAACTTCTGGAGTGAGTTTGCTGCACTGAAAGTAAAGGGGCCGAGTAATATTGCACGCCCCACTTTTCAGTTTTTTATTTGTTAAACAAGTTTGACACATCCAATAAATTTCATTCCACTTCACGATTGTGTCCCACTTGTTGTTGATTCTTCCCAAAAAATTAGAATTTTATATCTTTATGTTTGAAGCCTGAAATGTGGCAAGAGGTTTACCAGTTCAAGGGGGGTACTTTCGCAAGGCACTGTATTTCACTGGCATGGTTGGAAGGGTATAAAGTAGTTTGCAAAGGGTAAGGTACATTGTTCATAACTGCAATAAATATTTTAGGTGCTAAGCAGAAAGTAGTGCTTTGGAAAAGAACAGAAATTGAAATTATTTTCAGGGATTGTACAAGAATTCAGAAATTCACAAGCTGTGTTTATTTTTTTCTATATAAACAACTAAAAATTGCAATACTCAACAATAGCTTGATTTAATTGCTGCATCTCTAGTTACCAGTGGCAGTTCTTGCATGAATGGCAACCTGGGTGAGCCCTTCCTTCCTCTTGAAAAAGGATCTGATTTAAAATCTGCTGTTTTCTGTCTTTCTGTATTGAGCTTACATGATTACTGTGCCTACATCATTCTATTTACTATATACAGTGGAAAAGTTTAAGGCAGGTGTGAAAAAATGCTGTAAACAAAGAATGCTTACAGAAATATAAATGATGATTGTTTATTTTTATCAATTTACAAAATGCTAAGTGAGCGAACCCAAACATACAGCCAAAGTCATTAAGAGTTCTTCAGCGTGAAGAAGAACAAGACTTACTGGAAGTGATGGTGTGTCCCCCACAGAGCCCTGATCTCAACATCATCGAGCGTGACTGGGATTACATGACAGAAGGATGTGAGAAAAGCCTACATCCGCAGAAGATCTGTGGTTAGTTCTCCAAGATGTTTGGGACAACCTACCAGCTGAGTTTCTTCAGAAACTGTGTGCAAGCGTACCAGAAGAATTGATGCTATTTTGAAGGCAAATGCTTGTCACACCAAATATTAATTTGATTTAGATTTCTCTCTTGTTCAATCACTGCATTTTGTTGATTAATGAAAATAAATGAATAACACTTGCATTTTTGAAATCACTCTTTATTTACTGAATTTTTTCACACCTGCCTAAAACGTTTGAACAGTACTGTATGTGTTGCAGAGAAACACAATAGATTCAAAGAACAACATAGTGTTTCTAAATTCAATTAAATTCAGTTTATTGAAATAGCACCAATTCACAACACGTCATCTCAAGTCACAAATCAATTCTTGCTGCCCAGGGTAACTGCCCATATGGCCTACATCGAAACTGCCACTGGGTACAGCATCAACCACATTTACAGGTATGTTTGATAAACTACATGTGGAATATATATATATATATATATATATATACACACACACACACACATACACACACACACACACACACACACGCACATACAGAAAATGACTGCGCATCTTGATGCAACATTGATTGCAGTCTTTTGTTAAGAATCAACATAGCAAAAAGGTGTAACCACACAGCAAGCAGAAGGTTGCTTGGATGTATACATTTTTCACACGCAAGTATACTGTAGGCTGCCTTTGTGAGGTGGTACCTTAAGAACTGCGTGGATCCCCTGATAATTAGCTTTAAAGCAGCTGGACACTGTGAATCTTAATCTCTCTCTTATCTCCAGTTCCAGACAGAAAAAATATAGTGGTCCTCACCCCAGCACTCGCTTCTCTTCTTACCCTGACCGTTTCTCTCCCTTGTTATAGTTCCACACTGGCCATGTGGCCCAATGTGATACCAAAGCTGAGTGAGTCCTTTTTGTCAGCCTTATTCTTATTTTGCCTGATGACTTGCCCTTGCTGTGGTATTTATGGACCATCAATTTGAAAGGTTCTTTAATCATGTAAGAATTGTGATAAAGTGGTCATTGTGCTTCTCAAGTGGGCATGATTAAGAATGTATTCCGAGGTTCACACAGAAAAGGAAAAATGATGCAGGTACTTTGTGGTAACTCTTCCTATTACAGCTCACCAAGAAGATGAAAACAATAGAGTAATAGTTTCAAATAATTATTATATTGCATTAATATTAAGTAGGTACCTGCAATAAAATGTTTTCCTTTGAGTAATTACTTGAATTTAAAAAGTGTAATAATTTCATAATATTAAATAATAACCTAAACCAATTAAATGTAGTTGCTTGTATGTTCATTGTATTTAGCAAAATACCTATTAATGCACTCTGTTAACAGGGAACACATGTTATCCTTTTTTTGT